>CM055840.1:32277001-32706363 GCA_029490765.1 Euthynnus affinis | reverse complement strand
TTTTGTTAAATATGTCATTTTATTCACACATATAGTATTTTTGTGGTAATTTCTGTAGAGATTCTGAAAGGCCTCTTTTCATAAAATCTAAGTTAGTATAAATTTATAAAATACTCTGCAGCCTGCCACGGTGTATTTTTTGGTTCTACCACCAGGAGTCGCCAAAGTCAGGTTTTCAAATCCCAGTGGCTTCATGATTGAAGATAAACATCAAAATAAGTTTGATTTTATATTTTATCCTTGACAAATATTAAGATTTTTTTTATTTTACATTCATGTGTTAGTGCCTGTTCACCAGAGGAGTTTTATGCACTCTATCTTTTTTTTAACTACCGTGTTATAAATGATTAATACTGAGAGCAAAACAGGTGTATTTTTAACCCTACCAGTCTCAGCAACCCGTCCACTGTTTAAAAGAAAAATCCCCTCCAGACATGTTTTAAGACATAAAAATACTTAATTACTTTTTTTCCTTTTTCTCGTTAAAAATCCAGAATCTCTGAAGATATAAATATTGTTCATTTCAAAAGTCAACTGCTGGACACATGTCTCCTCCATGTCACTGTAAAGTTCATTCTCAGTGTTTGTGCACCGGATGCTTCAAGTTTCCACATCACACTTGTGGAAGTTGCAAACTAGTTGTGAAATCACAAATCATGCTCTTACATAAACATGTTAAACTGAGTTTTGAGGTGAGCTCAGAAAAACTTTCCTAATTCAGCAGATGAACATGAAAACAAACGCTGCACACACATCAATCAAATATCAATATGTCAATCAATAGCCCTGGACCTAACAAGCAAAATAAGACATTACAATTAGTTTTAACCCTTTATTGTTAGTATTTAGCTTTAACTGTTTACATTCTAGGTGTTCATGCTTGACCTTTATAAAATCAAAAAGGTCAGTGACATAGTTTGACTTGAGTAAAAGTGGAGTAAAATGTACTTTGAAAAACGTAAATGTTTGTTTTTCTTTGTCAGTTTTCACCTGTCGTTTATTAATTATGAAGCTGTTAAAAGCTTAACGTTACTCTGTTTCATTAAAAACTTTACAGCTTTCACTTATCAGTTGGATTAAACCTTTTTAAATATAAAAACAAATTGTACAAAAATGCATTTTGTAACTAATCATAAATCTTGAATGGAATTATTTACATCAAATACTTCTTTCATTTGTCAAACAATCCTGATTAATATGAAGTAGAAAATGGGTTCATATGCACATTCATGGCATTAACAGGATATAAACATAACATTCATTTGTCTATAATATCTGTAATCAGGTATTAGTAATCTTTTTACCTGCAGTTAGCGAGAGGATGAGGAGAAGAAAGCTCTTCATTATGTTTGCCTTCGATGCTGAGATCCTTCGTCCTTGAGTATTAACTCTAGTTGGTTATTTCCTCTGGTCTTGTTGCTACAGTTGGTTTGTCTCAAGTTCTGTGTTTCATGAATCTTTATATGTTGTCCACCCCCCCCCCCCCCCCCCCCCCCCCCCCCCCCCCCCCCATCATTGCTACTTGATGTTGACAGTTAACAAAGAAAAGAGGAAGAATTTCTTAGACTCATAAGAAACCTCTGATGCAAAGATGATGTGCCAGATAAAATGTAACTTTGTCACATCCTGCCTGGCCTTCTAGTGGTTTTTGTACATGTGTTTTATATTCTTTGGGGTTTCCTGTGTTGCACTTCTGGTCATACGTTTTGCTTGTTGTGTTGTGTACTTGGGTTTGTGTTTGTGGGTATTCTTGAATGGGTTAGTGTAGGTTACGTTGAGAGTTTGTATTGGGTTTTGGTTTTCTGTTTCCCTTATGTGTTCATGTAGTCTGCCACACCTGACCTGTGTTTCCTCAGCCAATCGGCTCCCTGTCTGAATCCTGAGTTCTCCACCCATCTCGGCACCTGCACCTCACCTCCTTGTCAGTTCAGTTTCTTTCTAAGTCCTGGTTTACAAACCAAATTTACAAAATTAAACTGAACTGAATTAAAATGTGTGTGAGTCAATCAAAGAAAATAACGGAGACTTTGAATTAGTATTACTATTATTATTAGAACATGTGTAAAACCTCTTGTATGGGGCACATACAGGAGGTATGAGCATCCATCTTCCACAATCCACTTTGGTAAAGAAGTTTATTGTGTGAGAAAGAGAATAACTTAAATGAGGAAGGAAATGTTTCGACAGGTCTGATGCTTTGCAGAGTTTGGGGTTGTAACAATCAAAAGTCTAAACTCTAACATCAGTAATCGGGTAACTGTAACCTTTTTAACTTTTCTTCAGGGAGGGTTATTAAAAGAAATCTTTATTTTGTTTGGATTTCTGTCACATTATTTACTTCCAGTTGTTGTCTTTAGTTTCTGCACATTGGTGTTTCTTATGTAATTAGGTCTAATCCTTTCACAATCTTTTTCTTTCTTTCTTTCTTTCACTGACCACAAACAACATGTGATACATAAACATTTCTCTTCAACAGCAATGTAAGTTTCTTTTTTCAGTCATTTAGAAATAAAGAGTCACAAAAATCAGCAATGTTTGGTGCTTTTTAATATCGCATTACATACCAATTTAAGGCAGCGGCCTTGAATACGTATGAATCATCTTTTGGCAACTAGGGGACAGAAAAAAACATTACAGACACTAATTAATTTATTCTCGGTTTTTGCAGTTCATTAGTGGTTGTGCATCACTCTTCGGCATATTTTCAGTCCACACTATAGGCTCTAATAATTTTTACTAGACATTTGAACAACACAACAACAACACATATAGCAAATAGTGAATGTCTTACACTTGTACGTTATTACATCCTCTACCATAGCCTATGGAATATAATAAAACAAATTTTGATTTTTTTTCTTTTTTTAGATACCTATGAAAATTTGACCCAGTTGTAAATATGGATTGTTTATGCAGAGAAATACATATTAAATGATGTCAAACCATCATGAAAAGAAAAAATACAACAAAAGTAGTAGAGATAAAATCCTTTAAAAACATTATAATACTATCATATAGTATTAAAATTATGTTTCATGCCATATTGACTTGGATTCAATTGTAGAGTGGCACACACAAATACAATTCCAATCATTTGAGCCATAACACAACAGATGTAACAATAATTGGTCATTTTAATATATAAAAAATATATAAACAAGTTATTTTGGAATTATTTTGTTTATCATTAACCTCTCAGGGGTTTATAATGTATTTGCCTGTTCTGTTCATCATAAGCAATAAAATAGATACATTAAACATAAAAATTATTTGTACATTGGAAGTTAAATGTGGTCTAAGGTACATAAAATATCAAGGTAAGTATATATATATATATATATATATATATATATATATATATATATATATATATATATATATATATTATGGTTATGGTTAAATAACAAGTCACTTAGCAGATAAAACACATTTCTGGATGATTTGGGGTTTTTTTTCAAGTGCTTGTTAATGAATTCAAGCACGAGTCATTTTTGTCCCGCTAACATTATAGGTGTAAACTCTTTTCTAAAACATTAGAAGGGTTAAACTGTCTCACAGCTGAGCATAAGGACTCATCTAGTCACTACAAATCAGTCCTGTCACCAAACTTTGGTGACTTAAACGATGTGGAAGTGAATCTTGTTTTAAGTTGACTGGGCCCAGAAACTGAATATCTTGGGGTGTTAATTCCTACAATCTGAGCTGGACTTCATTGTAAACAATCACATTAACCATCAAAAATGAATGACCTGAAATCTTGATCATATATTTTCCAAATTTAATAAATTGCTGCCTGGGTGGTCTTCATTGCTGTTGTGTCTTGTTGACTGTCAGTAAGACAGGGTCATCTGAAGTCTTTGATGGTTTGTTGACAGTAGAGTAGATTGCACTTTGGCTGTTCTTCACAGTAGAATATTTACAGGCAGAGGAGCTGGGTTTGTGGATCAGCACCTCATTATTCGTTTTGTCAGAGCTGCTTTGAAAGGTGCCGGTGGAGTAACGCATCGAGCCAGACGGGTTAGTGGGAAAGCTGTCCTGTGCCTCTTCAAAGACGTTATCCTTCCAGGGAAGAACAAAAACTTGAGTGAGTCGTTGATATTCAAGCAAACGATAAGTATTTGGTAGTTGGACACTGTGTCAGTGTGATGGATGACTCATTGCGCTCCCTCAGTAGAATTTACTCATTGACAAAAAAGTCTGTTATACTTCACAGCTATATGTCTTATTTAGTCATACATATTGATAATGGAAGATTAAACACTTTGAGCATTTCCTTCCAACATTTTTTTAATTGCATTTTCCTTTGAATGGAAACAGATAATTATAACATGATTTATAATTTAATAACATTTTATAACATAACAAAACATGCTTTTTGTGATTTTCTGCCGTTAATTTATATACTGATGCTGGCTGTCAAAGTGTTCAGAGCAGGCTGAACACTTCTTTTGCAGAGTTACCTCTACTTCCCATCAACAGCCGTCTGTTCTATAGTCTTTGTTACTAAGGTTGTTCATTTATTGTTCACATTGTTCACTCTCATATTTCAGATCAGATTCAGGCTCCAACATGAACAGATGTATTTGAGGCGTTTATATTTTCAGTAAATAATGGGGGAAAAAGAAGCAAAATCCTACATCTACTGTTTGTGTATGTAGCCTCTGTAGCCGGTGAAAGTCTGCCGATGGGCAGCTTGAGGGCTCATCAGGAGGCTTGAAAGAGATATATATTATTCATATATTGTTCTTGTTTATCTAACAATATGAATACCACTTATAAAGTATCAACACACACAGACACATTTATACTAACCTCTTTGATGTGCTGTGATGCTGCTCTATTCATTGTGTTTCTTGAAAATGAAATTCCTGACAGAAAAAAGAGAGAAAGCAACAAAATAAAGAGAACAAAAAAGGAAACAAGGAGAAGGATGAAGTGGATTAATTTCAGCACTTTTCATCAAATTATTATCTTTACAGTTTCTTATCTATGTAGCTTAGAATCTGTTTCTAATTATATTTCTAGTTTAGTTTCACTGAATAGGATTTAATTGTGCATCCCCCAGAATGAGCAAAGATAATAGGTCGACAAAATATCAACTTACAGACATAAAAGTCATGTCTACTAACTTCTGACGTCTTACAGTTTGTCTACTTAGTTTTTTAGACATCACATCTTCACAGGATAGAGGAGTACATGAATGTGGTTTTGTGTGTACAGTATGCATGTGTGTGTGTTTCATGTTTAGTAGTCTGGTAATGAACTCCCTTACGTTTGTAGATGAAGATCACAATTATCACAAACAGAAGATGCATACAGATGTTCATTATTATTAACCGAACGACACCTGCAAGATAAACCACACAACGCATAACATGTTCAGCATCATTTAAAACACAGTGAACACATGAAATTATAACTCAAAGCTGTCTGTCAAGAAATTTAACAGGAATTGCCAGAAATTGGTTCATGGTGGTTCATAAATTAACAAGGATAGAAGAGGAAAAGTACAATTTTTTCTGAGCCTGACAAATAAATCTGTTTATTTATTCAATATTTTTTAATCTTTGTCTTTCTTGTTTCCTCCCCTTTGCCAATGTTTATTAATATATCAACCTCAGCTTAAAAGATACACAAGCCCCAGCCCCAGCCCTAGGGGCCCTAACCCTAACCCAGCCTAGACCATACTCTTTAATTTACAGAGACCCGACAATTCTCTATCAGCTCTGTCAGTCCTTCAGGCTGTATGTTATCTTATAAAACAGGTCAAATATTTGTTAAAATGTAGGAACAAGGCGATCTCAAGCAGCAAATGTCAATGTACACAGTCCCCACTTCTAGTATAGACAGGAAGTTGAAAGACCAAATTACAGAGTAGGAGCACTTCCTTGTTACTGAAACGCATTAGGTCAATTCAAAATCCCCATCGTGTACACCAAGAAATAGTGAGCATGTGGCGTCATTACCTTCAGCTACACTTACATTTGTATATTTACACAGCATGAGGAGAATGGATTTTGTCCCCTTTCTCTTAAAAATCTGCTTTAGTAATGGATTTCTCCACCACAGATCACAGGCATGTTTTAAGACAGGCATGGAAAAAAAAGGTTTAAGTGTGTGTAGTATAGTATAAATATATAGTATAAATACGGAGCTACTTGTAATTTAATTTTAAAATTAAGACACTTAATGTGTAGATAAAATGAAGAGAAACTTCAAAACTGATCAGTTGTTAAGATTTGATTGAACATGTTGCTGATGGAGTCCTGCTGTCACTGCAGCATGCTCATCTGAAGTCTGGTGAAAGAGACGTGCAGGAAATGAAACCAAGAGTATAAAGTGCATAAACAGTTGACTGCTGTCTGAATAGAAAGTCAAACGCTACAGAGTGGATGATCACACAAAGGTAATGGCTGAAATGTAAAACACAACCTGAAATGCAGGTTATTGCAGATGCAGTAAACAAAGTTAAGATCAATGTCTGTGGCTGTTGTTGCTGTAAAGTTGTAGTTGAAGCATCTAATTAAAAAAAATATCATGATCACAATCTTTAGTTAAGGTTAAAGTTAAGGTTTGGTTTAAATAACTGCAGCTTTTGTAAAGTTTGAAATATGCTTGTTTAAGAACAGGAAATTCAAATGTTCTGCATTCAGGAAAAAAGAGTTGAAGATTAATATCATACCCTCCTCTAGTCTGACACCACTTCCTTTTATTGGTTTCCTCTTATGATTTTGTTGAGTCTTGTTTGACACTCAACAGGTGGAAAACACATATTTATTCAAACAGCTTCATATCATCAGTGTTGGGGTTCATGACCAAAAAAAATCAAATCTCAAATAGTCTGTAATCACTGTAATTAATGTAATCTGGGAACTGTTCAGTCGACTCCCAGCACTTAAACTCTTATAACTAGAGATGATACTTTATCAACAAATACAAACTAAGATCACAGTTGAGTCATTTTCAGTCTGTCCTTATTGTAGATGAGATAGAACCAGCTAGCCAATCAATGAACTCGCCTTCTGGAGTCACGACAGTCCTGTAAACTGCAGCTGGTGAACATGAAGTGTAACTAATCATGTCACAGTTTACGAGACTGCCGTGACTCAAAACAGCTCATGTATCATCTACGTTACTCTTTGACTAAAAATAACATTTGAAGTCTTCAGTCACTACTTCTCTGCAAACCTTGTACATACATGGACCTTCTTACACATGCAGGGATATTTGCACATACAGTACAATGTTGTGTTGAGTCTTGCTTCACTGATAAACAGAAAATGAAAAATAGGAAAAAGCCTCTAACTAGTAGAGGAGAAATAAATATGTTTTACTTACTTTTAATCTTCAGTCGTATTTTTCTGAGTGAAACTCTGTAATTTCCTTCCTTTGATTTGACTCCACACCAGTAGACACCATTTTGCTGTAAGTTCACATTACTGATGGACACGTTGAAGCCACTGTTGGTGTCTGTGAGAGTGAATGTCCCGTTTGACTTTACAGAAGATTGTGTTGATAAAATCTCCTCACAGATTTCATTGTTGTCTTTGCAGATAAACTTGACACTGGAGTTGTATTTTTCAGGGAAATCACATGTGATGGTGGTTTTAGCTGTTACATACACGGCTTGATAAAATGGTGTCTGGCAGACATCTTCCTCTGCAAAGAAAAAAGAAAAGTAAAACATGATGGAAATGTATCATCACACTCATATACAGTAAAGGATGCATCATGTGCATTTATCTATTCATTAAATCTGCCTCTCCTGTCCTGTAATGTTTGCTTCATAGCAAATTAATTTCCACTTTTACTAACTTGGTTAGCTCTGTACAGTAGAAAGCTGAAAGAGAAGCAGACCTCACTGAATGTGAAACATGTTCATACTAGAGTTACTTTGTTGATCATCTTCAAAATAGACAAGCTTTTTAAATGTATTGACTTAATTATTCAGTCTTCAGGACAAAGAGGAATTCTTTTCTGAATACTTTGTACCCTATCACCCAGAGACTAACGTTAGCAGAGCACCCAACCGCACCATGAAACTGAGCACACTGCAACACTTTACAAAACCTCAATCAACTGGAGAAGTGAAGAAAGTCGGCTGCTGTTCAAACTGAAGACAGAACGTTAAAACAACACAGCGCTTCGTTTTTCCCTCTTCTTACTCCAAAACATGCAGATCAACTTGTGTTTTTACAAAAGACATTAAACCAGTGATGTTGGAAAGTAAATGACACTTTCATTTCATTATTATTATACTGAAGAAGACTAAGATGCTTCCAAATTAATGCAGTTCACTTTTCTAAATCAAAAAGCTGCAAACTTTCACACACTTTTCTCTACTTTCTTCTATTTGTCAGACGTGACCTTCATCAAGACCGTTTAGTTTATACGTCAGTTATGTTTCATAATAAAGTTCAGTGGACACAGGACACCAGTGAATGACACACAGTGCACTGAAGGTAATGTCTGAAATGTCTTTCAATGCCTGATGCCTGTGTGTTGTGTTGTTACATTTTTGTTTTCTTCATGTTTTCTTTGTGATGTTTTGTTAAACTTCATTCTGTCTTTGATACAGATGCAGCATCTCTTACCGCCTTTTACCGACTCCAGTTCCAGTTCCTCAGATCCATCTTCTTGGTCAAATTTACATTTGTACTTCCCAGAGTCCTCAAGTTCAAGATGTTTAATGACCATCCTGAGATTTTTATTCCTTGTATCATGGTACAGGGAGAATCTGTTGTCCTTTCCCCACACATCCATTTTAGTGGCGTTTATGATTGTTTTGCTGGATTTAACAACCTCTATCTTTTGATATTTCTGATCTTTTGGGTATTTGCAGGTGAGTTCAACCCATCCTTCTTCACATCCCGTCACTTGAAACGAAGCCTCAGAGCCTGTTGATCAGACAAAGAGAAAAGTTCCCATCATGTCAGACACTGAAACAATCCCAGAACAGTCTGAATAAGAACCGTATCAACAAAACATCCACTGTCTCATCATGCTGGTAAACAGACTCTCTGGATTAATCAATAGATCACAGAGTTGTTCAATTAATCTTGTTGAATGTGTAATTTTATTCCTATATATAGTGTTGATAGTGTTATCAGTTTTGTCAAAAAATGTATGCTAATGCCTGTTCACCAGAGGAGTTGTATGCACTCATTATCTTTTCTTTAACTACTGTGTTATAAGTGATTAATACCGAGAGCAAAACAGGTGTCTTTTTAACCCTACCAGTCTCAGCAACCCATCCACTGTTTAAAAGAAAAATCCCCTCCAGACATGTTTTAAGACATAAAAATTCTTTTTTCACCAAATATTAATTTACTTTTTAAAAATCTTACATCTTTTCCCTTCTCTCATTAAAAATCAAAAACCTTTGAAGATGTAAATATTATCAAAAGTCAACTGCTGGACACAACATGTCTCCTCCTTCACTGTAAAGTTCATTCTCAGTGTTTGTGCACTGGAGGCTTCAAGTTTCCACATCACACTTGTGGAAGTTGCAAACTAGTTGTGAAATCACAAATCATGCTCTTACATAAACATGTTAAACTCAGTTTTAAGGTGAGCTCAGAAAAACTTTCCTCATTCAGCAGATGAACGTGAAAACAAACTCGGCACACACATCAATCAAATATCAATATGTCAATCAATAACCCTGGACCTAACAAGTAAAATAATCCATTACAATTAGTTTTCACCCTTTATTGTTAGTATTTAGCTTTAACTGTTTACATTCTAGGTGTTCATGCTTGACCTCTATAAAATCAAAAAGATCAGTAACATAGTTTGAATTGAGTAAAAGTGGAGTAAAATATAATTTCAGAATCGTAAATGTTTGTTTTTCTTTGTCAGTTTTCACCTGTGTCGTTTATGAAGCTGTTAAAAACTTAATGTTGCTCTCAGTTTCACTAAAAACAGATTTCCATCATCAGTTGTATTAAACTGTTTTAAATTTTAAAAAATCGATCGTTGACACTGTCATTTTTTGATACATAAATTAATAATAGACTGAGGTTGGTTGAAGTCAAGCATTACTTTAAATCAAACAGATCACATGTTACAGACAGGAAGACAGAGAGAGTGCACATAATGGAGAATTCTTAAGAGGGAAAGAAATTCACTGGTATATATTGCTGGCCATGGGAGGCACCTTTAGTTATTTACAGATTCCCACCAGACCTAGACAAAGCTTTACAGAGCTCTCTCTCCCACATGATAACCATAATATGACTTTGTCCTACTGTTACCCACGAGACCGTCTAGCATATAATCATACATGATATACAATGCAAGGTACAGATTTTTATTTTATTTTTCAAACAGTATGAAATAAAACTTGGGTTCACATGCACATTCATGGCATAAACAGTATATAAACATAACATTCATTAGTCTGTGATATCTGCATCAGGTATTAATGATCTTTTTACCTGCAGTTAGTGAGAAGATCAGGAGAAGAAAGCTCTTCATTATGTTTGCCTTCAATGCTGAGATCCTTCGTCCTCGAGTATTAACTCTAGTTGGTTATTTCCTCTTGTCTTGTTGCTACAGTTGGTTTGTCTCACGTTTTGTGTTTCATGAATTTTTATATGTTGCCTAAACATATCACACCCCCACCGTTGTCTATCTTCCCCTTTTTTGTCTAAACCACAACTCCTTCCTCATTATCGCTACTTGATGTCGACAGTTAACATCAAATAAGTGGTGAGAAAGATAAAAAGGTGGAAGAATATTCATAAGAAACCTCTGACGCAAACATGATGTGTCAATACAAAGTAACTTACAGTATGAGGAGGAGAGACACAGCAAATGATAAAATAAAGTATACATCAGAAAATGTGTGCACGCACAGTTCCTCAATGCAGAACAGGTGACAGAGGGAATACAAAGGCAAATTAAAGCTGCAAGCAACGATGATCGAGCCCTCGCACCCTCATGCACATCAGGCTGCGTTGCAGTCAAAGTGCTGTTATTGTTGAGCAACATGATGCAGTAATACCTTCACATACCTTCACTGTCACAGATGTACATTTTCCTGAATATTGGAGATTGCATGTAGGAGATAACTATCACATCCTGTTTGCAATATGTGGTGCTAGAAAACATTGACTAAATTACATTTTGTTGCTGCAACACACTTTAAATTTCATGTGAATCAAAGGAAGTTTTTTTTAACATAAGATTTACTTCCTGTTGCCACTAAGCTGTGCTACTCAAGCGGGTCACACCAAGGAGTTAAATACCACCTCCTGCATCCACTATGTGGTGCTAGAGAACATCCACTAATTATACCTCATGTTGCTGTTTGTCGTGTGTAGACCACACCATGTAAATAAAATGAAGCAAATCTTTGCATTTGAGAAGGTGAGACCTGTGATTTTGGTTGCTGTTTTGCATATTACCTTGTTAAATTATTGAAACAATCAATTCTGCAAATAGTTGCAGATGAATTTTCTGATAATGGACTAATCAATAAATTGACTCATAGTTGCAGCTCTAGCATGGATGCTGATTGTTCTCAAGTTGGATGGTTTGGATAAAGTTCTGTCAAACTGTGATGAGATGGCTGTTCATTTTTACTTTGTTCAACCTTTGCAGTCTCACTGTGACTTTTCACATATGTTATTAGTAATTAAACTAAACTTTACTTACTACACTGAATTGAATTAACATTAAACTTTTTTATGATAAGTAAGGAGGGACGTGCTTAAAAAAAAAAGGCAGCGATTCGACTGACAAAATACCAGTTGATTCTGTGTGATAAAACTGCTGTGGTTTCGACAGGAAGCATGAGCTGTTTGTTCAACCAAAATACATCATCATCAACAAGAGAAATGCACAGCCATTAGAAAAGTAATGGTGGAAAATTGCACAATTTGTATAGACATTTGCTAATTTCACTCTGTACTTTGAGATGGAACGATATGACACAAACTATAAATGTGATATTCACACCTATTTATAATATTACCTCTATCGAAAGCTGCAGGAGATGTTAAACTAAGCTCATTTTTACTTTGATGTCATATTTTAGCATTCAAGTCTGACACTGATGTTGCCTATTGCTTTTACTTAGAGTGTAGTTGATGGTTGATGGTGTCAAAAGCAGCACTGAAGTCCTGAAGAACCAAAACAATTCTCACAATCAACAACTGACTCTTTAATATGAGATGTTCTGAAACCAGACTGAAATACAGACTGTTTTAGTTCAATGTTGCAACTATACAAAAAAAAACCACAAACGAAAGTAACATTTACATTTTGTTATATGTGATGATTTAAAAAAAGAGACAAGGTAAAGGCAAATAATGCTGTCAGCTGAGCAGCTGGTTTTGGAGATATGTATGTCACAGCTTGCTCAGTCAGAGTTGTTGTGAAAGTTGAGGATGGAGCAGTGCAGCAGGTAGAGATCCGTGTCTTAAAGATACCAGTGATGTGAATCATGTGCAACGCAGGTCTTGAGTTCGGCTTTCAAATGTGTTCCTGTGTCTCCTCATAGATGTGATTCCATCTGTAGGAGAATGTAACATGTATAGTCTCAGCAGCACATTTGCTATTGTGACAATCAATACTGTCAATACTGATTGTATGATGTAGTTTTTAGTAAAGTAAACGAACGAGTAAAACCTTGATGGTACACTTAATGGACACCACCACGCAGAGTCCAATTTAGCAAACTGGTGCCTGCAGTATCAACATGACTTGTTTATGGCAAGACCCACGTAAATGTGGGTGTTTCTGTCATTAATATAATATGCATTTCACGCTGTAACACTGTGGCATTTTCATGTTTAGATGTTATAAAAATTACGATCATACTGACTGTGTGCCCCTTTTCTAATGGCATGTCATAATAAAGGTTTCTGTTTTGTTCTGTAACTTGCATAGATAGTAACACCAGATAAGATTAACGGTGGGAGGCCAGCAAACATATGTTAGAGGGAGTCAGAAAGGGTCATGAGACAGGTCAGGAGGATGTCATCTTGATTGAAGCATCTTAAGCTGACCATAAATTGGGAGGCTGAGATAATGTGTGATAATATCTGTGGAATGTGTCTGTAAATATCAGGAGAAAGCTGTGAACGCCCAATTGTAAGGTATATAAACTAACTGTGAATGCACCTCAGGGAGCCTTTTCTCTGTAACCCCACTTGTGTGTTGCATTGTAAAACGTTCCTTCTTGTACAAGAAAATAAATTCAACTTAAACTCTGGTTCTTCAGATCCGGTCTGATCATTTAAAGGTCATTGAGAAGAAATTCTTATGACAGATGTAACTGTAGCTTAAATGAGCACACACACACATATACAAACATACACTGACCTCTTTGCTTTTCCTTCATGCTTTGTTTCTTGTGTTTTTACAAGGTGCAAAACCTGTTGGACATAAGAAGAGACAGAAGAGAGCAAAAAAAATGTACCATCAATGTACAGTATTCACTAATGTTACATTACCTGTAGTGTTAGATGATGATACATTATAGTGTATAGTAAGAGATAACGCTAGAGAGCTAGTGCTAGAGATTTCTTTTTTTCCACATTTGAACCTTAGTTGGATTTTCAAGTAAATAGTGTCAGTCCTATTACATGATCCCTACAAAAAGTTATAAAGTGAAAACAAATGTGTTTTTGTGGGTCTGTTTGTATGTGAGTGGAGGTGTTTGGTGATTTAAAACCATGGATGAACTCTCTTACGCTCGTAGACAAAGAATGCGATGAACATAAGCAGCAACAGCAGCAGATCCAAGCAGAGAGCCACAGCAATGGTCAACCAAGATGTCTCAACTGTGTGACAAAACCAGACATTAAGATGATATCAGAAATGACCACCAGGAGCACCAGCACACAACATTAACATCCAGATTACAAATTATGAAATATTTGTAGTTGGTGGTATTTTACCATGATGAATTAAAGACTTTGAGCCTTTTCTTACCAAATGAAGGTGAGGAGGCTGGTGGCACTGAAAAGCAAACAGAATATTTAAGTTATGTTCACTGTAGATTTAAAATGTTTAAAATCAAACTGGGACAGCAAAGGAGAAGATAAAGTTGGTATTTAAGAAAAAATTGAAGAAATCTGAAAAATGTTATTATATTCATAAACAAATATGTTTAACTATCATTTCTCTGTTGGCTGTCACAGTTTCTTTTAAGCATAACATTTAACAAGTGTCATTTAGCCTACAAAATGATTAATAGCACAAATCTTAATTTTAACAGTTACAATATTAATATGCTTATAAAATATAATTAACTTACTGTTAAGTATCTACATTAGAACATGTTACTACACGAAATGTTTAATTAAAACAATGTCAGTGTGGATAGTCACGCAGATGTAAATTGGATGAAATGCTGTGACCAGACACTAATTATTTCTAAATGACCTTTATTTGTTTTATTGAGTATTACTGCACAATGTTGTATGTTATTTACATTATTGTAAGGTGGTTAATTTAAATAAAGGCCAAAAGTGCAAAGACAGTGAGAAACCCTAATATTTGGACATTTTAAATTTCTGTTCTGAGTTTTAATGGACATCATCTAGTTGCCTGTAGATGATTTTTGACTTCACTGTTGGGTTAGTTTCTAATTAAAAAATTTAATACAGAATAAAATCAGGAGCACCAGCACGCAACATTAACATCCAGATTACAAATGATGAAATATTTGTAGTTGGTAATATTTTACCATAACGAATTAAACACTGAGCCTTTTCTTACCAAATGAGAGTGAGGAGGTTGGTGGCACTGAAAAGCAAAAAGAACTTCATTTAAGTTGTTTTTGCAAGCAACAGTAGATTTAAAATGTTAAAAATGGGATGGCAATCAAATGATTTAAAAATGAAAACCTTCACTTTACACACAAAACAACAAACCTGTGGCAGCAGCATTTGTCCACTCACCTACAGTCATCTCCAGTTTGTTGAAGAATGGGTTACTGCGTCTATTGTCAGTGTTTTGTGCTCCACACCAGTATGTCCCGGCGTCGTCTGTTGTTAAGTTTCTCACAGTTATGTTGATCTTTCTCTTGACTCTGTCTTCCTTCAGTGAAAACTTCCCAGTGTTTGTTTTGGGCTTTGAGGTGCTCCATAGAGGTAGACATGTAGATGGATCTTCTCCTTTACAGATGAATTTCTTTATTGGAACACTTACTGGGTACTCACACCAGTATGTGAAAGTTTGCCCAATAGTTTTTGATCTCTTGAAGCTAGTAATATCTGTAGATAGATAAGAAAGACAGAATAATAGATTATCATGCCAAAATGGGTTGAAAACAAAATGAAGGTAAGAAAAAATCCTCTTACCAGCAGAGGAGAGTTAAATCTTTATGACTTACTTTTAATCTCCAGATGTATTTTTCTGAGTAAAACTCTGTAACTTCCTTCCTTTGATTTGACTCCACACCAGTAGACACCAGCATCCTGAGAGTTCACATTACTGATGGACACGTTGAAGCTGTTGGTGTCTGTGAGAGTGAATGTCCCATTTGACTTTAAAGATGATTGTGTTGATAAAATCTCTTCACAGATTTCATTGTTGTCTTTGCAGATAAACTTGGAACTGGAGTTGTATTGGTTAGGGAAATCACATGTGATGGTGGTTTTAGCTGTTTCATACGCAGTTTGATTAAATGGTGTCTGACAGCCATCTTCCACTGCAAAGAAAAAAGAAAATGTCAAATGTAACACTTGCACAGTAATACTGTGCTAAGACAGGATGGAAATGTATCATCACACTCATACACTGTAAAATGTGCATCATGTGCATTCATCTATCCATTTGGAATTTTATGTGAGATTGATTTCAATTTCTGAGTAGATAATTACTTAAAAGACTTTACTGAATGTGGAATTATGCTTTTTAAGATTAGGAAAACATGTCAAAACAAGTTTGTCCTGAATATAGAACGTGGGTTAAAGGACGGATTCACAATTGTTCAAGTGTGTCAGGTGTCCTCATGAATAGTGAAAGAGGTGTTCCTCATTATCATTTCTCCTGTCCATACTGGATATTAAAAGATCAAATGTGCTTTCAATGTAAGTGATGGAGGCCAAAATCCACAGTGTGTCCACACAGTCATTCAGTGTAAAAATGCAAAAATGCGAGGTAGATGTGAAGCCTCTTTTTCACGCTGTGAAACTGAACAACATCGTTTTTTGTACAGAGTGAGTCATCTCGCTTTCAACCTATCTCTACGGAGAGTTGCACAGGCGTTACAGTGAATAGCGGGAGGCGACAGGTGAACAGCATAGCGACATTGCGTTGGCTGATTTAACACCCTCTCAAATATCAAAGGTCTGGGAGCATTTCACTCTGCTCTCGACGCACTGAAGAAAAAGACAGATGCTGACTTGCTTTGGTAAGATATTTAGCTTGTTAGCTAGATAGCTAGCTGCATGGTGAAGATATGTCTTTTGTATCATTAGTAGCCTAAACACCAGCAAAGTTTATTGAAAGACTTTTTTAAAATGAAGTATCTTTATTGTTATTTAGCACATGCCTAAAACAACCTCAAACCAAATATAACAGCTGGTAACTAAATTGTGCCATTTAGTAATTGTGTGATTTATTATCCGATTATTCCATTAATTATTTCAATAATCAGTGACTAGTCGACTATCAAAATAGTCATCAGTTGCAACCTTACCACATTTACAATCTTTTTAGCATCAAATTCCCTCTTTGTGTTTCCTCAGACAGTGTTTCCCTGTTGAGCTGTGGTGGAAGTATAGTAACAAAAAGAGGAACTATGGCACTAAAAAGACTGTAACGTTGAAAGATATCGACTTGATTTGACAGAAGCTTCATATTAGCTTCAGATAAACTCTAATTTAAATTTATTTTTGTACAGAAGGAGAACTGTGGATTGTGTCCCCCATCACTTACATTATAAGTTCTTTATAAAAGGATCTTCTAATGATCAGTATGAACAGGAGGTATGATTACAGCAAGAAAAACAGGTTTCAGTGTTCATTTGGGCTCCAGACTGTTGTATTAAGACAGACTTGATCATATTTGCTTGTTTTCAATTAGTTATTGTCATTCATAAAAGGAGAAAACTTATGTTAGGAGTTAAATCTTGCATTTCTGGCATAATTTGATTTGTTTTCTGATTTCTTCTGGCTTGATCTTGTTTTCGGGTCTCTTGGTGACTTAGTCATGGACTGTTTACTGTGCCGAAGAACTTAACCGGCATTCTTGAGATGATGCTGTCATGTTGTCAGTCTGTGCTGTTGGGTTTTGGCTCTTGTTTCTATGTTTATTTCTTGTTTTTCTGGTATTTGGTTTAATTTTTGTTGAAAAGAAAAATTAGTAAAAACTGTAATAACAAGGACAACAACAAAAAGAACTCCACCAAACTTAACACGTATAATCTAAGGGTTGTTTTTTTCTGTTAAATCTGTTATTCAAAATGTATGGATTGATGTTTGCCTTTGTGGGGTTGGCATAGAAAATGGTATGAAATCTCATACATTTTATGTAATACATTTTTTAAAATTATTATTAACAAAACAAAACCTTCACATTGATGCAGTATGCATGTACTTAAAAAAGAGTGTCTCTTACCAGCTTTCAATTCCAGTTTCACAGATTCAGAGGATGAGTTGTTTTGGTCAAATTTACACTGGTACTCCCCAAAGTCCTCACTTTTAATTTGCTTAATGGCTATTCTGAGATTTTTATTTTTTGTATCGTGGAACAGGGAAAATCTGCCTTTCCCTACCCACACGTCCTTTTCAATGCTTCGTGTGGTTGTTCCTCTGGGATTAACAACCTCAATATTTTGATAGTTATGATTCGCTCCTGGATATTTGCAGGTGAGTTCAACCCATCCTCCTTCACATCCCTTCAGTTCATTCAAGGCCTCACAGGCTGTAGATTACACAAAGAGAAAAGTTCCCATCATGTTAGATACAATCAGACAACAATCACAGAGATACTGCTCTAATCTCAATGAACTCTTCACAGTTGTAAAATAACAACGCAAAGTCCAATTCATTTCTTTATAGGATGTGAAGTCACACAAATAATTTTTCAGTTGCATATCTGAGTGAAATACCTAACTTGTAGAGTCCTGGGATTTTCACTTTATCAGTGAGCAAAAAGAAACAACAAAACATACACATGTTGAAGTGAAGATGTATGGAGTGTTAAGTCTTGTACTTAGTTGGCTACTGGTGAGGAGCTACAATAGAGTTTTGATGTAAGACTACCACACATACTGTGGGTTGAGTGCCATTCTAAACAGCACTGATACAACATGAATGGTAACCCAAACTAGACCTTGAGATGTGTTGACACGAGTTTCCTAAAACAGCTGCTAGTCTAATCTGTAAAATCAGTAGTCGGGTAACAGTCATCGTTTTACCTGTCATCACTGAGAAGATGAGTAGAAGACAGCTCTTCATTGTGTTCATCTTGTTGTCAATATCCTCAGTCCGATGTTGGTTTTTCAGTACTCTCTTGCGGTTGGTCTGCACAGTTGGTTGGTCTTCACAGTCTGTTAAACTACTGTTCCTGAAATTGTGTCTCGTTAACTTAAAAGTACTCAACACCACACCATGTTCCTTTTTATTCTTCCATTTTTCCTGCCTTGACTCAGACTTAGTCATATCACCTTCCTCTTTGTACGGTACTTTAATTCACCACACAAGACACTTCTCATTCAAATGTACTTTAATAGGTGCAGCCTCATCATTACTCATAATTTGTTGCGAATAAGTATATTATGTACTTAATGCATAATAAATTTTGGTATCTGCACAATTCCTCAACGCAAAACAAGTGACTGAGGGAATGAAATTATTATTAGAACATGTGTAAAACCTCCTGTATGGGGCACACAAAGCTGTGAAATGAGCATCCATCTCCCACAATCCACTTTGGTAAAAAAAAAAAAGTTATTGTGTGAGTAAGAGAATAACTTAAATGAGGAAGGAAATGTTATGACAGGCTTGATGCTTTGCAGAGTATCTGGTCTCTTGGTTTTGGAAGTTTAGGGCTGTAACAATCAAAAGTCTAAACTCTAACATCAGTAGTCAGGTAAACATAAACTTTTAACCTTTCTTCAAGGGGGATTAGTTAAAGAAATCTTCATTTTGTTTAGATTTCTGTCACATTATTTACAACCAGTAGTTGTCTCTGAATTCTGCACAGTGGTGTTTCTTGTGTCATTAGGTCTAATCCTTTCTCAATCTTTTTCTTTCTCTCTTTCTTTCTTGTCAGTCCTCTTGCCGTCACCAGATGGCATTAAAGTAAAACCAAAAAAGTCAAATTCAGCAGATAGTGAATTTAGAGGAGGCTATTACTGATGTAATAGCTAATCTGCACATTTTATGAGTATTAAAGGATATGGCTGTCAATTTTCAGCTTTTCTTACTGTCGACAAATCAAAGCCAAACCAACAATAAACTCTTCTCACTTAAAAGGATCATGTGTGTGTCCAAAGCCTGATGTATCTTATGTACACACAATCCTTGTATGTGTGTGCTATGGCTCTACACATGAGATTTGTTGACAATAAGAATAATATAGAAAATCGACGTAATGTAGCCTTATATTTAAAGCAGAGAAAGGCTGATGATTTGATGGAGGGGACACACTGACTTTTGTACAAGGCAAGTTTATTTCTATAACGTATTTCAACAACAAGGCAATTCAAAATGCTTCACACAGAGCATAAAAGCAACACAAGGCAATGTAAAAAGACATTTAAGTATAATTATAAAATGTTAAATTTGAAATAAAAATAAGACATAAGACAAAATAGAATAAGACATATATAACAGGAGAGTAAAAGTGATAGTGCAGTGTAAAATACTAACCTCAAATTTTGCAAACAGAAAAGATTAGTGATTTGAAAGAACTGAGAGCTGCAGCAGACCTGCAGTTTTCTGGGAGTTTGTTCCAGATATGTGGAGCATAAAAACTGAATGCTGCTTTTCTATGTTTAATTATGTCTCTGGGGACAGAAAGCAGACCTGATCCAGACCACCTGAGAGGTCTGAATGGTTCATAATGTAGCAGATCAGAAATGTATTTGGAATTTGTATTAAACCATTCAGTGTTTTATAAACCAACAGCAGTATTTTAAAAACAATTTTTGGCAGACAGGAAGCTGGTGTAAAGATCTGAGAACTGGAGTGATGTGAGGTTTTTAAAAATATTGATAGAAGCTTAGCGCTGACTTTTAATTGTTCTTACTTTGCTTCAAAAACAATGACTTGAGTTTTATTTTTGTTCAATTGAAGAAATTCTGGGAGATCCAATCACTGATTTGTTCAATGCACTCACTCAGCACTTGTATTGGACCAGAGTCCCCTGGTGATATGGTTATATAAAATTGTGTGCCGTCTGCGTAAATGTGGTAACATTTTTTTGTTTTCCATAATCAGTGGGGCGTATTTATTTCAGTACAGTAGCAGGTATAGGAGCCATAGTCCAAATAAATTCAAAAAAATCAAACCCAAATCTACACTTCAGGCTCCTGTAGCTGAGCTAGACTCTGGCATTTTATTTCTAATTAATGGACCAATGTTTTAGAACTGTGAAAATGATGTTATACAAAATTTGTTAACACAACACAAGTTTTGTAATAAGTTGAACGTTTTACACCTCTCAGTAGAGCTGCAACTAACACCTATTTTTATTATTGATTAACCTGCAAAATATTTTCTGGATTAATTGATTGAGAATTTAGTCAACAGAATGCAAAAAAAATTGTGAAAAATGACATTCACAGTTTCTCAGAGCCCACAGTGATGTCTTCAACTCGCTTGTTTTGTCTAAAATGTTAAATATTCAATTTACTGTCATGTATGACAAAACAAAAACAGCAAATTGTCACATTTGAGGAGCTGGAACCAAAAATTTGGCACCTCTGCTAAAATGATGACTAAATTCATTAAATGATTATCAGTTGCAGACTAATTTTCTTTCGATCAACAAACTGATTAATCAATTAATTGTTGTAGCTCTAGTTCTCAGTGCTCTTTGGTGGACAAACTAAATGACCTCAGACATATATATTATATTTGACACTTCTGTGTTGCAGTTCCTTGTTACTTATAAGCCAATATTTACAACAATATACAAAAATAACTTGGATGGACTCTATTGTCGATTTAACCCTGCTATTGTCTTCGGGACAAATATGACCCGTTTTCAAGTTTAGATGAGTGAATCATATTTTTAATTTTTGGTCAAATCGAGGCTTCATTACATCCTCTAATATGGCCTACGGAATATGATAAAACACAGTTTGATTGTTTTTTCTTTTTTTGAAATGCCTATAAGAAAGATAAAATGGTTTATGCATAAAAGTACATATTAAATTATGCCAAACCATCATGAAAAACAAAATTTACAACAATATAAAAATAATAAAATAATATAAAAAAATAATAGTGATGCAATCCTTCAAAAAAATAGTATAATAATATCATATAATAATATTAAAATTATGTTTCATGCCATATTGACTTGAATTCAATTGTAAAGTGGCACACACAAATATAATCCCAAGCATTTGAGCCATAACACAACAGATGTAACAATAATTGTTCATTTTAACATAAATATATCAACAAATATATAAACAAGTTATTTTGGGAATTATTTTGTTTACCATTAGCCTCTGAGTGGCTTATAATGTATTTTTCTGTTCTGTTCATCATAAGCAATAAAATAGATACTAAAAATTATTTGTACATTGTAAGTTAAATGTGGTCTAAGGTACCTAAAATATCAAAGTAAGTATATATATATATACTTACTTTGATATATATATATATTATGGTTATGGTTGAATAACAACTCACAGATAAAACACGTTTCTGAATGTTAATTTGTTAACATTATAGGTGTCTTTTCTAAAACATTAGAAGGGTTAAACTGTCTCACAGCTGAACATAAGGACTCATCTAGTCACTACATCAGTAGTCTGAGCTGGGCTTCATTGTGAATAATCACATAAACCATCAAAAATGAATGACCTGAAATATTGTTCATATATTTTCCAAATTTAATAAATTGCTGCCTGGGTCGTCTTCATTGCTGTTGTGTCTTGTTGACTGTCAGTCAGACAGGATCCTCTGAAGTATTTGATGGTTTATTGACAGTAGAGTAGACTGGACTTTGGCTGTTGCTCACAGTAGAATATTCACAGGCAGAGGAGCTGGGTTTGTGGATCATCACCTCATTATCAGCTCTGTCAGTGCTGTTTTGAAAGGTGATGGTGGAGTAATTCATCGCGTCAGAGGGGTTAGTGGGAAAGTTGGCAGTGGCATAAATCGTCTTCACTGCATTTCCTGAGCCTGTCTCCTGGGGGCGCTCCTGTAGCTCCTCATAGGTGTTATCCTTCCAGGGAAGAACAAAAACTTGAGTGAGTCATTGATATTCAAGCAAACACTAAGTATTTTGTAGTTGGACTCACTGTGTTCCCTCAGTAAAATTTACTCACTGACAAAAAAAACTTCACATCTATTTTCCTCTGAATTGAAACAGAAAATTATAACATGCTTTATAATTTAATAACATTTCATAACATAACATGCTTTTTGTGATTTTCTGCCGTTTATATATTGTATTTATATGCTGGCTGTCTATGTTAAACATGGTCAAAGTGTTCAGAGCAGGCTGAACACTTATTTTGCAGAGTTACCTACTTTCCCATTAACAGCCATCTGTTCTGTAGTCTTTGTTGCTAAAGTTTTTCATGGATTGTTCACGTTGTTCACTTGCATATTTCAGATCAGATTCAGGCTCCAACATGAACAGATGTATTTGAGACATTTATATTTTGAGTAAATAATGGGGAAAAAGAAGCATCTACTGTTTGTGTATGTAGCCTCTGTAGCTGGTGAAAGTCTGCTGATGGGCAGCTTGAGAGCTCATCAGGAGGCTTGAAAGAGAAAGGCTGCATAAAGGACCAGTATAAGATAAATAATGGGTTTTTAACTGGGAACCATGTGAAGATATTACAGTAGAGCCACAGAATACAAATTTAGACCTCGAAACGTGCAGGATATGTTCTCTTTAAAACGTTAATGTATTGATAGAAGCAAAATAGAACAAAGTGCCATGTAAACAGATGTAGTGATTGATGAATGATGATTGAATGATGATGTACATGAACCATGCAAATTAAACGTCACTCAAGCTTCCACTGAAGAGACAAAAACTTTGATGAGGAGACTGTAATGTTCCTCAAATTAATACATGAAACAGGGTTTATGTTAACCAGCACATGCTGGCTTTTTGCTGGTATCATGTGTAGTTGTCCAGCAGATGAAAAAAACAACGGCCAAAATATCTGGTGGGAAATATGTTGATTTCCTAATAACATGAATGAATAGCAAGATATGTTGCCAAGACATCTTAAGACACTGATAGACTCACCGAGCGTTTGGTCATGAGACTAAATGTGGCATGAGATTGAAAAGCTGCACACTCCAGCAGCAGCCCTGCACTTTGGCTCCACAGCAGTTAACACGACTCTGCATCATTGTGGCCGACTGACATTTATCTCTATGAAACAAGAGTCCCTGGAGCTCTCTCTTATATTTACAACCAAAATACTTTAAAAAATTGTCATCATTTATGTATTGCTCTTGTTTTTCTAACAATATGAATACCACTTATAAATTATCAACACACACAGACACATATATACTAACTTCTCTGACCTGCTGTGATGCTGCTTCATTCCTTGTGTTTCTTGAAGATAAAAATCCTGACAGAAAAAGAGAGAAAGCAAGAAAAGAAAGAGAACAAAAAAGGAAATGAGCAGAAGGATGAAGTGGATTAATTTCAGCACTTTTTGTCAAGTTGTTATCTTTACAGTTGCTCATCTATGTAGCTTAGAATCTATCTCTAACTATCTATGTAGTTTGGTTTCACTGTACGGGATTTAATTATGCATCCCCCAGAATGAACAAAGATAATAGGTCGACAAAATGTCAACTTACAGACATGATAAAAGTCATGTCTACTAACTTCTGATGTCTTAGTTTGTCTGCTTTGTTTTTTTAGACATCACATCTTCACAGGATAGAGGAGTACATGAATGTGGTTTTGTGTGTACAGTATGCATGTGTGTGTGTTTCATGTTTAGTAGTCTGGTAATGAACTCCCTTACGTTTGTAGATGAAGATCACAATTATCACAAGCAGCAGCAGCAGCAGCAGCACAACTGGTATTACGGCACCTGCAAGATAAACCACACAACATAAAATGTCCATCAATCATTTCAAACACATGGAATTATAACTCAAAGCTGTCTGTGTCAAGAAATTAAACAGGAATTTACAGAAATTAAATCATCAAAATGTTTTTCAAACACATAACATTTAAGGTTTAAGAGATCAAATGTGCTTTCTCACCAGATGTTGGTGCTGAAAGCAAAATAAAAAAAAAATGCATTCAGGTTGTACATGTGCATTCATAAATTAACAATGATATAAAAGGAAAAAAAACAATTTTTCTAAGCCTGACAAATAAAACTGTTTATTCATTCAATATTTTTTTTGTTGTTTCCTCCCTTTTGCCAATGTTTATTAATATATCAACCTCAGCCAAAAAAACAAAATATCTAATTAAATGTCATTTAATTAACTAAACAATAAAACAATGCAGACATGAAAGAAAGAAAGTAAGATGAGTGAATTTGTAGAAATAAAACTTTGTTGAACATCTGGCTTTTTGACATGTCACAGCAGGAAAACCACAGCTGTAAATAATAAAATGAATGATTCAAGGTCCTGGTATTGCACATGCTGGCTCAGTGTCACACTGTCATGGTTTACGGGACACTTGAATAGAGCAGAGATATTGTTAAAGTTATTAATGACATCTGCACTTCCCTACTAAGTCAAAATATCTGCCATTAACTTAATGCTGCTGCTACTTTTTCAGTTTGCTCCACTTCCTCTTTTGACTCTTAACTTCCTGTTGCTATTGCTGGCTTTAGTAAATACAAGTAAAAAGTCCTGATTCAATTCAATCTAGTAGCTCCAAATCATAAAAAAAGTTTTCTCTTCATATAGACCAGAGGGGTATTCCATGAAAGCAGCTAAAGAAAGCTGCGCTTACGTGATATAGCCTGGCTTGAATTAACGTCAACTTTCACTTGAGGCTCAAACCGTTCCACTAACGGAGTTTAGCTGCTTCTAGTCAACGCTAAATCTAGCCAGACTGGAATAAGCTTGAAGTGCGCGCGTGCATGAAGGACATCAGCAGCCATGAACAGTCGATTGTAGAAAAGCTGATACAATTTTGCAAAAAGGAGAGAAAACTAGAGCGGTGTTCATCTCAGCAGCAAAACAAACCTGCTGATGAAATTATATGGAGAATATAAAAGAGTTTTCACCGAAAAGGTGCAAAATGACTGCGATTAACAAGGTGAAGGAGATGACTTGGCACAAAACTGATGATAGATTACTTGTTTACTTAAAGACGAGTAGTGATAGCCTAAAGGTTAGAGAAGTGAGTTTGTAACCAGATGGATGAGGGTTCAATCCCCGCATCCGACTTGATGAGTCTGTAGGTTGAAAGTGAAGAACAGCACTTCCTGTTCACGGTTTTATCTTTATTTGCTAATAAATGAGCATTCAGATCATGACTGGTTATATTATCACAAGGCAAGATAATATCAGATGTATATTTAAAATTATGATGAAAGCAATTAAAGAGAACTTTCCAACATTATCATCCTCTCTGATGTCCATTTACAAGCATCAGTGAAAGTTAAACATTAACTGCAAACTGGAGAAGGATATAAGTACAGTGGAAGCAGCTTATAATGATCACGTCTGTCCGGGTCAAATGTCACTATAAGCAGATGATTATTAGAACATTTTCTTTATTTGTCATGCTAAATACTGTCTAATTGACATTTATATATTTATTAGCCTACATGAATATAAATATACGGATTTTAATGACTGTTTCAAAATAAAGTACAGCTGTTTCAAATTCAGCGTGCATTTTTTATGAAGCGGTGAAATTTATTTAAATCTTCCATACGTCACACGTTTCGGGGAGAAAACGTTTGTCATTGAGAGAAAACGACTCTGTCTCCATCATGATTTCAGTAAGTGTCAGGAGTAAAGTACAAAGAGATTTATGTGTTTTAAAACGTTTTTCCATATGTCGTGATGTATGAAGAGAATGAATGAATACTGTAGGCAGACTGCTTGTTTCCTATACGTGACTAATTTAAACAGCATAAATGTTGTATATGAATGATTTTGTCTCAGAGCTTTTTGATCACTGTAACTGTAATCACTATAAGCAGTTACCACTGTGTACATTTAAACACAGCAGAAGGACATAGTTTGGACTTTATTTAATTTTCTTTTTGTCTTCAAAGTTTGAACAAAATCAGTGAAGGAATAAATAAATCATTTCAAAATAATGCTGGCACACTTTTATTTCTTAAATCATAAATGCTGAGCTTTTAAATTAAAGGGTTGCGAGTGTGAAAAGACATGATGGAACCGTCTTTTGAAAGCGTGTTTCTGTCCGTCAGACATTCTTTGGACACGCAGCTGAGCTAAGCTTGACCATTAGCCTGCCATGGAGCAGGCTAGTTCTGCTGACTAAGTTACCATGGTTACCATGGTTACTGAGCTGCAACTCATTTAAGCCACTTTGATGGAACGGAACTCTCACTTAAATTAGCGAGGCTTATCTAAATAAGCCAGGCTATCCCGTTAGCCAGCTTCATGGAATACCCCCCCTGATGTATCAGTAACATCAGCAGTTGATTCTGATGCCGTGTGGGAGAAATGATCTAATTAGTGTCTCTATCAATCATTTCAAACACAGTGAACACATGGAATTATAACTCAAAGCTGTCTGTGTCAAGAAATTTAAGAGGAATTTACAGAAATTAAATCAAAAATGTTTTTCAAACATGTAACATTTAAGGTTGAAGATATCAAATGTGCTTTCTCACCAGGTGTTGTTGTTGTTGGTGGTGGTGTTGTTGGTGGTGTTGGTGTTGATGCTGAAAGCAAAAAAAAAAATGCATTCAGGTCGTATGTGTGCATTCATAAATTAACAAGGATAAAAAAGGAAAAAAAACACAATTTTTCTAAACATGACAAATAAAACTTTATTTATTCAATATTTTTTTCTCATGTCCTCTCTTTGCCAATGTCTATTAATATATCAACCTCAGCCAAAAACACACAAAATATGTAATTAAATGTTATTTAATTAACTAAACAACAAAATGAAGACATGAAAGCGATGTGTTTTTCAGACTGTTGTAAAATAACATTTCTTGTGCTCTCTCAGCTCTGTCAGTCTTTCAGGCTGTACGTTATTTTATAAAACTATTTGTTAAAATGTAGGCACAAGGTGATCACAAGCAGCAAATGTCAATGTACACAGTCCCCACTTCTAGTGGAAGTTGAAAGATTAGATTACAGAGTAGGAGCACTTCCTTGTTGCTGAAATGCATGAAGAAAAAGAGTTTAATGAAAAGATGGATACTACTCTCATATCTGTCTGTTAAATATGAAGTTACAGCCAGCAGCCAGTTAGCTTAACTTTAGCTTAGCATAAAGACTGGAAATAAGGGGAAAGCCCGGCTCTACTTAAAAGGTAACAGAATCTGCCTTCAAGCTAAAGTTCATTAATTAACACAGAAAAAAACCATAGACTATAAAAAACAATTCCCTGTTTTAAATGAGGTTATGTGCCAGATCTACCTGGCAACTGCTCAGAGGCAAGAAACAGCTCAGCTTGTAGCTTCATATTAGCTTCAGCTGAACTTACATTTGTATTTTTATGCAGCATGAGGAGAATAGATTTTGTCCCCCATTACTTAAAAATCTGCTTTAGGAATGGATTTCTTCACCACAGATCACAATTACATGATCAATGACACCTCCAGTGTGTATATGGGCATGTGAGGCAAAGTTTAAGTGGGAATTATAAAGGATAAATACTGAGCAACTTATATTAAGACACTTCATGTGTAGATAAAATGAAGAGAAACTTCAAAACTGATCAGTTGTTCAGAACTTTGATTGAACATGTTGCTGATGGAGTCCTGCTGTCACTGCAGCATGCTCATCTGAAGTCTGGTGAAAGACACGTGCAGGAAATGAAATCAAGAGTATAAATAACAACGACTGCAGGTGTTCTCACTCTGTCAGTCTGGATATCACAGCTGACTGCTGTTTGAATAGAAAGTCAAACGCTACAGAGTGTCTGATCACACAAGGCTAATGGCTGTAATGTTGCATGTCTGTAGTGAAAGCACACGGAAACATTTATAGTTCATAAAAACAGCACACATCCTGAAATGCAGATTATTGCAGATGCAGTAAACAAAGTTAAGATCAATGTCTGTGGCTGTTGTTGCTGTAAAGTTGTAGTTGAAGCAGCTAATTAAAAACGTTTTGGGTAATATTAAGACCATAATTATGGTTAAAATTAAGGTTGGGTTTAAATAACAGCAGCTTTTGTAGTTTGAAGTTTGAAATATGTTTGTTTAAGAACAGGAAATTCAAATGTTCTGCATTCAGGAGAAAAGTCGTCAGAGAGATTAGTACATCATAACCTCCTCTAGTATGAAACCACTTCCCTTTATTGGTTTCCTCTTATGATTTTGTTGAGTCATGTTTGACACTCAACAGGCGGAAAACACATATTTATTCAAACAGCTTCATATCATTAGTGTTGGGGTTTATGGCCCAAAAAAATCAAATCTCAAATAATCTGTAATCAATGTAATTGATGTAATCTGGGAACTGTTCAGTCGACTCCCAGCACTTAAACTCTTGTAACTAGAGATGATACTTTATCAACAAATACAAACTAAGATCACAGTTGAGTCATTTTCAGTCTGTCCTTGTTGTAGATGAGACAGAACCAGCTAGCCAATCAATGAACTCGCCTTCTGGAGTCACAACAGTCCTGTAAACTGCAGCTGGTGAACATGAAGTGTAACTAATCATGTCACAGTTTACGAGACTGTCGTGACTCAAAACAGCTCATATATCATCTACGTTACTCTTTGACTAAAAATAACATTCTTGTACTTATTGTAAAAACTAGACATTTTACATATCGTGCAAAACAAACTCGCTCTTTACTGTAAATCAAACAGTAATCAACACTGTGGCTTTTGCCTCCAACAATCTGAACCAGAGTCAGATTTTGGCAAAACTTGAAGTCTTCAGTCACTACTTCTCTGCAAACCTTTCAGTACCACTAGAGGAGAGTTAAATCTGTATTACTTACTTTTAATCTCCAGTTGTATGTTTTTGCATGAAGTTCCGTCATGTAATTTCACTCCACAACAGTAGACACCATCATGCTGCAAGTTTACATTACTGATGGACATCTTGAAGCTGTTGATGTCCTCACAGGCCTCTTTGCAGATAAACTTATCATAGGAGTTGTATTCATCAGTGAAATCACATGTGATGGTGCTTTTAGCTGTTTCATACACAGTTTGATTAAATGCTGTCAGGCAGACATCTTCCTCTGCAAAGAAAAAAGAAAAGTAAAACATGATGGAAATGTATCATCACACTCATATACAGTAAAGGATGCATCATGTGCATTTATCTATTCATTATATCTGCCTCTCCTGTCCTGTAATGTTTGCTTCATAGGAAATTGATTTCCACTTTTGCTAACTTGGTTAGCTCTGTACAGTAGAAAGTTGAAAGAGAAGCAGACCTCACTGAATGTGAAACATGTTCATACTAGAGTTACTTTGTTGATCATCTTCAAAATAGACAAGCTTTTTAAATGTATTGACTTAATTATTCAGTCTTCAGGACAAAGATGAATTCTTTTCTGAATGCTTTGTACCCTATCACCCAGAGACTAACGTTAGCAGAGCACCCAACCGCACCATGAAACTGAGCACACTGCAACACTTTACAAAACTTCAACCAACTGGAGAAGTGAAGAAAGTCGGCTGCTGTTCAAACTGAAGACAGAACGTTAAAAACAACACAGCGGAGCGCTTCATTTTTTCTCCTTCTTACTGTTTACATGTGTTTTTACAAAAAAAAACAGTGATGTTGGTAAGTAAATGACACAATTAAAAAGCTGCAAACTTTCACACACTTCTTTTTTCTGTTTGTCAGACGTGAACTTCATCAAGACCATTTAGTTTAAAGGTATTGTCCAAAAGGTCCTATCTGCAGCAGCACTCTCACTACATCATGGCCTCTCTCTCTCTCTGTCTCTCTCTTCCCCAGTAAGTGATCAGTTTGAGCATGTTGCTATAGTTGCCATTCGTTAGTGAAATGTTTTGTATGTTAGCTGATCCATGGACCGTGGAACGCCTCTGAACCAGGGGGGGCCTTAATTTGGGGGTGGAGGGGGGGTGAGGTGATGATTGAAACAAACAGACAATATTGTATTACTCATGTTTAAGGTAGCGGAGCTCCCTTTTTTTATTCCGATGCTACAATACAAACTTGATGCTTGCTCAGATATTGACCCCTCTGATCCCAAACTACTGTAACATTCACACTCAATAGGCCAAACACAGTACAAAGTACAGCCAATCCACAAGCAAAACTCATCTTGCTGTCTTGAATCTAAATCAACATCATTCTCATAACTAGTCAGCACTCATATCTGATGTGCAGAGCCGCACACAACAACCAAATAAGTGTTGTTATAAAACGTGAGTTATAAAACTGACTTACTTGCCGAAGTCCGGTGGAAGTTAGGGCAAGATAAAGATGGACACTCCGGGTCTGTTGTTGAGGCAAGGGGCACAGTGGAAATTGGAGTCGGATTATTTATTTTTTTCTGTTTATCTGAAAAAGTCTCTTCATTTTTATGCAGCTAGCAGTTTGACAGGTACCTGCCTTTAGCTCGCAACGCTACATGACGTACTGGTAAACAATGTATTTGATAGGCACACTAATTTCCAATCAAAATGCAGCAGTGAGTGGCAGTTTTTTTTATTGGCCGCAGTTGATGAGAGTGGGTGAAGTTGTTGTCTCGTAATGACACAGACATAACTTTTTACAGCAGCTTTTACTCATATAAGAGATTTTGTCAGAGTACAAAAGTTACCCGGGCCATGGCCCCCATGGCCCCCCCCGGTTCCACGGTCCATGAGCTGATCTAAAGAGACTCATATTCATGTATTCTGCCAACTGTGTAGCCTCATAGTAGCAGCTACAGTTACCCACATTTATTAGAGGTTAATAGGCATCAGGCCTCAAGCATACAGTTAGGCCTTTATGTTTGAGTTTGGTTGTGTAGTATTTACTATTATTATACTTCTATTATTGTAGGTCCGCTCGTTAGGTGTTGCACTGCTGATGGACATTATCCCACAGTTAGAAGGAATATGCTGCTTCAGGCTCAGATATGCCTGTTTAATACATGGCCACATTATTTTTCAGTTGTTTGCCACTTGTATTGTCTTGTATGGTGGAAATTTATACATTCAGAAAGTAATATAGATTATCATTTCTACATTAGCTTGTTATACTTCCATACAGATATCTGACATGTTTATTCTGATTTATTATGTTCATTTACACAGAACCACTGAGTCATCAGACTGATGTACAAGGATTGTGGTTGTGATGGTGACAATAAATCCATACAAATTCAAGACATCTGCGTGATTCTGATCGATCACCTGTCATAGTCATAGCAAGGAAACTAGAACTTCCTCACAGGTATGTTTCATATTAAAGTTCAGTGGACACAGGACACCAGTGAATGACACACAGTGCATTGAAAGAAGCATCAGAATAGACAAAGTTCAGTTCTGACTTGAATCATGATACAAAGAATCAGAATCAAATTGTGAGATTCCCAAAGATTTCCACCCCAATGTGATAGATATACTGTAATTATAATGTACAAACAAAATACAGATACATTTCTGAAATGTCTTTCAATGTCTGATGCCTGTGTGTTGTGTTGTTACATTTTTGTTTTCTTCATGTTTTCTTTGTGATGTTTTGTTAAACTTCATTCTGTCTTTGATACAGATGCAGCATCTCTTACCGGGGTCCGATTCCTGGTCCTGCTCCTGTTCCCCAGATCCATCTTCTTGATCAAATGTACATTTGTACTCATCAGAATGCTCATGTTCAAGTTCTTTAATGGCTATCCTGAGAGTTTTATTTCTTGTATCATGGTACAGATAAAATCTGCCCTTCTCTTCACTCTCTTCTTTTCCATCTTCATCAGCTGTTCCTGAGTTTTCACAAGTGAGTTCAACCCATTCTTCACATCCCTTCACTTCAGACGAGACCTCAGAGCCTGTTGATCAGACAAAGAGAAAAGTTCCCATCATGTCAGACACTGAAACAATCCCAGAACAGTCTGAATAAGAACCGTATCAACAAAACATCCACTGTCTCATCATGCTGGTAAACAGACTTTCTGGATTAATCAATAGATCACAGAATTGTTCAGTTAATCTTGTTAAATGTGTCATTTTATTCATACATATAGTTTTTTGTGGTAATTTCTGTAGAGATTCTGAAAGACCTCTACTCATAAAATCTAAGTTAATATAAATGTATAAAACACTCTGCAGTGTATTTTTTGGTTCTACCACCAGGAGTCGCCAAAGTCAGGTTTTCAAATCCCAGTGGCTTCATGATTCAAGATAAACATCAAAATAAGTTTGACTTTGTATTTTATCCTTGACAAATATTAAGAAATTTTATTTAACATTCATGTGTTAGTGCCTGTTCACAAGAGGAGTGTTTATGCACTCATTATCTTTTCTTTAACTACTGTGTTATAAATGATTCATACTGAGAGCAAAACAGGTGTCTTTTTAATCCTACCAGTCTCAGCAACCCGTCCACTGTTTAAAAGAAAAATCCCCTCCAGACATGTTTTAACACAGACAAATATTCCTTTTCTCTCATTAAAAATCCAGAATCTGAAGATGTAAATATTGTTCATTTCAAAAGTCAACTGCTGGACACAACATGTCTCCTCCTTCACTGTAAAGTTCATTCTCAGTGTTTGTGCACTGGAGGCTTCAAGTTTCCACATCACACTTGTGGAAGTTGCAAACTAGTTGTGAAATCACAAATCATGCTCTTACATAAACATGTTAAACTCAGTTTTAAGGTGAGCTCAGAAAAACTTTCCTCATTCAGCAGATGAACATGAAAACAAACTCGGCACACACATCAAATACCCAAATATCAATATGTCAATCAATAGCCCTGAACCTATCATGTAAAGTAAGCCATTACAATTAGTTTTAACCCTTTATTGTAAATAGTTATGTCCATCAAACTGTTTACATTCTAGGTGTTGACCCTCAACCTCTATAAAATCAGAGAGGTCAGTGACATAGTTTGAGTAAAAGTGGAGTAAAATGTATTTTGAGAATTGTAAATGTTTGTTTTCTTTGCCAGTTTTCACCTGTGTCGTTTATTAATTATGAAGCTGTTAAAAGTTTAACGTTGCTCTCAGTTTCACTAAAAACTTCACAGCTTTCACTCATCAGTTGTTTTAAATTGTGTTTAAATTTTGAGTTTTAATTCGGTTCATATGCATGTTCATGGCATAAACAGGATATAAACATAACATTCATTAGTCTGTAATATCTGTAATCAGGTATTAATGATCTTTTTACCTGCAGTTAGTGAGAGGATGAGGAGAAGAAAGCTCTTCATTATGTTTGCCTTCGATGCTGAGATCCTTCGTCCTTGAGTATTAACTCTAGTTGGTTATTTCTTCTTGTCTTGTTACTGCAGTTGGTTTGTCTCAAGTGTTGTGTTTCATGAATTAATATACATTGACTAAAAATATCACGCTCCACCTTTCTGTCTATCCTTCCTCCTTTTTTTTAAGTCTCAAACGCATCTCCTTCCTTATTATTGCTACTTCATGTTGACAGTTAACATCAAATAAGTGATTAAAAAAAAGATGAGGAAGAGGAAGAATATCTTAGATTCATAAGAAACGTCTGATGCAAACAAGATGTGTCAGATAAAAAGTAACTTTGTCACATCCTGCCTGGCCTCCTAGTGGTTTTTGTACTTGTGTTTTTATGTTCTTTATGGTTTCCTGTGTTGCACTTCTACTGAGTCCTTCTGAGGTGTCTACTATGAAGCCGGTTCAACATATCGAGGCTTTCTTTGTGTGAGCTGCCTCAACAAACCCACATCTCTTCCATTATCTGAGTCTAGCTCATATCCATGCTCTTTGCAGGTCCTGCACACTCTGGAAGATGGACGCCATGTCTGCATTGGTTCTGGTCTGGTTAGCAAAGTCGGCCATTCTGGGGCTCCTCTCTACCTCGGGCACAGCCAGCAGGGTGGCGACAGTGTGCATGGCCGAGTGCTGCAGTTCCTCTTGTTTCTCAAACTCCTGCTTCACAGAACCAGCCTTCACCTGCAGGCAGTGGGATAAATTTCAGTGTAGTGGGAACCATCATCATAAGATCATTATGACTGTACTCCTCAATACAATGTGTGATATATGTTTTACAAAACAATGCAAGACTTTAAAGTGGCTATAATTGATATTTTCTGTAATAACAACTTATGATCTGTCAGTGTGTAATGTGTCGGTCGTGGCTCGCAGTGATGAACTACAGAGACTCTGCTGCTCCCCTCAGCTTTATGGAGCTTTATTGTGAAAAAGGTGCAGCCTCATCATTACTCATAATTTGATGTAAATAAGTACATTATGTACTTTATACATCATTTTACAATTTTACAATTTTGGGTATCTGCACAATTCTTCAATACAAAACAAGTGACTGAGGGAAAGAAATAACAAATGGAAACAAGATTGTATTAATCCGTTACGGGGAAATTGGGATTTTTTTTCCTCCAACAAACATATATATGTTTACATATAAATTAGTATTCAACACTGTGAATAGTACAATATATCACCCTTTTTAATCAAAAGGAAAGAAAGTAGGAACAACAGTGGTGATGGCCATGGTTATGTTCAGGTCACAAACTTTGATTATTACAATAATTTATATGGCTTAATCTACAACATTTTTTCATGATCCTAATACTGTCTATTGCCTGATGATTTAGTACGTTTTGGTAATAATTAATCTACAGTAACTGCTTTTCCTAGTGTAATGTTTTACTGTGTGTAATTGCATTACAATAACTGAAATCAGCATTACTGCAATTTACATAGTTAAACTGGACTGTATTAAAATATGTGTAAGTCAGTCAAAGAAAATAACTTATACTCTGAATTAGTATTATTATTATTGCTCCTTTGGTTGTCAGAACATGTGTAAAACCTCCTGTATGGGGTACACAAAGCTGTGAAATGAGCATCCATCTCCCACAATCCACTTTGGTAAAAAAAAAAAAAAAAAAAAAAATTGTTGTAAGAGAGTAACTTAAATGAGGAAGGAAATGTTACAATACGCTTGGTGCTTTGCAGAGTATCTGGTCTCTTGGTTTTGGAAGTTTGAGGCTCTAACACTCATCAGTCTCAACTCTAACTTCAGTAATCAGGTAACTGTAAACTTTTCTTCAGGGAGGATTAGTAAAAGAAATTGTTTTGTTTGGATTTCTGTCACATTATTCACTTCCAGTAGTTGTCTCTAGTTTCTGCACATCGGTGTTTCTTTTGTCATTAAGTCTAATCCTTTCACAATTTCTTTCTTTCTTTCTTTCTTTCTTTCTTTCTTTCTTTCTTTCTTTCTTTCTTTCTTTCTTGTGAGTGGAAAAGGAGCAGAATTCACTGCCGTCTACGATAATGTCAGTCCTCTTGCCGTCACCAGATGGCACCAAAGTACAAACAAAAAAGTCAAATTTAACAGATAGTGGATTTAGTATGAGGAGACTAATACTGATGTAATAGGTAATCTGCAAATTTTATGATTATTAAATAATATGGTTGTCAATTGTCAGCTTTTCTTATTGTCTGATCAGTTTTTTAGGGAGATCTGTGAAGACAGCATTACAGTAGTCAAGTCTACTGAAGATAAACAGGTTTTTCCAAATCTGACATAAATCCTTTAATTCTTGATATATTCTTCAGGTGGCAGTAGGCTGACTTTGTAGTTGTCTTAAATGACATCAGGAAATGACAGAATATGGTCGGTAAGACAAAACCCTCCCCAGGGGGTTGTAGAAGAGTTGAAGGTGACTCACACTTCCTGAGGATATAATTAAACAGTGGAAACTGCTTATATTGATCACATCTGTCCATTTCAAACTGATCACTATAATGGAGATGTTTTAGATCCTCCTTTACCATTGCTCAACTTAACTTAGAATCCCCATGACTATTTTACAGTTAGCCTGGTATATAAGAGGTCTGAACAGCCCTATTAAGCTTTCTGCTTGTTTAGGCCTCCTCCATAGGAAGCATATCAATATAGTTTTCATACAAGAGTCTCATTTGATAGCAGCCAACACACATCAGTTTTCAGTTAAATTTATATTATGTGGCTTCCTCAGCGTATTTTGTTTCTAAGACCTGTGGTTCTTTAACTGTTCTGAGATGCTACCTATCTATGAATATTCTAAAGAGATTTTGTAGTACTGATGGATGAATTGCAGTGCTTAAAACTAGTATTTCTGGTCATAAATTAGCATTTATATCTGTTTATACCCCCAATAAGTTTGACCAGGAATTTTTTCATAATTTAGGTGGGATACTCTCAAAACGTCAGGATTTTGCTTTAATCTTAGGAGGGGATATGAATGCTGTCTTAGACTCTAATTTAGATCGCTGGGTTTAACAGGGACATCATTCTCACTCGCAAATATCAGCTTCAACCTCTTCACATATTATATCAGAATTTAATTTACTAGATGCATATAGAGTGGTCAACCCTTCAGCTGGCAGTATAGCTTCTTTTCCAATAAGATATAGATCCTACTCATGTATTGATTATTTTTTCATCTCCTCAGGAAATATATGATGCAACAATGCTTCCCTCTCCTTTGTCTGATCATTCTATCCTATTGGTTAAACTTATTTTATTAAATTCACCCGCAAAAGCATCACGTTGGCGATCCAATACCACTCTTGAGTTGGAAAAGCAACAGTTAATATTTTGTGAGACTACAGATAGATATTCAAGTAGCACACATTGAATTAGATTCTCTTCTTAGACGTAGAGCTGAATTTCTTAAAACTAGAAAAATTTTAACATTTCCAGACCTAGTCATCTTCTCGTTCAGAGATTGAGACATGATGACAAATTGAGGAACCTTTGAGGAACTCACACAACTAATGATTAATGACTAACTAAAAGGGCAAATCACCAGGATGAGATAGTATTCCTCCTAAGTTCACCTGGTGTTTTGGGATCACCTACATAAATTTATGTTACAGATTATCACTACTAGTAGTACTAACTCTGCCATTCTCACTGTTCTTTTAAAACCAAACAAAGACACCACCCTCTATAACAATTATAGGCCTTTGTAAATTTTGAATGCAAATGAAATTAAAATATATGCCAAAGTGTTAGCCATCAGACTGGAAACACATATGACCAAACTAGTACATCATGATCAGTCTGGTTTTATTAAAGCTGCAGATAATAGACGCAGACTGCTTCATGTGATTAACTTCTCTCAGGACATTCCCTCATCTTGTGCAGTCCTTTCTTTAGATGCTAAACTGTGGGAATATCTATGGTATGACAAATCCAAATTTCATTAAGATGATAAAAACGTTATATGCTAATCCCTCAGCTATGCTTATTACAAGGAACATTTTTACATCTTCCTTCCCCATATCACAGCGTTCTAGACAAGGATGCATAATATCACCTTTATTATTTGCCCTTTCACTTGAGCCATTAGCTCAAAGGATAAGGCAGCATCCACTGATTTCTCCAATCACTTTTTGTAACATATCACACCACATATCATTATTTGCAGATGATATTTAACTTTACTAAAATAATATCCTAACTTCCATTCCTCAAGTTTTGGACACTTTAGGATAATTTAGTGCTTTGTCAGGATATGAGATTAACTGGTGAAAGTCATCACTACTTCCATTAAATTCAGCTTTTGACCCCTAAACCAACCTGCGACCTTCAAATATCTGGGAGTAGATATCTTCCCATCCTCATTTTTAATTATAACTAAAAATTTTCAAGGCAATTAAATAGTGTAGAGGCTGACATGAAAAAATGGTCGCTTCTCTCATTTTCCTTACAAGCCTTTATTTCCAGCATAAAATATTATATTCTACCAAGGGTTAACTTTTTTCCAACAAATTGTATTTTGAAGGGCAAGCGGCCTCACCTTAATTTGACAATTCTACAGAGTGGTAGACAGGATCCTTCCTGACTAGCGCTCCCTAATTTCAGGATGTATTTTTGGTCTTTTGTGTTGCGCCCACTATCAATCTGGTTAGACCCCGATGTATCAGTATCAGTCATGGCGGGCTCTTGAAGAAAACCTGGCCTCCCCAAATTGCTTACAAGACTTAATATATTCAAACCTATCTCCTACACACTTCAAATCCAAGCTGGGCCCTATTATGTCTTTCCTTTTATCAGCCTGGTATGTTGAAGAAAAAGCAACTCACTCTCAGTTAAAATGGCATAATCAAAGTCCCATTTTTCATAATTATGCTCTTCTTGTAGGAGGTACCTGGTTTTCATTTCCTCAATGGAGTAATCTATTCAATAATAATAGATTAATTATCTGACATCTGTAATGAGGATGGCCTCAGAACATTTAATGACTTGCAAACAACATATAACCTATCTGGCTTCTCTTTTTTCTTATACTTACAACTCAGAGCATCTATGCACGGTCATGGTGTTCCCTGGGGGCAACCTCTCTACACCCATGAACTCCATCTCTTATTTAATGTGGGAATTCAGTCAAGTGGTTTAGTTTACACAGTTTATAGCTTGTTACTGAATTCTTTGTGTGGTCCTCCCCAGGTGCGGGAAAGAGAGTTTTAACATTTCGGTGGTGAGATCAATTGGTTCACAGTTTGGGATCATTTGGACCGCAAATCTAAAAATCCCAACCATAAGCTTATTCATTTTAACTTTTTACATAGACTTTATCTTACTCCAAGAAAATTCCATCTTATGATACTCTCACACTCTCCAGTTTGTCGTCTATGAACTCAGGGCTGTGTGGGCTCATTTGTACATACGTACTGGGAGTGCCCTGGTGTGGATGCATTCTGAAAGTAGTATCTTCTGCATCATCAAATCTTCTGGGGGTGCATATTCGTTGTTGTACCAGATTGTTGATTCTGAATGATTTTTCAACACTTAACCTGCCATCCACCAAATTCTCTATTACTGCAGCAGATATTACTGCAGTGAAAAAAAATGCTAGCTCTTAGATGGAAACCTTCTTGTTCCCTTTCCTATGCTCAATGGGTGACATATTTTCTGAGGATTTTGTACATGGAACAATCCATAGCTAGAATACAAGAAGCTAAAGAATCAACTGTCCAGTCATTGGCCTCTGCAATAACAGAGGTTAAACAGAAGTATGTTTTCAATTTATGTTATGTTCAAGTTATGTATTCAATCTGCTCATTTGAGAAAATGAATGCAACTTTAATTGTTATTAGTATTGATCTATGCTGGAATGTTTTAAACTTGTTGCCCCGTTCTCATGATAGTAGGATATATTATGTGATTATACTTTGTAATGTTGTCATTTTTGTTTTGTTTATTCTTTGGAAATAAAAACAATTGATAACAAAAAACAATCACACAAACCATCAAAAATGAATGACAATTATTTTGCAAATTCAGTAAATTGCTGCCTGCGTCGTCTTCATTGCTGTTGTGTCTTGTTGACTGTCAGTCAGACAGGATCCTCTAAAATCTTTGATGGTTCATTGACAGTAGAGCAGATTGGACTTTGGCTGTTCTTCACAGTAGAATATTCACAGGCAGAGTTGGGTTTGTGGATCAGCACTTCACTATTAGCTTTGTCAGTGTTGTTTTGAAAGATGACGGTGGAGTAATGCATCGAGTCAGAGGGGTTAGTGGGAAGGTTGGCAGTGGCATAAATTGGCTCCACTGCATTTCCTGAGCCTGTCTCCTGGGGGCACTCCTGTACCTCCTTCAAAGGAAGAACAAAAACTTGAGTGAGTAGTTGATATTCAAGCAAAGAATAAGTACTTGGTAGTTGGACTCTGCGTCAGTGTCAGTGTCAGTGTGCTCCCTCAGTAGAATTTACTCACTAATGAAAAAAGTCTGTCATACTTCACAGCTATATGTCTTATTTAGTCATACATATTGATAATGGAAGACTAAACACTTGGTGTGTTTCCATCCACTGATTTTCTGCCATCTATACACTGTATGTATATGCTGGCTGTCTATGTTAAACATGGTCAAAGTGTTCAGAGCAGGCTGAACACTTATTTTGCAAAGTTACCTCTACTTTCCCATCAACAGCCATCTGTTCTGTAGTCTTTGTTGCTAAGGTTGTTCATGGATTGTTCACATTGTTCACTCTCATATTTCAGATCAGATTCAGGCTCCAACATGAACAGATGTATTTAAGACATTTATATTTTCAGTAAAGAATGGAGAAAGAGAAGAGAAATCCAACATACACTGTTTGTGTATGTAGCCTCTGTAGCTGGTGAAAGTCTGCTGATGGGCAGCTTGAGGGCTCATCAGGAGGCTTTAAAGAGACAGGAGCTAAAACGGCCTGTTTCAGACAGAGGCTGAACTGAGGGGTTGCATAAAGGGCCAGTATTTTAACTGGAAATCATGAAAAGATATTCCAGTAGAGTCACAGAATAACAGCACAGACCTGGACTGTAACGTCCTTCAAATTACTACATGAAACAGGGTTTATGTTAACCGGCACATGCCGACTTTTTGCTGGTATCACGTGTAGTTGTTCAGTTTATGAAAATATCAACGGCCAGAATATCAGGTGGGAAATATACTGATTTCCTACTAAATGAATTAATAGCAAGATATGTTGCCAAGGCATCGTAAATATAAATTTATGTGGTATAAAAGTTTGGTTTTACCTCTGCTGTTAAGACACTGATAGACTCACTGAGCGTTTGGTCATGTGACTAAATGTGGCACAAGATTGAAAAGCTGCACACTCCAGCAGCAGCCCTGCACTTTGGCTCCGCATTGACAAAGTGAAACGAACAGATCAGCTCTGAGCTCCACAGAATAAAAATGTTTCTGGAATATTGACGGCGATGTTGGCCATCAAAGAAAAGTCCAGCGTAAACTCTGACAAACAGAAGTGTCATATTTCCATCATGTTTTCTATGTCATCTTTCACTGTTTGAGGTTTGACTGCTGCTCTTAACAGCTAAGACATTTGTTGGTTTGTTGGCTGTCAGAGGTGGTAATACACTAACTGAATCTGAACACTGTAAGTGGAATATTCATAACAAATCTGCCTCACATAGCTAAAGAGAGAGTCTGTCATTGCACTGCAGTGAAAACATAACACTGCATCATTGTGGCCGACTGACATTTATCTCTATGAAACAAGAGTCCCTGGAGCTCTCTCTTATATTTACAATCACAATACTTAAAAGTCTGTCATCATTTCTGTATTGATCTTGTTTTTCTGACAATATGAATACCACTTATAAAGTATCAACACACACAGACACATTTATACTAACTTCTCTGACCTGCTGTGCTGCTGCTTCATTCCTTGTGTTTCTTGAAGATGAAAATCCTGACAGAAAAAGAGAGAAAGCAAGAAAAGAAAGAGAACAAAAAAGGAAATGAATGAAGTGAAGTAGGATAATTTCAGAATTTTTCGTCAAGTTGTGATCTTTACAGTTGCTTATCTATGTAGCTTAGAATCTATTTTTTAGACATCACATCTTCACAGGATAGAGGAGAACATGAATGTGGTTTTGTGTGTACAGTATGCATGTGTGTGTGTTTCATGTTTAGTAGTCTGGTAATGAACTCCCTTACGTTTGTAGATGAAGATCACAATTATCACAAGCAGCAGCAGCAGCAGCACAGCTATACAGATGGTCGTTATTTTTACCCGATCATCACCTGCAAAATAAACCACACAACACATAAAATGTCCAGCATCATTTAAAACACAGTGAACACATGGAATTATAACTCAAAGCTGTCTGTGTCATGAAATTTAACAGGAATTTACAGAAATTAAATCATCAAAATGTTTTTCAAATACGTAACATTTAAGGTTGAAGATATCAAATGTGCTTTCTCACCAGATGTAGTTGTTGCTGTTGCTGTTGAAAGCAAAAAAAATGCATTCAGGTTGTACATGTGCATTCATAAATTAACAAGGATAGAAAACAAAAATACAATTTTTCTAAGAATGACAAATAAAACTGTTTATTTATTCAATATTTTTTTTGTTATTTCCTCCCCTTTACCAATGTTTATTAAAATATCAGCCTCAGCCAAAAACACATAATATATCTAATTAAATATTATTTAATTAACTAAACAACAAAACAATGAAGACATGAAAGAAAGAAAGTAAGATGAATGAATTTGTAGAAATAAAACTTTGTTGAACATCTGGCTTTTTGACATGTCACAGCAGGAAAACCACAGCTGTAAATAATAAAATGAATGATTCAGGGTCCTGGTATTGGACATGCTGGCTCAGTGTCACACTGTCATGATTTACGGTGACACTTGAATAGAGCAGAGCCATTGTTAAAGTTATTAATGACATCTGTACTTTCATACTAAGTCAAAATATCTGCCATTAACTTAATGTGGCTGCTACTTTTTCAGTTTGTTGCGTTTCTTGTTTTGACTCTTAACTTCCTGTTGCTATTGCTGGTTATAGTAAACACAAGTAAAAAGTCCTGATCGCTTCACACAGCACTGTACGTTTCTCAAAGCTGGGAACAAAGTTATGTTTGCTGTTAACTAGCTTACTTTATGTTGTTGTAGCTGTTTCTATGATTCAATTCAATTTATTTATATAGCATCAAATCATGACAAAAGTTATCTCTTCACATAGAGCAGGTCTAGACCGTACTTTTTAATTTACAGAGACCCAACAATTCCTGATTAAAAACATACTTGAATTTTTCACAAACGATTCCTAAACCAGATGGTTTTATTACTTTGTTTGGTCTGGAATCTGATTTATCAAAATAAATTAAAGCATCTTTTCACACAAATATGCAATATAACATATTTTATTGATAATATTAGTTGGTTGGACAATAAGAAGACTATGCCATGGAAAACTAGACTGCCAAGTTTTATAGTAACGTGTCTCCACTTTTTGTTGTGGGTGGAAAAATTATTATATTAACACATTTTGAAATGCCACACTCAGCCAACGACTGTTATAAACACAATAAAACACAAATACCAACCTGTTGTAACAGTAACACAAGCAGATATGAGGGAGAAATGATCTAATTAGTGCTGTAAGAGCCAGCCAGATATTTATTTGAGGTGATGCTCCTCCCAGGAGCCAGAGGGAGCATGTTCAGGGCCGGCTGAGCACTTAAACTCTTATAACTAGAGATGATACTTTATCAATAAATACAAACTAAGATCACAGTTGAGTCATTTTCAGTCTGTCCTTGTTGTAGATGAGACAGAACCAGCTAGCCAATCAATGAACTCGCCTTCTGGAGTCACAACAGTCCTGTAAACTGCAGCTGGTCAACATGAAGTGTAACTAATCATGTCACAGTTTACAGGACTGTTGTGACTCAAAACAGTTCATGTATCATCTACATTACTCTTTGACTAAAAATAACATTCTTGTACTTATTGTGATAACGAGAAATTTTACATATCGTGCAAAAACAAACTCGCCCTTTATTGTAAATCAAACAGTAATCAACACCGTGGCTTTAGCCTCCAACAATCTGAACCAGGGTCAGATTTTGGCAAAACTTGAATTAAAATCTTCAGTCACTACTTCTCTGCAAACCTTGTACATGCATGGACCCTCTTACACATGCAGGGATATTTGCACAATCAGACTTAACCACTACAAACTATGTTTACTCTTACTTTTTTCCTTTGTATATACTTTTGTGTTTTTATCCTGTAAAGTAAAATAAAATATTGTGGCTATAGTTTATTTTTTATGGTTTTTAATAGTTTTGTATGTAATTCTCAATTTACTGTTTATTAAGGAGATGAGCACAAAAAAATACCGTTGTACAGCAGAGTTTACTGTGATCTGTGTATGTGACAAGACTTGAAGTGAAATCAATTACTGTGTAGCAATAAAATAACACGTCCACTCACCTACAGTCATCTCCAGTTTGTTGAAGAATGTTTTACTGCGTCTACTGTCAGTGTTTTCTGCTCCACACCAGTATGTCCCGGCGTCGTCTGTTGTTATGTTTATCACAGTTATGGTGATATTTCTGCTCTTTGTGTCATCCTCCATTGAAAACTTCCCAGTGTTTGTTTTGGGCTTTGATGTACTCAATAGAGGTTGACATATAGACGGATCTTCTTCTTTACAGATGAATTTCTTAATTGGACCTTGTGGGTACTTACACCAGTATGAGAAATTTTGTCCACTAGTTGGGGATCTCTTTAAGCTTGTTATATCTGTAAATAGAAAGACAAATTCTAATTTGAACTCTTTTTTTGTCATCTCACTTTTATTTCAACTTTCACTTCATGTTATCTGCACACATATTTACATATTTTTTATGATAGTTACATTTTATGAAATATCAAATGTAAAATGCAAAACCATTTTGTCTGCTGCCAACATCTGAATGTGTATAAATTTGTGTTAACATCTTTTAAATCATCTGTTGTGTTGAGTCGTGTTTCACTGATAAACAGAAAATGAAAGTCAGAAAAAAGCCTCTAACCAGTAGAGGAGAGCTAAATCTGTGTTACTCACTTTTAATCTCCAGTAGTATTTTTTTGCGTGAAGCTCTGTAACTTCCTATATTTAATATGACTCCACACCAGTAGACACCAGCATGCTGTGAGTTCACATTACTGATGGACATGTTGAATCTGTTGGTGTCTGTGAGAGTGAATGTCCCGTTTGACTTTACAGAAGATTGTGTTGATAAAATCTCTTCACAGATTTCATTGTTGTCTTTGCAGATGAACTTGTCATAGGAGTTGTGTTCGTCAGGGAAATCACATGTGATGGTGGTTTCAGCTGTTTCATATGCAGTTTGATTAAATGCTGTCTGGCAGTCATCTTCCTCTGCAAAGAAAAAAGAAAAGTAAAACATGATGGAAATGTATCATCACACTCATATACAGTAAAGGATGCATCATGCGCATTTATCTATTCATTATATCTGCCTCTCCTGTCCTGTAATGTTTGCTTCATAACAAATTGATTTCCACTTTTGCTAACTTGGTTAGCTCTGTACAGTAGAAAGTTGAAAGAGAAGCAGACCTCACTGAATGTGAAACATGTTCATACTAGAGTTACTTTGTTGTTCATCTTCAAAATAGACAAGCTTTTTAAATGTATTGACTTAATTATTCAGTCTTCAGGGCAAAGATGAATTCTTTTCTGAATACTTTGTACCCTATCACCCAGAGACTAACGTTAGCAGAGCACCCAACCGCACCATGAAACTGACCACACTGCAACACTTGACAAAACTTCAACCAACTGGAGAAGTGAAGAGAGTCGGTTGCTGTTCAAACTGAAGACAGAACGTTAAAAACAACACAGCGCTTCGTTTTTTCCCCTTCTTACTCCAAAACATGCAGACCAACTTGTGTTTTTAATTAAAGCAGTGATGTTGGAAAGTAAATGACACTTTCATTTCATTATTATTATACTGAAGAAGACTAAGATGCTTTTAATTAATGCAGTTCACTTTTCTAAATCAAAAAGCTGAAAACTTTCACACACTTTTCCTCCACTTTTTTTTCTATTTGTCAGGCATGACCTTCATCAAGACCGTTTAGTTTAAATGTCAGTTATTTTTCATATTAAAGTTCAGTGGCCACAGGACACCAGTGAATGGCACACAGTGCACTGAAAGAAGCATCAGAAAAATAGTCCCTCTCTTTCTATTTATTGAATCAAGAATTCGTTTTGAATCAATAATCAATTTTGAATTGAATCGTGACACAAAGAATCAGAATAAAATTATGAGATTCCCAAAGATTTCCACCCCAATGTGACATTTTTGTTTTCTTCATGTTTTCTTTGTGATATTTTGTTAAACTTCATTCTGTCTTTTATACAGATGCAGCATCTCTTACCGACTTTCAGCTCCAGTTCCTGTTCATTGTATGACCCAGGTCTTTGGTAAAATTCACATTTGTATTCCCCAGAGTCCTCAGTTTTAAGTTGTTTAATGGCCATCCTGAGATTTTTATTTCTTGTATCATGGTACAGGGAAAATCTGCCGTCCTTCTCCCACACATCCTTTTTAGTGGTTTTTATGATTGTTTTGCTGGATTTAACGACATCTATCTTTTGATATTCCTGATCTGTTATTGGGTATTTGCAGGTGAGTTCAACCCATCCTCCTTCACATCCCTTCACTTGAAAGGCCTCACAGCCTGTTGATCAGACAAAGAGAAAAGTTCCCATCATGTCAGACACTGAAACAATCCCAGAACAGTCTGAATAAGAACCGTATCAACACAACATCCACTGTCTCATCATGCTGTTAAACAGACTTTCTGGATTAATCAATAGATCACAGAGTTGTTCAATTAATCTTGTTGAATGTGTAATTTTATTCACACATATAGTGTTTTTGTGGTGATTTCTGTAGAGATTCTGAAAGGCCTCTATTCATAAAATCTAAGTTAATATAAATTTATAAAATACTCTGCAACCTGCCACGGTGTATTTTTTGGTTCTACCACCAGGAGTAGGAGGTCACCAGAGGAGTGTTTATGCACTCATAATCTTTTCTTTAACTACCGTGTTATAAATGATTAATACTGAGAGCAAAACAGGTGTATTTTTAACCCTACCAGTCTCAGCAACCCATCCACTGTTTAAATGAAAAATCCCCTCCAGACATGTTTTAAGACATAAAAATACTTTTTTTTCACAAAATATTAAATTACTTTTTTTTTTTTTTTTTTTAATCCTTAAAATGACAGTTTTTCCTTTTCTCATTAAAAATCCAGAATCTCTGAAGATATAAATATTGTTCATTTCAAAAGTCAACTGCTGGACACATGTCTCCTCCTTCACTGTAAAGTTCATTCTCAGTGTTTGTGCACTGGAGGCTTCAAGTTTCCACTTCACACTTGTGGAAGTTGCAAACTAGTTGTGAAATCACAAATCATGCTCTTACATAAACATGTTAAACTGAGTTTTAAGGTGAGCTCAGAAAAACTTTCCTCATTCAGCAGATGAACATGAAAACAAACTCTGCACACACATCAATCAAATATCAATATGTCAATCAATAGCCTGGACCTAACAAGTAAAATAAGCCATTACAATTAGTTTTAAGCCTTTATTGTAAATAGTTAAGAAATTGGCTATAAATAATTCATTGAATAGTTGCTTTTGTTAATTATTGTTTATGATCATTTAGCAAACTGTTTACATTCTAGGTGTTCACCCTTGACCTTTAGAAAATCAAAAGGGTCAGTGACTTGAATAAAAGTGGAACAAAATGTACTTTGAGAATGTTTGTTTTTCTTTGTCAGTTTTCACCTTTGTCGTTTATTAATTATGAAGCTGTTAAAAGTTTAACGTTGCTCTCAGTTTCACTAAACAACTCTACAGCTTTCACTCATCAGTTGTTTTAAACTGTGTTTAAATTTGAGTTTAAATTCGGTTCACATGAACATTCATGGCATGAACAGGACATAAACATAACATTCATTAGTCTGTAATATCCGTGATATTGATTAGAGATATTAGATATAAATTATCTTTTTACCTGCAGTTAGTGAGAGGATGAGGAGAAGAAAGCTCTTCATTATGTTTGCCTTCGATGCTGAGATCCTTTGTCCTTGAGTATTAACTCTAGTTGGTTATTTCCTCTTGTCTTGTTGCAACAGTTGGTTTGTCTCAAGTGTTGTGTTTCATGAATTTATATATATTGACTCATGCCCCCACCTTTCTGTCTGTCCTTCTTCCTTTTTTTAAGTCTCAAACACAACTCCTTCCTCATTGCTACTTCATGTTGGCAGTTCACACCAAATAAGTGGGGAGAAAGATGAGAAAGAGGAAGAATATCTCAGATTCATAAGTAACCTCTGATGAAACATGATGTGTCACAGTGAGAGTAACTTCTAGGGGTTTTTGTACTTGGGTTTGTTGGAGGGCAGCAAACACAGATCTGCTGACCCCTACATGTACTGTAGTGGGATTGTTCATGCAGTAATTAATTAGTAATTAATTAAGTGTTTTTACATTGTTGTATCCTTATTTCTTCCACCACTGAACACTTTCAACAACGATGTGCTGAGAAAAAACATGTAAAGATGGAAAACTATTCAAAGCCCTATTTTAATATAGTTTGTCTAATTTTACTTATGAAACATCTCATTCAAAGAAATTGCGGTATTGTGCGCAGCTGACAGACAAAACTCATTACACAGTAAAATATAAAGATGTTTGTAATGTTACTGGATGGAAAGAAAAGACAAATTTATCAGATTTGACATGAACATTTAAACCTAGTGACACAACATTTCTGCTGCTACATCTCTAATCCATCACATAAGCAGAAGGTCAGACACAAACTGAGTGTTGCTTACACTTTATTTTATGTCAACTAAATGAAACCCAGTTTTTACTGCAAAGGACACAAAATGGACAAAAAAAACTGCAGAATACATTTAACTCATGTCTATCATAAAATGTATTTTTCCCAGAGTAAAGTCATATTAAAAAAGCCAAATCTTGAGTAGTAAAAAAAAATCGTTTTTTAAATAAAGCTGTGATTGTATAACAAATTTGAACAGCATGAGCTTCTATAAAACACAGCGGCTTTATGAACTATCTCTATAAAAAAAAAACATCATAATAAAACATCTCTTCCAATACAAAACAAGTGACTGAGGGAGAGAAATAACAAAAATAACAAATGGAAATGAGATTGTATTAACCCTAACCCTAACCCTAACCCTAATTTACAGGTGAAGGAAAGAAAGTGAGAACAACAGTGATGATGAGCATGGTTATGTTCAGATTCTCATATGTCACAAGCTTTGACAATTACAATATTCCCAGATAGCATACGGAAGTGGGCCACTTCAGGCAATGATACAGCACTGCTGGTCTTCTTCTGGCCCAGACAAAATGGATGTGAGCCTGAACTGGCCCACCTGTAAAATAACAAATATGGCCCAAATATTCCAAAACAAATGTGGGCCATTTTCTGGCACAGTTGATAGGGTGTAAACCAAAAGTGGCCCACATATGGTGCAGCAAATGTGGCCCAGTGAACTCTAATATATATTTGGGCCAGTTCTGGCAAATATACAACACAGTAAGCACTGGCTAATCTGGACGTGAGCCTGGGGTGTCCCATATTTGAAATGGTGAATATGACCCAAATATGGTTGAACAGTATTGGGCCACTATAGGTAAAGATGTGGTGCAATTGGTACTGACTAATCTGTAAGTGAGCCTAAAATGGCCCAGATACGATATGCCGCATATGGCCCAAATATTTTACATCAATCTGGACCAGTTCTGGCAAATATATGCTATTGCTGTGGTACATACCCAACACTTTCATCCGGCCCACATACTGCGTGAAATGATGGCAAATGGGGGGTCCACTTCAGTTTGCCAGATCTGGGCCACAAGCAAACCCTAACAATGCCACATGTAAACCAAAAACTAAACAAATAAACCATATCTGGGCCACATCTGGACCACAGTTCATTTTTATTCTGGCCCTGATTGGGCCCACATTCTATATCCTCTTCTGGCCAAAATACTGTGTGGAATGATGGCACTTGGGCAGTCTGCTCCTGTTTGCCAGATCCAGGCCACAAGCAAATCTGGCTTGTGGGCTGGATCTGGCAAACATGGGCCGACCACCCAAGTGCCATCATTCCACATTTGGGCCATATGAATGTGAGCCAGTTCTCGGGTGGCTGTGGCTCAGGAGGTAGAGCAGGTTGCCCACTAATCAGAAAATTTGCGGTTCAATTCCTGGTTTGAGTAAGTCACTTAATCCCAAATTGCTTCTGATTCAGTGTGTTAACGACTGGATTTCCTCTGATTGGTGGGTAATGTGTGTGAAGTGCTTTGAATGATCAGAAGACTAGACAGGTGTTATACTGGCAAACAGGAGTGGACTGCCCAAGTGCTATCATTCTATTTGGTATGTGGGCCACATGAAAGTCACAGGTGTGGATCGGATATGGGCCACAGCAATTTTGCTACCTGGGTTTGATAAAGCTTAATCTGAAACATTTTTTCATGATCTTAATACTGTCTGTTGCCTGCTGATTTAGTAAGTTTTGGTAATAATTAATCTACAGTAACTGCTTTTCCCAGTAGTGTAATGTTTTACTGTGTGTGATAGCATTACAATAACTGACAGTGACTGACAGCATTACAGCAATTTACATAATTAAACTGGACTGAATTAAAATTTGTGTAAGTCAATCAAAGAAAATACTTTATGCTTTGAATTAGTATTATTATTATTGCTCCTTTGGTTGTCAGAACATGTGTAAAACCTCCTGTATGGGGCACACAAAGCTGTGAAATGAGCATCCATCTCCCACAATCCACTTTGGTAAAAAAAAAAAAAAAAAAAGTTTATTGTGCGAAACAGTAACTTAAATGAGGAAGGAAATGTTACAACATGTATATTGTCTCTTGGTTTTGGAAGTTTGGGGCTGTAACAATCATCATTCTAATCTATAACATCAGTAATTAGGTAACTTTTCTTCAGGGAGGATTAGTAAAATAAATCTTCATTTTGTTTGGATTTCTGTCACATTATTTACTTTCAGCAGTTGTCTCTAGTTTCTGCACACCGGTGTTTCTTTTGTCATTAGGTCTAATCCTTTCACAATCTATTTCTTTCTTTCACTGTTGTTATTGCAGCATTAGAAACTGGACTATGAAGCTGCTTAGTTTCAACTCATGATGAGAAAACATTTTATGTCATTATTGCACTATAATTATCTTACATTTTATTTTTCGTATCACAAGTTTTCAGCTGACAAATGAGAAGGTGCTTGTGAGTGCAAAAGAAGCAGCGTTCACTGCTGTTTACCACAATGTCGGTCCTCTTGCCGTCACCAGATGGCACCAAAGTAAAAGCAAAAATTTAACAGATATTGAATTTAGTATGAGGAGACTATTACTGGTGTAATAGGTAATCTGCAAATTTTATGATTATTAAATAATATGGTTGTCAATTTTCAGCTTTTCTTATTGTTGACAAATCTCATGTGGAGAGCCAAACCAACAATGAACTCATCCTACTTAAAAGGATTATATGTGTGTCCAAAGCCTGGTGTATCTTATGTTCACACAATCTTTGTGTGTATATGCTATGGCTCTACACATGATATTTGCTGACTATAAGAAAAATATAGAAAATCGACAGCCTCATCCTTAAGGCAGAGAAAGGCCTGATGATTTGATGGGAGGGACACATTGACTTTTGTGCAAGGCAAGTTTATTTCTATAACACATTTCAACAAGGCAATTCAAAGTGCTTCACATAGAGCATAAAAGCAACATTTGTCAGTAGGGCTGCAACCAACAACTATTTTCATCATTGATTAACCTGCAGATTATTTTCGGGATTAATTGATTAAGAATTTAGTCAACAGAACGTAAAAAAATTGTGAGAAATGACATTCACAGTTTCTCAGAGCCCACAGTGATGTCTTCATTTTGCTTGTTTTGTCAAAAATGTTAAATATTCAATTTACTGTCGTGTATGACAAAGACTAATTTTCTTTTAATCTACAAATTGATCAGTCAGTTAATTGTTGCAGCTCTAGTTCTCAGTGCTCTTTGGTGGACAAACTAAATGACCTCAGACATTATTATATTATATTTGACACTTCTGTATTGCAGATCCTTGTTACTGATCAGCTAATATATGAAACAATATACAAGAATAACAGTCTTGAATGGACTCTATTGTTGATTTAACCCTTCTATTGTGTTACGATCAAATTTTACCCATTTTACAGTTTAGATTACATCCTCTACCATGGCCTACGGAATATGATAAAATAAAATTTTATAATTTTTTTCTTTTTATAAATACCTATTAAAAGGTCAAATTTGACCCAGTTGTAATTATGGGTTGTTTATGCAGAAAAATACATATTGAATGATGCCAAACCATCATGAAAAACAAAAAATACAACAGAATAAAAATAACAGTGGCAGTGATATTAAAATTATGTTTCATGCCATCTTGACTTGAATTCAATTGTAGAGGGCCATACACAAATACAATCCCAAGCATTTGAGCCATAACACAACAGATGTAACAATAATTGCTCATTTTAACATATAAAAAATATAAACAAGCTATTTTGGGAATTATGTTGTTTATCATTAACCTCTCAGGGGTTTATAATGTATTTGCCTTTTCTGTTCATCATAAGCAACAAAATAGATACATTACACTAAACCATTTGTACATTGTAAGTTAAATGTGGTCTAAGGTACATAAAATATCAAAGTAAGCATATACATATATATATATATATATATATATATATATATATATATATATATATATATATATATATATATATACATATATATATATGATGGTTATGGTTAAATAACAAGTCACTTAGCAGATAAAACACGTTTCTGGATGATATTTTTTTTTCCAGTGCTCATTAATGAATTCAGACACAAGTCATATTTGATCCGCTAACATTATAGGTGTAAACTCTTTTCTAAAACATTGGAAGGGTTAAACTGTCTCACAGCTGAGCATAAGGACTCATCTAGTCACTACAAATCAGTCCTGTCACCAAACTTTGGTGACTTAAACAATGTGGAAGTGAATCCTGTTTTAAGTTGACTGGGCCCAGAAACTGAATATCTTGGGGTGTTAATTCCTAGCTGAGCTGGACATTGGCATAAACCGTCTCCACTGCATTTCCTGAGCCTGTCTCCTGGGGGCGCTCCTGTAGCTCTTCAAAGGTGTTATCCTTCCATGGAAGAACAAGAAAGCTGAGTGAGTAGTTGATATTCAAGCAAACAATAAGTATTTGGTAGTTGGACACAGCATCAGTGTGATGGACGATTCATTGTGCTCCCTCAGTAGAATTTTTGCAGTTACTTCTACTTTCCCATCAACAACCATCTGTTCTGAAGTCTTTGTTACTAAGGTTGTTCATGGATTGTTCACGTTGTTCACTCTCATATTTCAGATCAGATTCAGGCTCCAACATTTACAGATGTATTTGAGTTTATATTTTGAGTAAATAATGGGGAAAAAGAAGCAAAATCCTACATGAAAGAGACAGGAGCTAAAACAGCCTGTTTAGACAGAGACTGAACTGAGGGGCTGCATAAAGGACCAGTATAAGATAAATAAAGAGTTTTTAACTGGAAATCATGTAAAGATATTCCAGTAGAGCCTCAGAATAAAACTATAGACCTGGAAATGTTTTCTTTAAAATATTGACGTATTGATAGAAAAAGTGCCATGTAAACAGACGTAGTGAATAAATGATGATGTACATGAAACATACAAATTAAACTTCACTCAAGCTTCCACTGAAGAGACAAAAACTTTGATGAGGAGACTGTAACGTTCCTCAAATTATTATATGAAACAGGGTTTATGTTAACCGGCACATGCCGACTTTTTGCTGGTATCATGTGTAGTTGTCCAGCAGATGAAAATATCAATGGCCAGAATATCTGGTAGGAGATATGTCAATTTCCTAATGAATGAAATAATAGCAAGATATGTTGCCAAGACATTGTAAATATAAACTTATATTACTTATATACTTATATTATAAAAGTTTGGTTTTGCCTCTGCTTGGTTTTGACTGCTGCAGCCCTGCACTTTGGCTCCGCAGCAGTTAACACAACTCTGAAAAGTCTTACTGTTTTCTCTCAGGTAACTTTACATCCAGCATTGACACAGTGAAACAAACGGATCAGCTCTGAGCTCCACAGTATAAAAATGTTTCTGGAATATTAACGGCCATATTGGCTGTCAAAGAAAAGTCTGAGCATAAACTCTGACAAACAGAAATGTCATATTTCCATCATGTTTTCTATGTCGTCTTTCACTGTTTGAGGTTTGACTGCTGCTCTGTTAATTACATCATCTCATTTTGTTCTCTTCTTCTGTAATGTTTTAATGGCATCAACTGGAGAATTAGTGCCAACAACAGTTTATCTTGATGACCCAACTCCTAATATTCTCATAACATCAGTGGATAGAACAGCACACTAAAACACATTTTCTGTTGCTGCTGATTTTCTGGAAATTCAGTTCAAATTTGTGCTTCTGTCTCATGTCAGAGGCTCTCCAGATAACAGCTAAGACATTTGTTGGTTTGTTGGCTGTCAGAGGTGGTAATACACTAACTGAATCTGAACACTGTAAGTGGAATATTCATAACAAATCTGCCTCACATAGCTAAAGAGAGAGTCTGTTATTGCACTGCAGTGAAAACATAACACTGCATCATTGTGGCCGACTGACATTTATCTATGAAACAAGAGTCCCTGGAGCTCTCTCTTATATTTACAACAAAAATACTCTTTCATTATTTATGTATTGCTCTTGTTTTTCTAACAATATGAATACCACCTATAAAGTATCAACACGCACAGACACATTTATACCAACCTCTCTGACCTGCTGTGCTGCTGCTTCATTCTTTGTGTTTCTTGAAGATGAAAATCCTGACAGAAAAAGAGAGAAAGCAAGAAAAGAAAGAGAACAAAAAAGGAAATGAGCAGAAGGATGAAGTGGATTAATTTCAGCACTTTAAGTCAAGTTGTTATCTTTACAGTTGCTTATCTATGTAGCTTAGAATCTATCTTTAATTATCTATGTAGTTTGGTTTCACTGTCCAGGATTTAATTGTGCATCCCCCAGAATGAACAAAGATAATAGGTCGACAAAATGTCAACTTACAGACATGATAAAAGTCATGTCTACTAACTTCTGACGTCTTACAGTTTGTCTGCTTTGTTTTTTAGACATGACATCTTCACAGGATAGAGGAGTACATGAATGTGGTTTTGTGTGTACAGTATGCATGTGTGTGTGTTTCATGTTTAGTAGTCTGGTAATGAACTCCCTTACGTTTGTAGATGAAGATCACAATTATCACAAACAGCAGCAGCACCAGCACAGATCGATAGATGATCATTATTTTTACCCGATCATCACCTGCAAGATAAACCACACAACACATAAAATGTCCATCAGTCTTTTCAAACACAGTGAACACATGAAATTATAACTAAAAGCTGTTAAAGAAATTTAACAGGAATTTACATAAATTAGATCAAAATGTTTTTCAAACACGTAACATTTAAGGTTTAAGATATCAAATGTGCTTTCTCACCAGGTGTAGTTGATGGTGGTGGTGTTGCTGCTGAAAGCAAAAATTTTAAAAATGCATTCAGGTTGTACGTGTGCATTTATAAATTAACAAGGATAGAAAAGGAAAAGTACAATTTTTCTAAGCCTGACAGATAAAACTGTTTATTTATTCAATATTTTTAAATCTTTTTTCTCATGTCCTCCCCTTTGCCAATGTCTATTAATATATCAGCCTCAGCCAAAAACACACAAAATATCTAATTAAATGTTATTTAATTAACTAAACAACAAAACAATGAAAGAAAGTGAGATGAGTGAATTTGTGGAAATTAAACTTTGTTGAACATCTGGCTTTTTGACATGTCACAGCAGGAAAACCACAGCTGTAAATAATAAAATGAATGATTCAGGGTCCTGGTATTGTACATGCTGGCTCAGTGTCACACTGTCATGGTTTACAGACACTTGAATAGAGCAGAGCCATTGTTAAAGTGATAAGTGACATCTGTACTTTCATACTAAGTCAAAATATCTGCCATTAACTTAATGCTGCTGCTACTTTTTCAGTTTGTTGCGTTTCTTGTTTTGACTCTTAACTTCCTGTTGCTATTGCTGGCTTTAGTAAACACAAGTATAGTAAAATGTCCTGATCAGTTCACACAGCACTGTACGTTTCTCAAAGCTGGGAACAAAGTTATGTTTGCTGTGAACTAGCTTACTTTATGTTGTTGTAGCTGTTTCTATGATTCAATTCAGTTCAATACCTCCAAATCATAACCAAAGTTATCTCTTCACATAGAGCAGGTCTAGACCGTACTCTTTAATTTACAGAGACCCAACAATTCCTGATTAAAAACTTATTTTTTATCTTTCACAAACGATTCCTAAACCAGATGGTTTTATTACTTTGTTTGGTCTGGAATCTGATTTATCAAAATAAATTAAAGCATCTTTTCACACAACTATGTAATATAACATATTATATTGATAATATTAGCTTGTTACACAATAAGAAGACTATGCCATGGAAAACTAGACTGTGAAGTTTAATAGTAATGAGTCTCCACTTTTTGTTGTGAGTGGAAAAATTATTATATTAACACATTTTGAAGATCCACACTCAACCAACGACTGTTATAAACACAATAAAACACAAATACCAACCTGATGTATCAGTAACATCAGCAGTTGATCCTGATGCTGTGTGGGAGAAATGATCTAATTAGTGTCTCTATCAATCATTTCAAACACAGTGAACACATGGAATTATAACTCAAAGCTGTCTGTGTCAAGAAATTAAACAGGAATTTACAGAAATTAAATCATAAAGATGTTTTTCAAATACGTAACATTTAAGGTTGAAGATATCAAATGTGCTTTCTCACCATGATTCACAGATCCAGATGCTGTTGATGCTGAAAGCAAAAAAAATGCATTCAGGTTTTATGTGTGCATTCATAAATTAACAAGGATAAAAAAGGAAAAACACAATTTTTCCTGTTTATTTATTCAATATTTTGTTCCCATGTCCTCCCCTTTGCCAATGTCTATTAATATATCAACCTCAGTCAAAAACACACAAAATATATAATTAAATGTTATTTAATTAACTAAACAACAAAATGAAGACATGAATAACATTTCTTGTGCTCTCTCAGCTCTGTCAGTCCTTCAGGCTGTACGTTATTTTATAAAACAGGTCAAATATTTGTTAAAATGGAGGCACAAGGTGATCACAAGCAGCAAATGTCAATGTACATAGTCCCCACTTCTAGTGTAGACAGGAAGTTGAAAGATTAAATTACAGAGTAGGAGCACTTCCTTGTTGCTGAAATGCATGAAGTTAATGAAAAAGAGTTTCATGAAAAGATGAATACTACTCTCATATCTGTCTGTTAAATATGAAGTTACAGCCAGCAGCCAGTTAGCTTAGCTTTAGCTTAGCATAAAGACTGGAAATAAGGGGAAAGCCTGGCTCTACTTAAAAGCTAACAGAATCTGCCTACGAGCTAAAGTTCATTAATTAACACAGAAAAAAAACATAGACTATAAAAAACAATTCCCTGTTTTAAATCAGGTTATGTGCCAGATCGGTTGTCTGGTGACTGCTTAAAGGCAAGAAACAGTTCAACTTGTTGCTTCATATTACCTTCAGCTTAACTTACATTTGTATTTTTATGCAGCATGAGGAGAATAGATTTTGTCCCCTTCTCTTAAAAATCTGTTTTAGGAATGGATTTCTTCACCACAGATCACAATAACATGATCAATGACACCTCCAGTGTCTATATAGGCATGTTGGACAAAGTTTAAATGTGAATTATAAAGTATAAATACTGAACAACTTATATTAAGACACTTCATGTGTAGATAAAATGAAGAGAAACTTCAAAACTGATCAGTTGTTCAGAGCTTTGATTGAACATGTTGCTGATGGAGTCCTGCTGTCACTGCAGCATGCTCATCTGAAGTCTGGTGAAAGAGACGTGCAGGAAATGAAATCAAGAGTATAAAGAACAACGACTGCAGGTGTTCTCACTCTGTCTGTCTGGATATCACAGCGGACTGCTGTTTGAATAGAAAGTCAAAAGCTACAGAGTGGATGATCACACAAAGCTCATGGCTGTAATGTTGCATCACTGTAGTGAAAGCACACAGAAACATTTATAGTTCATAAAAACAGCACACATCCTGAAATGCAGATTATTGCAGATGCAGTGAACAAAGTTAAGATCAATGTCTGTGGCTGTTGTTGCTGTAAAGTTGTAGTTGAAGCAGCTAATTAAAAAAGTTTGGGGTAATATTAAGATCATAATTAAGGTTAAAGTTAAGGTTGGGTTTAAATAACAGCAGCTTTTGTAGTTTGAAGTTTGAAATATGTTTGTTTAAGAACAGGAAATTCAAATGTTCTGCATTCAGGAGAAAAGTCGTCAGAGAGATTAGTACATCATAACCTCCTCTAGTATGAAACCACTTCCCTTTATTGGTTTCTTCTTTTGATTTTGTTGAGTCATGTTTGACACTCAACAGGCGGAAAACACATATTTATTCAAACAGCTTCATATCATTAGTGTTGTGGTTTATGGCCAAAAAAATCAAATCTCAAATAATCTGTAATCAATGTAATTAATGTAATCTGGGAACTGTTCATGCGACTCGCAGCACTTCAACTCTTGTAACCAGAGATGATATTTTATCAACAAATACAAACTAAGATCACAGTTGAGTCATTTTCAGTCTGTCCTTGTTGTAGATGAGACAGAACCAGCTAGCCAATCAATGAACTCGCCTTCTGGAGTCACAACAGTCCTGTAAACTGCAGCTGGTGAACATGAAGTGTAACTAATCATGTCACAGTTTACGGGACTGTCGTGACTCAAAACAGCTCATGTATCATCTACATTACTCTTTGACTAAAAATAACATTCTTGTACTTATTGTAATAACTAGACATTTTACATATCGTGCAAAACAAACTCGCTCTTTACTGTAAATCAAACAGTAATCAACACTGTGGCTTTTGCCTCCAACAATCTGAACCAGAGTCAGATTTTGGCAAAACTTGAAGTCTTCAGTCACTACTTCTCTGCAAACCTTTGAGTACCACTAGAGGAGAGTTAAATCTGTATTACTTACTTTTAATCTCCAGTTGTATCTTTTTGCATAAAGTTCCGTCATGTAATTTCACTCCACAACAGTAGACACCATCATGCTGCAAGTTTACATTACTGATGGACATCTTGAAGCTTTTGTTATCCTCACAGGCCTCTTTGCAGATTAACTTGCCATAGGAGTTGTGTTCGTCAGTGAAATCACATCTGATGGTGGTTTTAGCTGTTTCATATGCAGTTTGATAAATTGCTGTCTGGCAGCCATCTTCCTCTGCAAAGAAAAAAGAAAAGTAAAACATGATGGAAATGTATCATCACACTCATATACAGTAAAGGATGCATCATGTGCATTTATCTATTCATTATATCTGCCTCTCCTGTCCTGTAATGTTTGCTTCATAGCAAATTGATTTCCACTTTTGCTAACTTGGTTAGCTCTGTACAGTAGAAAGTTGAAAGAGAAGCAGACCTCACTCAATGTGAAACATGTTCATACTAGAGTTACTTTGTTGTTCATCTTCAAAATAGACAAGCTTTTGAAATGTATTGACTTAATTATTCAGTCTTCAGGACAAAGATGAATTCTTTTCTGAATACTTTGTACCCTATCACCCAGAGACTAACGTTAGCAGAGCACCCAACCGCACCATGAAACTGAGCACACTGCAACACTTTACAAAACTTCAACCAACTGGAGAAGTGAAGAAAGTCAGCTGTTGTTCAAACTGAACATTTTGTGTTTTCCCCTCCTTAGTCCAAAACAAAAGACATTAAACCAGTTATGTTGGTAAGTAAATGACACTTTCATTTCATTATTATTATTCTGAAGAAGGCAAAAATGCTTCCAAATTCATGCAGTTCACTTTTCTAAATTAAAAAGCTTCAAACTGTCACACTTTTCTCTACTTTTTTCTGTTTGTCAGACGTGAACTTCATCAAGACCATTTAGTTTAAAGGTACTGTCCAAAAGGTCCTATCTAGCAGCAGCACTCTCACTACATAATGGCCTCTCTCTCTCTCTCTCTCTCTCTCTCTCTCTCTCTCTCTCTCTCTGTCTCTTCCCCACCTGAACTTTGCATCATATGAAATAGACTTTGGGGCTCATCAGAACTGAGCTTGGTTGAAATCTGCCATACATCAGACACTCTTTGGGCTTAAGGACTTTGCTTTGTATCAACAGTCATATGGGGCTAAGTGTGTCTATCACCAGTAAGTGATCAGTTTGAGCATGTTGTTATAGTTTCCATTCGTTAGCGAATTGTTTTGTATGTTAGCTGATCTAAAGAGGCTCGTATTCATGTATTCTGCCAACTGTGTAGCCTCATATTAGCAGCTACAGTTACCCACATTTATTAGAGGTTAATAGGCATCAGGCTTCAAGCATACAGTTAGGCCTTTATGGTTGAGTTTGGCTGTGTAGTATTTACTATATTACTGATAGAATAGCGGACTGAACGGACACTTGTAGGTCCGCTCGTTAGTTGTTGCACTGCTGATGGACATTAACCTACTGTTAGAAGGAATATGCTGCTTCAGCCTCATATATACCTGTTTAATACATGGCCACATTATTTATCAGCTGTTTGCCAGTTGTATTGTCTTGTATGGTAGAAATGTATCCATTCAGAAAGTAATATAGATTATCATTTCTACATTAGCTTGTTATACTTCATACAGATATCTGACATGTTTATTCTGATTTATTATGTTCATTTACACAGAACCACTGAGTCATCAGACTGTTGTACAAGGATTGTGGTTGTGATGGTGACAATAAATCCACACAAATTCAAGACATCTGCGTGATTCTGATTGATCACCTGCAGCGGGTTCTGTGTGAACAAGTCCAGCACATAGTCACAGCAGGGAAACTAGAACTTCTACAACAAAAATACAGATACATGTCTGAAATGTCTTTCAATGCCTGATGCCTGTGTGTTGTGTTTTTACATTTTTGTTAGTTTTCTTCATGTTTTCTTTGTGATGTTTTGTTCAACTTCATTCTGTCTTTGATAAAGATGCAGCATCTCTTACCGAGGTCATGGTGCTGTTCCCCAGATGACATAGGTCTTTCGTAAAACTCACAATTGTAGTCCACAGAGTCATCATGTTCAGGATTTTGTTTTGTTGCTGCCTGGTGAAATATGCCATTCGTTGTATCTTCACTTCCCTTTTCCTGAGTTGTTCCTGAGTATTCACAGGTGAGTTCCACCCATCCTCCTTCACATCCCTTCACTTCAGACTCGGCCTCACAGCCTGTTGATCAGACAAAGAGAAAAGTTCCCATCATGTCAGACACTGAAACAATCCCAGAACAGTCTGAATAAGAACCGTATCAACAAAACATCCTCTGTCTCATCATGCTGGTAAACAGACTCTCTGGATCAATAGATCACAGAATTTTTCAATTAATCTTGTTGAATGTGTCATTTTATTCACACATATAGTATTTTTGTGGTAATTTCTGTAGAGATTCTGAAAGTCCTCTACTCATAAAATCTATGTTAGTATAAATGTATAAAACACTCTGCAGCCTGCCACGGTGTATTTTTTGGTTCTACCACCAGGAGTCGCCAAAGTCAGGTTTTCAAATCCCAGTGGCTTCATTATTCAAGATAAACATCAAAATAAGTTTGACTTTGTGTTTTATCCTTGACAAATATTAAGAATTTTTATTTTACATTCATGTGTTAGTGCCTGTTCACCAGAGGAATTTTATGTACTCATAATCTTTTCTTTAACTACTGTGTTATAAATGATTCATACTGAGAGCAAAACAGGTGTCTTTTTAACTCTACCAGTCTCAGCAACCCGTCCACTGTTTAAAAGAAAAATCTCCTCCAGACATGTTTTAACACAGACAAATATTCCCTTTCTCTCATTAAAAATCCAGAAACTTTGAAGATATAAATATTGTTCATTTCAAAAGTCAACTGCTGGACACAACATGTCTCCTCCTTCACTGTAAAGTTCATTCTCAGTGTTTGTGCACTGGAGGCTTCAAGTTTCCACATCACACTTGTGGAAGTTGCAAACTAGTTGTGAAATCACAAATCATGCTCTTACATAAACATGTTAAACTGAGTTTTAAGGTGAGCTCAGAAAAACTTTCCTCATTCAGCAGATGAACATGAAAACAAACTCTGCACACACATCAATCAAATATCAATACGTCAATCAATAACCCTGGATCTAACAAGTAAAATAAGCCATTACCATTAGTTTGAACCCTTTATTGTAAATAGTTATGTCCAACCAAACATGTCCATCAAGTTTTTGATGTTTCTATCTTAAATGAGAAAATAAATAAAGGTTATAAATCATTTAGCAAACTGTTTACATTCTAGGTGTTCACCCTTGACTTTAATAAAATTAAAATTTTAATTTGAGAATCATAAATGTTTGTTTTTCTTTGTCAGTTTTCGCCTGTGTCGTTTATTAATTATGAAGCTGTTAAAAGTTTAACGTTGCTCTCAGTTTCATTAAAAACTTTACAGCTTTCACTCATCAGTTGTTTTAAACTGTGTTTAAATTTTGAGTTTAAATTCGGTTCATATGCACATTCATGGCGTAAACAGGATATAAACATAACATTCATTAGTCTGTAATATCTGTAATCAGGTATTAATGATCTTTTTACCTGCAGTTAGTGAGAGGATGAGGAGAAGAAAGCTCTTCATTATGTTTGCCTTCGATGCTGAGATCCTTCGTCCTCGAGTATTAACTCTAGTTGGTTATTTCCTCTTGTCTTGTTGCAACAGTTGGTTTGTCTCAAGTGTTGTGTTTCATGAATTTATATACATTGACTAAAAATATCACGCCCCACCTTTCTGTCTATCCTTCCTCCTTTTTTTAAGTTTCAAACACAACTCCTTTCTCATTATTGCTACTTCATGTCGACAGTTAACACCAAATAAGTCGTGAGAAAGATGAGAAAGAGGAAGAATATCTTAGATTCATAAGAAACCTCTGATGCAAACATGATGTGCCACATCCTGCCTGGCCTTTTAGTGACTTTTGGACTTGTTGTGTTTTTGTGTTCTTTGTATTGCACTTCTGTTGAGTCCTTCTGGTCGTATATTTTGCTTGTTGTGTTGTGTACTTGGGTTTGTTGGAGGGCAGCAAACGCAGATCTGCTGACCCCTTGGAGGGACCCCGACCCCTAGGTTGGGAACCAGTGGACTAAACTAGCTAACTGTATATAAAGTAGTGTAAACTAGCTCCACCTCCAGCAGCTACAACAGTAACATGCTGCTCTAACAATAATTTTGAAGTTGTAAGAGTAAACTTCAGTGTTCAAGTGGAAAACTTTTCTCTATTCAAATCCATATTTTAAAAGCCGTATCCTTTAATATAGAATAGTGTATCAGTCTAATATTACTTATGAAACATCTCATTAAGAGAAATTCATCATGCGGTACTGTGTGTAGCTAACAGACACAACTCATTACACAGTAAAATATAAAGATGTTTGTAATGTTACTGGATGGAAAGAAAAGACAAATTTATCAGATTTTACATGAACATTTAAACCTAGTGACACAACATTTCTGCTGCTACGTAAAAAAGGCCCCTATGGCTGCCAGCGCACCGCCCTGCAGCAGTGGAGAATGGACAAGTCCGAAGACTCCCAGCAGCACAGAGGAGTTGATCTTAGCCAGAGAGAAGGGGCAGACTTTAGCCATGCAGGTCAGCAAGGTGACAGACACCTGAACGCAGAAACAGCATGTACTACATGTATATTATAATAATATAAATATAAAGAACTTCATTTGTTTGTCTGTTAGTTAGAAGGATATCTCTGTTGTACAGATTCATGTGTAGACAGCGCCACTATGTGGTTATTTATGAAGCATTTTACAGCTTGGCTTAAATACATTATCTGCTTTTAGTGATTTTTCTACTTCTTATGACGTCAGATATGAAACATGAGGTTAACTTGAGGTGAACATATGTAGAAATGCTGCCTGCACATCAAAAGGTCAGGGCTTCAACCTGCTCTGAAGACTAAATTTGCTGCATTGTTTTCTACCTTGCTGACGAGCTGACATCGGCTCTTTGTGCATTTCATAGTTGTGGTTGCTAAGGTTGTTGCTAAGGTTTTCCCATGCATTGTTTGCATCATCTGATTTTGGCTCAGACATGTACGGATGTATTTGTTGACATTTCAAGAAAAGAATGAAAAAATAATAGAAATCCTGCTACTATAGCTTGTGTCATGGTTTGTTTACGTTGTCTCTGAAGCCGGATGAAGCTTCCTGAATCTGACCAATCAGAACAGAGTGGGGCTCATCAGGAGGGAGAGGAGAAGAAACAGCCTGCTTCAGACAGAAGCTGAACTGAGGGGCTGCATAAAGGGCCAGTATATAGATAAATAAGGAGTTTTTTTTACTGTAAAACATGCAAAGATATTCCAGTACAACCCAAGAATAAATATAGACATAAATATAATATATATGAAAATGTGCATATGTCCTCTTTAAGTAAGACTTTACACAACAACACTTCTTTCTTATTATAACGAGAATTTTTTCTCATTATAACATGTTAAGTTGGTAAGTTGTTATAACAAGAAACATCCATATATCATTAAAAACAAGAAAGAGATCCACTCAGTGCCTTAAGGGACGTTTTTGTCCAGAAATATGTTCAGTCTGAATCTTTCTAGTTTTTTATTTTGTGACACCTTCTAAGATTCCAGAAATGGGTATATCCACTTTTAATCATTCCCCTCTCAGCTTCAGATCCCTGTATCAATCAACTAAACTAGGCCCATAAACTAAAAACAAGTAATTGTTGAGTCAGACTCTGGCATTTTATTCGTAATTAATGGAGCTGGAAAATAAAGATTAGTCAAAAATGGTACCAGTGCAGCAGGAATACAAAGGATGCCAAAATAAAACTGGAGTTCTGAAGTTAACACCAAGTCAAGTCAATTTTATTTATATATCACAAACTCAATGTGCTTGAAAATAAAAGCAAAAAAAAAAAAAGTACAGAACATACATGACAAAAATATATAACATTTCATTAACATTATATGTATAAGACAAATGCTTATATTTTACAAATATGAAAAAAATGTATTATACAATATTTGCTCTTAAACATAAACAAATAAAATAATCATATACAGTAAATAATTGTTAGCAAGCTTTGTAATAAGTGGAACATTTTACAGTTGTCAGTAGGGCTGCAACTAACAGCTATTTTCATTATTCATTAATCTGCAGATTATTTTCTGGATTAATTGATTAAGAATTTAGTCAATAGAATGTAAATAAAATGTTAGAAATGACATTCAGAGTTTCTCAGAGCCCACAGTGATGTCTTCAATTTTCTTGTTTTGTCTAAAATGTTAAATATTCAATTTACTGTCATGTATGACAAAGAAAAACAGCAAATTGTCACATTTGAGGAGCTGGAAGCAATAATTTGGCACTTTTGCTTGAATAATGATTAAATGGATTCATTGATTATCAAAAAAGTTGCAGACTGATTTCAAATTTCTTTCAAAAATCAACAAATTGATTAATCAATTAATTGTTGCAGCTCTAGTTGTCAGTGCTCTTTGGTGGACAAACTAAATGACCTCAGACATTATTATATTATATTTGACACTTCTGTGTTGCAGTTCCTTGTTACTTATCAGCCAATATATACAACAATATACAACAATAATAGTCTTAAATGGACTCTATTGTTTATTTAACCCTTCTATTGTGTTCAGGTCAAATTTGACCCGTTTTCAAGTTTAGATATGTGAAACATACTTTTAATTTTTTCTGATCAAATCAAGGCTTCATTACATCCTCTACCATGGCGTACAGAATATGATAAAACAATTTTTTATCATTTTTTTCTTTTCATAACTACCTATTTAAAAAAGGTCAAATTTGATCCAGTTGCAATTGTTTATGCAGAGAAATATATATTAAATGATGCCAAACCATCATGAAAAGCAAATAATACAACAAAATAAAAATATTAGTGACACAATCCTTTAAAAAATAGTATAATAACATCATATAATAATATTAAAATTATGTTTCATGCAATATTGACTTGAATTCAATTGTAGAGTGGCACACACATATATAATATAATTTAATATATAAAAATAAAATAAAACATAAAATAAAAAGTTATTTTGGAATTATTTTGTTTATCATTAACCTCTCAGGGGTTTATAATGTATTTGCCTTTTCTGTTCATCATAAGCAATAAAATAGATACATTAAACTAAAAACCATTTGTACATTGTAAGTTAAATGTGGTCTAAGGTACATAAAATATCAAAGTAAGTATGTATATTATGGTTATGGTTAAATAACAAGTTTTAAAAAATGTAACAGATAAAATACTTTTTTTCCAGTGCTTGTTAATGAATTCAAACAGGAGTCATATTTGACCCGCTAACATTATAGGTGTCTTTTCTAAAACATTAGAAGGGTTAAACTGTCTCACAGCTGAGCATAAGGACTCATCTAGTCACTACAAATCAGTCCTGTCACCAAACTTTGGTGACTTAAACAATGTGGAAGTGAATCTTGTTTGAAGTTGACTAGGCCCAGAAACTGAATATCTTGGGGCGTTAATTCCAACAATCTGAGCTGGGCTTCATCATAAACAATCACATAAATAATAAAAAATGAATGAGTGACCTGAAATCTTAGTTAGTGGGAAAGGTTGGCAGTGGCATAAACCGTCTCCACTGCATTTCCTGAGCCTGTCTCCTGGGGGCGCTCCTGTAGCTCTCCAAAGGTGTTAAAGACATGATCCTTCCATGGAAGAACAAAAAAGCTGAGTGAGTAGTTGATATTCAAGCAAGCAATAAGTATTTGGTAGTTGGGCACAGCGTCAGTGTGATGGACGATTCATTGTGCTCCCTCAGTAGAATTTACTCACTGACAAAAAAGTCTGCTTTATTTCACAGCTATATGTCTTATTTTGTTCATGGATTGTTTACATTGTTCACTCTCATATTTCAGATCACATTTATATTTTCAGTAAAGAATGGGGGGAAAAGAAGTGAAATCCTACATCTACTGTTTGTGTTTGTAGCCTCTGTAGCCGGTGAAAGTCTGCTGATGGGCAGCTTGAGCTCATCAGGAATTTTGAAAGAGACAGGAGCTAAAACAGCCTGTTTCAGACAGAGGCTGAGCTGAGGGGCTGCATAAAGGGCCAGTATAAGATACATAAGGAGTTCTTAACTGGACATCATGCAAAGATATTCCAGTAGAGCCACAGAATAACAACACAGACCTGGAAATGTGCAGGATATGTCTTTAAAAAGTTGACATATTTACAGCAGCAAAATGAGATAAAGTGCCATGTAAACAGACGTAGTGAATAAATAATGATGAACATGAAACATGCAAAATTAAACATTACTCAAGCTCCCACTGAAGAGACAAGAACTTTGATGAGGAGACTGTAACATTCCTCAAATTAATATATGAAACAGGGTTTATGTTAACCGGCACATGCCGACTTTTTGCTGGTATCACGTGTAGTTGTCCAGCAGATGAAAACAGCAGTTAACGCAACTCTAAAAAGTCTTACTGTTTTCTCTCAGGTAACTTTACATCCAGCATTGACACAGTGAAACAAACGGATCAGCTCTGAGCTCCACAGTATAAAAATGTTTCTGGAATATTAACGGCCATATTGGCTGTCAAAGAAAAGCCTGAGCATAAACTCTGACAAACAGAAATGTCATATTTCCATCATGTTTTCTACGTCATCTTTCACTGTTTGAGGTTTGACTGCTGCTCTGTTAATTACATCATCTCATTGTGTTCTCTTCTTCTGCAACGGTTTAATGGCATCAACTGGAGAGTTAGTGCCAACAACAGTTTATCTTGATGACCCAACTCCTAATATTCTCATAACATCAGTGGATAGAACAGCACACCAAAACACATTTTCTGTTGCTGCTGATTTTCTGGAAATTCAGTTCAAATTTGTGCTTCTGTCTCATGTCAGAGGCTCTCCAGATAACAGCTAAGACATTTGTTGGTTTGTTGGCTGTCAGAGGTGGTAATACACTAACTGAATCTGAACACTGTAAGTGGAATATTCATAACAAATCTGCCTTACATAGCTAAAGAGAGAGTCTGTCATTGCACTGCAGTGAAAACATAACACTGCATCATTGTGGCCAACTGACATGAACATGACATGAGCTCTCTCTTATATTTACAACCAAAATACTTACAAATCTGTCATCATTTATGTATTGATCTTGTTTTTCTAACAATATGAATACCACTTATAAAGTATCAACACACACAGACACATTTATACCAACCTCTCTGACCTGCTGTGCTGCTGCTTCATTCCTTGTGTTTCTTGAAGATGAAAATCCTGACAGAAAAAGAGAGAAAGCAAGAAAAGAAAGAAGAAAAAAGGAAATGAGCAGAAGGATGAAGTGGATTCATTTCAGCACTTTTTGTCAAGTTGTTATCTTTACAGTTGCTTATCTATGTAGCTCAGAATCTATCTCTAACTATCTATGTAGTTTGGTTTCACTGTACAGGATTTAATTGTGCATCCCCCAGAATGAGCAAAGATAATAGGTTGACAAAATGTCAACTTACAGACATGATAAAAGTCATGTCTACTGACTTCTGACGTCTTACAGTTTGTCTGCTTTGTTTTTTTTAGACATCACATCTTCACAGGATAGAGGAGTACATGAATGTGGTTTTGTGTGTACAGCATGCATGTGTGTGTTTCATGTTTAGTAGTCTGGTAATGAACTCCCTTACGTTTGTAGATGAAGATCACAATAATCACAAGGAACAGCAGCACAGCTATACGGATGATTGTTATGACACCTGCAAGATAAACCACACAACGCATAAAATGTCCATCAATCATTTCAAACACATGGAATTATAACTCAAAGCTGTATGTGTCATGAAATTTAACAGGAATTTACAGAAATTAAATCATCAAAATGTTTTTCAAATACGTAACATTTAAGGTTGAAGATATCAAATGTGCTTTCTCACCAGATGTAGTTGTTGCTGTTGCTGTTGAAAGCAAAAAAAATGCATTCAGGTTGTACATGTGCATTCATAAATTAACAAGGATAGAAAACAAAAATACAATTTTTCTAAGCCTGACAAATAAAACTGTTTATTTATTCAATATTTTTTTGTTATTTCCTCCCCTTTACCAATGTTTATTAAAATATCAGCCTCAGCCAAAAACACATACTATATCTAATTAAATATTATTTAATTAACTAAACAACAAAACAATGAAGACACGAAAGAAAGAAAGTAAGATGAGTGAATTTGTGGAAATGAAACTTTGTTGAACATCTGGCTTTTTGACATGTCACAGCAGGAAAACCACAGCTGTAAATAATAAAATGAATGATTCAGGGTCCTGGTATTGCACATGCTGGCTCAGTGTCACACTGTCATGGTTTACGGACACTTGAATAGAGCAGAGTTATTTTTAAAGTTATTAGTGACATCTGTACTTTCCTACTAAGTCAAAATATCTGCCATTAACTTAATGTGGCTGCTACTTTTTCAGTTTGTTCCATTTCCTGTTTTGACTCTTAACTTCCTGTTGCTATTGCTGGTTATAGTAAACACAAGTAAAAAGTCCTGATCGCTTCACACAGCACTGTACGTTTCTCAAAGCTGGGAACAAAGTTATGTTTGCTGTTAACTAGCTTACTTTATGTTGTTGTAACTGTTTCTATGATTCAATTCAATCTAGTGGCTCCAAATCATAACAAAAGTTTTCTCTTCACATAGAGCAGGTCTAGACCGTACAATCTGTTGTAACAGCGAGCAGCTGTGTGGGAGAAGTTATCTAATTAGTGCATCTATGAAAATAGTGCTCAGTGTTTTTCAGACTGTTGTAAAATAACATTTCTTGTGCTCTCTCAGCTCTGTCAGTCCTTCAGACTTTATGTTATTTTATAAAACAGGTCAAATATTTGTTAAAATGGAGGCACAAGGTGATCACAAGCAGCAAATGTCAATGTACACAGTCCCCACCAGTCCCCACCCCAGGAAGTTGAAAGACAAAGTTACAGAGTAGGAGCACTTCCTTGTTACTGAAATGCATGAAGTTAATAAAAAAGCCTTTTAAAGGATTAGTTTGACATCTTGGGAAATACACTTATTCACTTTCTGCTGGACAGTTTATTGAAAAGATGGATACTACTCTCATATCTGTCTGTGAAATGTTAAGTTACAGCCAGCAGCCAGTTAGCTTAGCTTTAGCTTAGCATAAAGACTAGAAATAAGGGGAAACCGTTAGCCTGGCTCTACTTAAAAGGTAAAAGAATCTGCCTACAAGCTAAAGCTAAAGCTAATTAACACAGAAAAAAACCATAGACTATAAAAAACAATTCCGTTTTAAATGAGGTTATGTGCCACATCTTCTGGTTGCCTGGCAACTGCTCAGAGGCAAGAAACAGCTCAGCTTGTAGCTTCATATTAGCTTCAGCTGAACTTACATTTGTATTTTTACACAGCACAGAATAGATTTTGTCTCCCATTATTTAAAAATCTGCTTTAGGAATGGATTTCTTCACCACAGATCACAATAACATGATCAATGACACCTCCAGTGTGTATATAGGCATGTGAGGTATGTTTTAAGACAGGCATGGAAAAAAGGTTTAAGTGTGAATTATAAAGGATAAATACTGAGCAACTCATCTGAAGTCTGGTGAAAGAGACGTGCAGGAAATGAAATCAAGAGTATAAAGAACAACGACTGCAGTTGTTCTCGCTCTGTCAGTCTGGATATCACAGCTGACTGCTGTTTGAATAGAAAGTCAAACGCTACAGAGTGTCTGATCACACAAAGCAAATGGCTGAAATGTTGCATGTCTGAACTGTTCGATTGACTTGCAGAACTTCAAGTGTTGTAACTAGAGATGATACTTTATCAATAAATACAAACTAAGATCACAGTTGAGTAATTTTCAGTCTGTCCTTGTTGTAGATGAGACAGAACCAGCTAGCCAATCAATGAACTCGCCTTCTGGAGTCACAACAGTCCTGTAAACTGCAGCTGGTGAACATGAAGTGTAACTAATCATGTCACAGTTTATGAGACTGTCGTGACTCAACAGCAGTTCATGTATCATCTACGTTTCTCTTTGACTAAAAATAACATTCTTGTACGTATTGTAATAATTGGACATTTTACACATTGTACAAAACAAACTCGCTCTTTACTGTAAATCAAACAGTAATCAACACTGTGGCTTTAGCCTCCAACAATCTGAACCAGAGTCAGATTTTGGCAAAACTTGAATTGAAGTCTTCAGTCACTACTTCTCTGCAAACGTTGTACATGCATGGACCCTCTTACACATGCAGGGATATTTGCACATTAATGTACAGTTAGGCTGAACCACTACAAACTATGTTTACTCTTACTTTTTTCCTTTGTATATACGTGTTTTTTAAAGATTTTATATATTGTGTCTATAGTTTAATTTGTTTTATAATTTTCATTGTTTTATATTTAATTCTCAATTTACTGTGATCTGTGTATGTGACAAGACTTGAAGTGAAGTTAATTCATTTGTAGCAATAAAATAACACGTCCACTCACCTACAGTCATCTCCAGTTTGTTGAAGAATGTTTTACTGCGTCTATTGTCATTGTTTTCTGCTCCACACCAGTATGTCCCGGCGTCGTCTGTTGTTATGTTTCTCACAGTTATAGTGATATTTCTCCTCCTTGTGTCATCCTCCATTGAAAACTTCCCAGTGTTTGTCCTGGGCTTTGAGGTGCTCCATAGAGGTTGACATAAAGACGGATCTTCTCCTTTACAGATGAATTTCTTAATGGGAGTACCTTGTGAGTAGTCACACCAGTATGTGAAATTTTGTCCAATAGTTGAGGATCTTTTGAAGCTTGTAATCTCTGTAAATACAAAGACAAAGACAAGTTCTAATTTGAACTCTTTGGCATTTTTTGCATCTCACTTTCTTTATTTCACTTTAACTTTCACTTCATGTTATCTGCACACATATTTACATATTTTTATGATAGTTATATTTTATTAAATGTGTTGAGTCATGTCTCACTGATAAACAGAAAATGAAAGTCAGAAAAAAGCCTCTAACCAGTAGAGGAGAGTTAAATCTGTATCACTCACTTTTAATTTCCAGTTGTATTTTTTTGCGTGAAGCTCTGTAACTTCCTTTATTTAATATGACTCCACACCAGTAGACACCAGCATGCTGTGAGTTCACATTACTGATGGACATGTTGAATCTGTTGGTGTCTGTGAGAGTGAATGTCCCGTTTGACTTTACAGAAGATTGTGTTGATAAAATCTCCTCACAGATTTCATTGTTGTCTTTGCAGATAAACTTATCATAGAAGTTGTATTCATCAGGGAAATCACATGTGATGGTGGTTTTAGCTGTTTCATACGCAGTTTGAGTAAATGGTGTCAGGCAGACATCTTTCACTGCAAAGAAAAAAGAAAAGTAAAACATGATGGAAATGTATCATCACACTCATATACAGTAAAGGATGCATCATGTGCATTTATCTATTCATTATATCTGCCTCTCCTGTCCTGTAATGTTTGCTTCATAGCAAATTGATTTCCACTTTTACTAACTTGGTTAGCTCTGTACAGTAGAAAGTTGAAAGAGAAGCAGACCTCACTGAATGTGAAACATGTTCATACTAGAGTTACTTTGTTGTTCATCTTCAAAATAGACAAGCTTTTTAAATGTATTGACTTAATTATTCAGTCTTCAGGACAAAGATGAATTCTTTTCTGAATACTTTGTACCCTATCACCCAGAGACTAACGTTAGCAGAGCACCCAACCGCACCATGAAACTGAGCACACTGCAACACTTTACAAAACTTCAACCAACTGGAGAAGTGAAGAAAGTCGGCTGCTGTTCAAACTGAAGACAGAACGTTAAAAACAACACAGCGCTTCGTTTTTTCCCCTTCTTACTCCAAAACATGCAGACCAACTTGTGTTTTTACAAAAGACATTAAAGCAGTGATGTTGGAAAGTAAATGACACTTTCATTTCATTATTATTATACTGAAGAAGACTAAGATGCTTCCAAATTAATGCAGTTCACTTTTCTAAATCAAAAAGCTGCAAACTTTCACACACTTTTCCTCCACTTTTTTTCTATTTGTCAGACGTGACCTTCATCAAGACCATTTAGTTTAAATGTCAGTTATGTTTCATATTAAAGTTCAGTGGACACAGGACACCAGTGAATGACACACAGTGCATTGAAGGTAATGTCTGAAATGTCTTTCAATGCCTGATGCCTGTGTGTTGTGTTGTTACATTTTTGTTTTCTTCTTGTTTTCTTTGTGATGTTTTGTTAAAATTCATTCTGTCTTTGATACAGATGCAGCATCTCTTACCGACTTTCAGCTCCAGTTCCTGTTTCCTGGAAGAGAAACCTTCTTGGTAAAATTTACAATTGTACTTCCCAAAGTCTCCATGTTCAAGTTGTTTAATAACCATCCTGAGATTTTTATTTCTTGTATCATGGTACAGGGAAAATCTGCCGTCCTTCTCCCACACATCTTTTTTAGTGGTGTTTATGATTGTTCCTCTGGGTTTAACAACCTCTATCTTTTCATATTGCTGATCTTCTTTCGGGTATTTGCAGGTGAGTTCAACCCATCCTCCTTCACATCCCTTCACTTCAAAGGCCTCACAGCCTGTTGATCAGACAAAGAGAAAAGTTCCCATCATGTCAGACACTGAAACAATCCCAGAACAGTCTGAATAAGAACCGTATCAACAAAACATCCACTGTCTCATCATGCTGGTAAACAGACTCTCTGGATTAATCAATAGATCACAGAGTTGTTCAATTAATCTTGTTGAATGTGTCATTTTATTCACACATATAGTGTTTCTGAAAGGCCTCTACTCATAAAATCTATGTTAGTATAAAGTTATAAAATACTCTGCAGCCTGCCACGGTGTATTTTTTGGTTCTACCACCAGGAGTCGCCAACGTCAGGTTTTCAAATCCCAGTGGCTTCATGATTGAAGATAAACATCAAAATAAGTTTGACTTTGTATTTTATCCTTGACAAATATTAAGAAATTTTATTTTGCATTCATGTGTTCGTGCCTGTTCACCAGAGGAGTTTTATGTACTCATTGTCTTTTCTTTAACTACCGTGTTATAAATGATTCATACTGAGAGCAAAACAGGTGTCTTTTTAACCCTACCAGTCTCAGCAACCCATCCACTGATTAAAAGAAAAATCCCCTCCAGACATGTTTTAAGACATAAAAATACTTTTTTCACAAAATATTAAATTACTTTTTAAAAATCCTTAAAATGACATCTTTTGCTTTTATCTCATTAAAAATCCAGAATCTCTGAAGATATAAATATTGTTCATTTCAAAAGTCAACTGCTGAACACAACATGTCTCCTCCTTCACTGTAAAGTTCATTCTCAGTGTTTGTGCACTGGAGGCTTCAAGTTTCCACATCACACTTGTGGAAGTTGCAAACTAGTTGTGAAATCACAAATCATGCTCTTACATAAACATGTTAAACTCAGTTTTAAGGTGAGCTCAGAAAAACTTTCCTCATTCAGCAGATGAACGTGAAAACAAACTCTGTACACACATCAATCAAATATCAATATGTCAATCAATAGCCCTGAACCTAACAAGTAAAATAAGCCATTACAATTAGTTTGAACTCTTTATTGTAAATAGTTATGTCCATTAAAGTTTGGATGTTTCTCTTTTAAATGGAGAAATAGGCTATAAATAGTTCACTGAAGAGCTGCTTTTGTTATTTATTGTTTATGATCATTTAACAAACTGTTTATATTCTAGGTGCTCACCCTTGACCTCTATAAAGACAAAAAGGTCAGTGACAGAGTTTGACTTGAGTAAAAGTGGAGTGAAATGTATTTTGAGAATCATAAATGTTTGTTTTTCTTTGTCAGTTTTCACCTGTGTCGTTTATTAATTATGAAGCTGTTAAAAGTTTAACGTTGCTCTCAGTTTCACTGAAAACTTTACAGCTTTCACTCATCAGTTGTTTTAAACTGTGTTTAAATTTTGAGTTTAAATTCAGTTTATCTGCTCATTCATGGCATAAACAGGATATAAACATAACATTCATTAGTCTGTAATATCTGTAATCAGATATTAATGATCTTTTTACCTGCAGTTAGTGAGAGGATGAGGAGAAGAAAGCTCTTCATTATGTTTGCCTTCGATGCTGAGATCCTTCGTCCTCGAGTATTAACTCTAGTTGGTTATTTCCTCTCGTCTTGTTGCTACAGTTGGTTTTTGTCATGAATTTATATACATTGACTAAAACTATCACACCCCACCCTTCTGTCTATCCTTCCTCCTTTTTTTAAGTTTCAAACGCATCTCCTTCCTCATTATTGCTACTTCATGTCGACAGTTCACACCAAATAAGTCGTGAGAAAGATGAGAAAGAGGAAGAATACTTTAGATTTATAAGATACCTCCAATGCAAACATCATGTGTCAGATAGAAAGAAACTTTGTCACATCCTGCCTGCCCTTCTAGTGGTTTTTGTTCTTGTGTTTTTATATTCTTTGGGGGGTTGTGTCATTTTGGTCGAATGTTTTGCTTGTTGTGTTGTGTACTTGCGTTTGTTGAAGGGCAGCAAACGCAGTTCTGCTGACCCTTTGGAGGGGCCCAACCTCCGACCCCTAGGTTGGGAACCAGTGGACTAAACTAGCTAACTGTATATAAAGTAGTTGAAACAAGCTCTACCTCCAGCAGCTACAACAGTAACATGCTGCTCTAACACTGACGCAAATAAAAGTAAAATATAAAGATGTTTGTAATGTTACTGGATGGAAAGAAAAGACAAATTTATCAGATTTGACATGAACATTTAAACCTAGTGACACAACATTTCTGCTGCTACGTCTCTAATCCATCACATAAGCAGAAGGTCAGACACAAACTGAGTGTTGCTTACACTTTATTTTATGTCGACTAAATGAAACCCAGTTTTTACTGCAAAGGACACAAAATGGACAAAAAGAAACTGCAGAATCCATTTAAATCACGTCTATCATAAAATTTATTTTTCCCAGAGTAAATTCATATTAAAAAAGCCAAATGTTGAGTTGGAAAATATTTAGTTTTTTAAATAAAGCTGTGATTGTATAACAAATTTGAATAGCATGAGCTTCTATAAAACACTGAGTGGCTTTATGAACTGTCTCTATAAAAAAACATCATAATAAAACATCTCTTCCATCATCCGAGTCTAGCTCATGTCCATGCTCTCTGCAGGTCCTAAGCCCCCTCCCTCCCCTCCCTGCACGCTCTGGAAGATGGACGCCATGTCTGCATTGGTTCTGATCTGGTTGGCGAAGTCGGCCATGCTTGGGCTCCTCTCCATGGCTGAGCGCCGCAGCTCCTCCTGTTTCTCAAACTCCTGCTTCACAGAACCGGCCTTCACCTGCAGGCGGTGGGATTCATTTCAGTGTAGTGAGAACCATCATGTTTTCTACCCACCCTGATATCGTAGTGGTTTTTGAGTCCTTCCTCCACATGATCTAGAAACTGTAGCACGTCCAGCCCCTCCAGACAGCTGTCCAGCAGAGTGTACATACACTCAAACACAGCTTTACGCACATCCAGGCCATCATCCACAGTGTGTTTGAATGGACCCATCTCCACCTGCACAGAAAAATATAAACACTTGCACAAAGCTTTGAAAAACATAAGCATTATAAACATTTTCTCAACCAGTCAACCCACCTCTCTGATGAGATCCTTCCTGATCTGGGTCTCCTTGTAGAGGTGAGGCAGCACCGTTGCTAGACGACCACGAATCAGGGATGGTTTGTTATGAGCTGCCGAGTTGAACATCACCAAGGCGACGCGGCGCACGTTTATGTCCTCGTCCTGCAGGGTCTTCAAGAAGTCACCTGCCGACACACAGATACCATCACAGATATGGGAGAGACTGGGATATGTGTGTGTGTACTTCTGTTTTGGTAATAAGATTTTACATTTGATATGTTTTTGTCACATCCTACTAGGACTTTTTCTGCTTTTGAACTCTATTCTCTTTTCTTGAGTTTTCAGTGTTGCATTTATGTTTCCTGTTTTTGTTTTTTTCTGTTTCTCTTGCATGTTCCTCCTGTGTTGCGTCATCTGTTTGTTTACTTAGTTCCTGTTTTATTTTTTAAATATTTCCTCTTTGTGTCTGGTCACCTTTACTTCCTGTGTACTTATAGTCCAGTTTTCAGTTTGGTCTTTGTCGAGTTGTCTGCTTTTGTTCTACGTTCCTGGTTCTGTGTCTGTGTCTCCACTGACTTGAATTTTCATTAAATATTTCTGCATCAGATCTTGCTTGCCTGCCTGCCGTCTCTGCATTTGGGTCCACCTGCTGCACTCACCCCCCTTCATGACAGTTTTAAGTGAGGAATAATAAACTGACTCTGTTTAATTTAAGGTGTTAGTTCAGGATTTGGACTTGAGTTGAGATTTAAGGTAAAAGAACAGGTTTGTGTTATTTTCAAACCTGAGCACTGAGCATGTTTTATTTATAGTGACATTACTTTATATATCATAAATCTTATTATGTAATTTGGTTATCTTGTTTATGTCTGTAGATCATATAACATCTTTTGAACTGTACAAAAATAAAACAATGGTAACCTGTTTAGTAAAAGTGACAAAATGGTAGCTTAAATTTAAAGCTGCATATGGATCAAAAAGAAAAATGAATGCATAGAAAGTCTGCAAATATTAAACAAAATGTTCCTGGAGTCCAGAGGGTTAAAACAATACCTGCATTGTGTATATCTTATTAAAAAGATTATATTTGCAGGATAATTATTTGATATTAGCTTCAGCTGAACTTTAGGTTGCAGTTTACACAGAATGAGGATTGATGGAACAGCTTTAGACTCTTCATAGCCAGTATAGACAGGAGGAATGATGAAAACTCTTTCAATGAACATACAGTATGTGCATGTGACTACTGTTTTAACACAGAAATTAAAAAAAAAAAGTGAAATTATCCTTTAACATTAAAATTAGCTTTGTCCTCACAAGGAAAATAAAACAAGTGTGTTTTTGTGCTTGCATGTCTTGCCTATGCATTCCTTCAGCAGCGTGTCGACAGGAGCAGGTTGGTCAACAATAGTGAACTTGATAGCCGTCACCACTGTGCTACAAGCCAGAGGAGAACCTGTGAGGGGGCAGGTAGAGTCCTGGATGAGGTTTTTTTAGTTAATGGGTTAGTTGACCTACATAAACACTCACTTACCTCTGATGGTTTCTACTCATGGAGATACAGTTTTGTTTTTTTTTACCTAGGTTTTGTGATATCTGTCTGAGATTTCTGCCTCCATCCAAATATAAATGAGGTGATTGAAATGTGCGTTGTGCAGACAGCTTTTAATATTAACTATAAATAAGAGTAAGACTCCACAGCCACACCAGCAGCTGTGAGGTTGTACTTGAAGATGATACTAACAAGCTCACAAAGATAAAATGGTGATGTTTAGCTGGTATATTGTTGGCGATGTTCACCGTGTTGGTTTGGCGTGTTAGCATGCTATCAATTGCTAGTAGAGGTAAGATCGGGCCTAAAAAATCCAGCCCGACCCGACCCAGGCCCGCGGCCATTAAAGCCCGACCCGGCCCAAGCCCGATCAATTAACTTGATTTGCAGGCCCGAGCCTGAGCCCCTCATTGTTTAAAGAGAATCTGGTTTTATGATAAAATGCTGTAAATTTTCATGATAAATCCAGTTTATAAATAACTGCTGCTGTAGCTGTGTAGTGATAACAGACACACAAACCCATGAACACACACCTGATGACTTCTTTGAGGGAGTGTAGAAGCAGGTACTGTCTTCTTGGCTGGGAGGTGATCTCTTTCAGCATGAAGGGCAGGAAGTCGTTTAGGCTGCCGACTGCCATGCTGCCTAAAGCGCAGGACGCCGCCGTCTTCACCTGAAACCACAAAGTAGAGGTTATTAAAAAAATAAGAACATATGTGAAGTCTTGGTCTTTTTTTTCTCCTCCGTTCATCCAGGACACGTTTTTCCTACTGATTTATTCATACCTCATTTGGTTACAACCGTCCAACCAACCACATAAATAATATAAATAATGTTATTGTCGATTTTTAACCTTTTCTGTTCATTGTTACCATGCCTACAACATATAAACCTTTACAGGACTGTCTGACCTCTAATCTTCCTCTTTTCTCTCAACCACCTCACTCAACATGTTTCCTTTCTGTCTCTATTATCAACTATCAATAAAGGCAAAAGAAAAAACAAGACTTTGGAACAAGAAAATAAAAGTTAAGCTTTGACATAAAGGAAAGTTTAAAAAGAAAGTATAAATATATTTTTCTATTTTCAACATACTAACTAATTCTGTATGAACAGAGGGAAGGAATAGCTTGATAATTGATTGAATCGATATATCATTAGCTTATTTTTAAAACTCAAATATATACTAAACAGACTATGGATACCTTTATGATTTGTGACTGTTATCAAAATAACTGATATTATTTGTATCCCTGGAAGCATGTATGTGTTCAGCAACTGACCGAAGAGTAGAGTAGAGTAGAGGAGAGGAGAGGAGAGGAGAGGAGAGGAGAGGAGAGGAGAGGAGAGGAGAGGAGCGGAGAGGAGAGGAGAGTAGAGGAGATTTAACATTTTATTACTTTAAATGATGGAACACAAATGCGCTAATATGATATTCTTAAAATTAAACATGTTAATTGATTGAGTTCTGTTTACAAGCTCAAGGGAAACAGGATAACTTTTGCATTCTCTCGGCAGCACAGAGGAGCTGATCTTTGCCAGAGAGGAGGGGCAGACTTTGGCCATGCAGGTCAGCAAGGTGACAGACACCTGGACGCAGAAACAGCCTGTACTACATGTATATTATAATAATATAAATATGAAGAACTTCATTTGTTTGTCTGTTAGTTAGAAGGATATCTCAAAAAATTGCTGTACAGATTCATGTATAAATAGTGCCACTATGTGGCTGACCAATCACAACAGATTAGGGCTCATCAGGCGGGAGAAGAGATGAAACAGCCTGTTTCAGACAGATGATGAACTGAGGGGCTGCATAAAGGGCCAGTATAAGATAATAAGGGTTTTTTTTACTGTAAAACATACAAAGATATTTCAGTAGAGCCTAAGAATATGAATATAGACATTTTTCAATATATATGAAAATGAACATATATCCTCTTTAAGTAAGACTTTACACAACAGCACTTCTTTCTTATTATAATGAGAAACTTTTCTCATTATAACATGTTGTTGAGCTGATAAGTTGTTCCATATATCATTAAAACAAGAAAGAGATCCACTCAGTGCCTTAAGGGACGTTTTTGTCCAGAAATATGTTCAGTCTGAGTCTTTCTAGTTTTTTATTTAGTGACACCTTCTAAGCTTCCAGAAATGGGTATATCCACTTTTAATCATTCCTCTCTCAGCTATCCCAGATCCCTGTATCAATCAACTAAACTAGGCCCATAAGCTAAAAACAAGTAATTGTTGAGTCTGACTCGTATTTTATTCCTAATTAATGGATCTGGAAAAAAGGATTAGTCAAAAATGGTACCAGTGCAGCAGGAATACAAAGGATGGCAAAATAAAACTGGAGTTCTGAAGCAAGTCAATTTTATTTATATGGCATAAACTCAATGTGCTTAAAAACAAAAGCAAAAAAAAAGTACAGATCATACATGACAAAAATATATAATATTTCATTAACATTATATATATAAGACAAATACTTATATTTTACAAATATGAAATAATTTATTATACAATATTTGTTCTTAAACATAAACACATAAAATAATAAACATCATAAACAGTAAATAATTGTTACCAAGCTTTGTAATAAGTGGAACATTTTACAGTTGTCAGCAGGGCTGCAACTAACAGCTATTTTCATTATTGATTAACCTGCAGATTATTTTCTGGATTAATTTAATAAGAATTTAGTCAATAGAATTTTAAAAAATGTGAGAAATGACATTCAGAGTTTCTCAGAGCCCACAGTGATGTCTTCAACTCACTTGTTTTGTCTAAAATGTTAAATATTCAATTTATTGTCATGTATGACAGCAAATTATGACATTTGAGGAGCTGGAACCAAAAATTTGGCACTTCTGCTAAAATGATGACTAAATTCATTAATTGATTATCAAAAAAGTTGCAGACTAATTTTCTTTCGATCAAAAAACTGATTGATCAATTAATTACTGCAGCTCTAGTTCTCAGTGCTCTTTGGTGGACAAACTAAATGACCTCAGACATATATATTATATTTGACACTTCTGTATTGCAGTTCCTTGTTACTTATCAGCAAATATATACAACAATATCCAACAATAATAGTCTTAAATGGACTCTATTGTTGATTTAACCCTTCTATTGTGTTCGGGTCAAATTTGACCCGTTTTCAAGTTTAGATATGTGAAACATACTTTTAATTTTTTCTGCTCAAATCAAGGCTTCATTACATCCTCTACCATGGTGTACAGAATATGATAAAACAATTTTTATCATTATTTTCTTTTTATAACTACCTATTCAAATTTGATCCAGTTGCAATTATGAGTAGTTTTTCCAGAGAAATACATTTTAAATGATGCCAAACCATCATGAAAAGCAAAAAATACAACAAAATAAAAATATTAGTGACACAATCCTTTAAAAATACTATAATAATATCATATAATAATATTAAAATTATGTTTCATGCAATATTGACTTGAATTCAATTGTAGAGTGGCACACACAAATATAATCCCAAACATTTGAGCCATAACACAACAGATGTAACAATAATTGGTCATTTTAACATATATATATATATATATATATTAACCATTAAAATCATTAACCTCTCAGGGGTTTATAATGTATTTGTCTTTTCTGTTCATCATAAGCAATAAAATAGATACATTAAACTAAAAACCATTTGTACATTGGAAGTTAAATGTGGTCTAAGGTACATAAAATATCAAAGTAAGTATGTATATTATGGTTATGGTTAATTAACAAGTTAAAAAAAATGTAACAGATAAAATACTTTTTTTCCAGTGCTTGTTAATGAATTCAAACAGGAGTCATATTTGACCCACTGACATTATAGGTGTAAACTCTTTTCTAAAACATTAGAAGGGTTAAACTGTCTCACAGCTGAGCATAAGGACTCATCTAGTCACTACAAATCAGTCCTGTCACCAAACTTTGGTGATTTAAACAATGTGGAAGTGAATCTTGTTTCAAGTTGACTAGGCTCAGAAACTGAATATCTTGGTGTGTAAATTCCTACAATCTGAGCTGGACTTCATTATACACAATCACATAAACCATCAAAAATGAATGACCTGAAATCTTGATGATATATTTTCCAAATTTGATAAACTGCTGCCTCGGTCATCTTCATTGCTGTTGTGTCTTTGATGGTTCATAGACAGTAGAGTAGATTGGACTTTGGCTTGTCCTCACAGTAGAATATTCACAGGCAGAGGAGCTGGGTTTGTGGATCAGCACCTCCCTATTAACTTTATCAGTGTTGTTTTGAAAGGTGACGGTGGAGTAATGCAACGAGTCAGAGGGGTTAGTGGGAAAGCTGTCCTGTCCCTCCTCAAAGACGTTATCCTTCCAGAGAAGAACAAAACATTGAGTGAGTCGTTGACAGTCAAGCAAACACTAAGTATTTGGTAGTTGGACACAGCATCAGTGTGATGGACAACTCACTGTGCTCCCTCAGTAAAATTTACTTACAGACAAAAAAGTCTGTCATACCTCACAGCTATATGTCTTATTTAGTCATACATATTGATAATGGACGACTAAACACTTAGTGCGTTTCCATCCACTGTTTTTTGACTGCATTTTCCTCATTCCTCATTGTCCGACATAACAAAACATGCTTTTTGTGATTATCTGCCATTTATATACTGTATTCATATGCTGGCTGTCTATGTTAAACATGGTCAAAGTGTTCAGAGCAGGCTGAACACTTCTTTTGCAGAGTTACGTCTACTTTCCCATCAACAACCATCTGTTCTGTAGTCTTTGTTACTGAGGTTGTTCATGGATTGTTTACATTGTTCACTCTCATATTTCAGATCAGATTCAGGCTCCAACATGAACAGATGTATTTGAGGCATTTGTATTTTCAGTAAAGAATGGGGAAAAGAAGAGAAATCCTACATCTACTGTTTGTGTGAAACAGGGTTTATGTTAACCAGCACATGCCGACTTTTTGCTGGTATCATGTGTAGTTGTCCAGCTGATGAAAATATCTGGTGGGAAATATGCTGACTGCCTAATAAATGAATTAATAGCAAGGTATGTTGACAAGACATCTTAAATATTAAATTTTATAAAAGTTTGGTTTTACCTCTGCTGTTAAGGCACTGATAGACTCACTGAGTGTTTGGTCATGAGACTAAATGTGGCATGAGATTGAAAAGCTGCACAGCAGCCCTGCACTTTGGCTCGACAGCAGTTACCACAACTCTAAAAAGTCTTACTGTTTTCTCTCAGGTAATGTTACATCCAGCATTGACACAGTGAAACAAACGGATCAGCTCTGAGCTCCACAGTATAAAAATGTTTCTGGAATATTAACAGCCATATTGGCCGTCAAAGAAAAGTCTGAGCATAAACTCTGACAAACAGAAATGTCATATTTTCATCATGTTTTCTACGTCATCTTTCACTGTTTGAGGTTTGACTGCTGCTCTGTTAATTACATCATCTCATTGTGTTCTCTTCTTCTGCAATGGTTTAATGGCATCAACTGGAGAATTAGTGCCAACAACAGTTTATCTTGATGACCCAACTCCTAATATTCTCATAACATCAGTGGATAGAACAGCACACTAAAACACATTTTCTGTTGCTGCTGATTTTCTGGAAATTCAGTTCAAATTTGTGCTTCTATCTCATGTCAGAGGCTCTCCAGATAACAGCTAAGACATTTGTTAGTTTGTTGGCTGTCAGAGGTGGTAATACACTAACTGAATCTGAACACTGTAAGTGGAATATTCATAACAAGTCTGCCTCACATAGCTAAAGAGAGAGTCTGTCATTGCACTGCAGTGAAAACATAACACTGCATCATTGTGGCCGACTGACATTTATCTCTATGAAACAAGAGTCCCTGGAGCTCTCTCTTATATTTACAACTGAAATACTCCGGCATTATTTATGTATTGCTGTTGTTTTTCTAACAATATGAATACTACTTATAAAGTGTCAACACACACAGACACATATATACCAACCTCTCTGACCTGCTGTGCTGCTGCTTCATTCCTTGTGTTTCTTGAAGATAAAAATCCTGACAGAAAAAGAGAGAAAGCAAGAAAAGAAAGAAGAAAAAAGGAAATGAGCAGAAGGATGAAGTGGATTCATTTCAGCACTTTAAGTCAAGTTGTTATCTTTACAGTTGCTTATCTATGTAGCTTAGAATCTATCTCTAACTATCTATGTAGTTTAGTTTCACTGTTATTTTTAGACATCACATCTTCACAGGATAGAGGAGTACATGAATGTAGTTTTATGTGTTCAGTATGCATGTGTGTGTGTTTCATGTTTAGTAGTCTGGTAATGAACTCCCTTACGTTTGTAGATGAAGATCACAATTATCACAAGCAGCAGCAGCACAGCTATACAGATGATCGTTACTTTTACCCGATCATCACCTGCAAGATAAACCACACAACACAGACAGAATATTCAGCATCATTTCAAACACAGTGAACACATGGAATTATAACTCAAAGCTGTCTGTGTCATGAAATTTAAGAGGAATTTACGTAAATTAAATAAAAAATGTTTTTCAAACATGTAACATTTAAGGTTGAAGATATCAAATGTGCTTTCTCACCAGGTGTAGTTGATGGTGTTGCTGCTGAAAGCAAAAATTAAAAAAATGCATTCAGGTTGTACATGTGCATTTATAAATTAACAAGGATAGAAAAGGAAAATTACTAAGCCTGACAAATAAAACTGTTTATTTATTCAATATTTTTCAATCTTTTTTCTCGTTTCCTCTCCTTTACCTCTCCGTTTGTTAATATATCAACCTCAGCCAAAAACACATAAAATATCTATCTGATTCATCAAAATAAATTAAAGCATCTTTTCACCCAACTATGCAATATAACATATTATATTGATAATATTAGTTGGTTACACAATAAGAACCCTATGCCGATGAAAACTAGACTGTGAAGTTTAATAGTAATGAGTCTCCACTTTTTGTTGTGAGTGGAAAAATTATTGTATTAACACATTTTGAAGATCCACACTCAGCCAACGACTGTTATAAACACAATAAAACACAAATACCAACCTGATGTAACAGTAACATCAGCAGTTGATCCTGATGCTGTGTGGGAGAAATGATCTAATTAATGTCTCTATCAATCATTTCAAACACAGTGAACACATGGAATTATAACTCAAAGCTGTCTGTGTCAAGAAATTAAACAGGAATTTACAGAAATTAAATCATTTCAACATTTGAGGTTGAAGATATCAAATGTGTTTTCTCACTATGATTCACAGATCCAGGTGTAGTTGTTGGTGGTGTTGATGCTGAAAGCAAAAAAAACACATTCAGGTTGTACGTGTGCATTCATAAATTAACAAGGATAGAAAAGGAAAAATACAATTTTTCTAAACCTGACAAATAAAACTGTTTATTTATTCAATATGTTTTAATCTTTTTTCTCATGTCCTCCCCTTTACCAATGTTTATTAATATATCAACCTCAGCAAAAAAAACACACAAAATATGTAATTAAATGTTATCTAATTAACTAAACAACAAAACAATGAAGACATGAAAGAAAGAAAGTAAGATGAGTGAATTTGTGGAAATTAAACTTTGTTGAACATCTGGCTTTTTGACATGTCACAGCAGGAAAACCACAGCTGTAAATAATAAAATGAATGATTCAGGGTCCTGGTATTGCACATGATCAGTGTCACACTGTCATGGTTTACGGGACACTTGAATAGAGCAGAGCCATTGTTAAAGTTATTAGTGACATCTGTACTTTCATACTAAGTCAAAATATCAGCCATTAACTGAATTTCCTGTTTTAACTCTTAACTTCCTGTTGCTATTGCTGGTTATAGTAAACACAAGTAAAAAGTCCTGATCGCTTCACACAGCACTGTACGTTTCTCAAAGCTGGGAACAAAGTTATGTTTGCTGTTAACTAGCTTACTTTATGTTGTTCTAACTGTTTCTATGACTCAATTCAATTTTATGTATATAGCTCCAAAATCATAACAAAAGGTATCTTATCACATACAGCAGGTCTGGACCATACAACCTGTCGTAACAGTAACATGAGCAACTGATCCTGATGACAGACAGAATACAGAACAGAATAACAGAATCTGCCTACGAGCACCTCTAAACTTAATTAATTAACACACAGACAAAAGCCAAAGAATATAAAATACAATTCCTGTTTTAAATGAGGTTATGTGCCACATCTGCTGGTTGCCTGGTGACTGCCCAGAGCCAAGAAACACTTCAGCTTGTAGCTTCATATTAGCTTCAGCTGAACTTACATTTGTATTTTTATGCAGCACAAGGAGAAAAGATTTTGTCCCCTTCTCTTAAAAATCTGTTTTAGGAATGGATTTCTTCACCACAGATCACAATTACATGATCAATGACACCTCCAGTGTGTATATAGGAAAGTGAGGCAAAGTTTAAGTGTGAATTTATAAAGGATAAATATTAATTTTAAAAATTAAGACACTTCATGTGTAGATAAAACAAAGAGAAACTTTGATTGAACATGTTGCTGATGGAGTCCTGCTGTCACTGCAGCATGCTCATCTGAAGTCTGGTGAAAGAGACGTGCAGGAAATGAAATCAAGAGTATAAAGAACAACGACTGCAGGTGTTCTCACTCTGTCAGTCTGGATATCACAGCTGACTGCTGTTTGAATAGAAAGTCAAAAGCTACAGAGTGGATGATCACACAAAGCTAATGGCTGAAATGTTGCATGTCTTTAGTGAAAGCACACGGAAACATTTATAGTTCATAAAAACAGCACACACCCTGAAATGCAGATTATTGCAGATGCAGTAAACAAAGTTAAGATCAATGTCTGTGGCTGTTGTTGCTGTAAATTTGAAGCAGCTAATTAAAAAAAAAAAGTTTGGGGTAATATTAAGATCATAATCTTTAGTTAAGGTTAAAGTTAAGGTTTGGTTTAAATAACTGCAGCTTTTGTAAAGTTTGAATTATGTTTGTTTGAGAACAGGAAATTCAAATGTTCTGCATTCAGGAGAAAAGTCGCTAGAGCTGAAGATTAATATCATACCCTCCTCCAGTATGAAACCACTTCCCTTTATTGGTATTTATTCAAATAGCTTCATAAAATGAAATATCATTAGTGCTGGCCAAAAAAAAAAAATCATATCTCAATTAGTCTGTAATCAATGTCATTAATGTAATCTGGGAACTGTTCAGTCGACTCCCAGGACTTCAAGTCATTTTCAGTCTGTCCTTGTTGTAGATGAGATAGAACCAGCTAGCCAATCAATGAACTCGCCTTCTGGAGTCACAACAGTCCTGTAAACTGCAGCTGGTGAACATGAAGTGTAACTAATCATGTCACAGTTTACGGGACTGTCGTGACTCAAAACAGCTCATGTATCATCTACGTTACTCTTTGACTAAACATTATTTTATGTATTGTAATAACTAGACATTTTATATATCGTGCAAAAACAAACCCACCCTTTACTGTAAATCAAACAGTAATCAAAACTGTGGCCTTTGTCTCCAATAATCTGAACCAGGGTCAGATTTTGGCAAAACTTGTATTGAAGTCTTCAGTCACTACTTCTCTGCAAACCTTGTACATGCATGGACCCTCTTACACATGCAGGGATATTTGCTATATATCAGACATAACCACTACAAACTATGTTTACATGTCTCTTTTTCCTTTGTATCTACTTTTGTAATTTTATCTTGTAAAAAAGAAAAAATCCACGGTGGTCAGAGGTGAGCGCAAAGTAAGAATTTCATTGTAAAGCAGAGTTTACTGTGATCTGTGTATGTGACAAGACTTGAAGTGAAGTTAATTACTGTGTAGCAATAAAATAACACGTCCACTCACCTACAGTCATCTCCAGTTTGTTGAAGAATGGGTTACTGCGTCTCTTGTCAGTGTTTTCTGCTCCACACCAGTATGTCCCGGCGTCGTCTGTTGTTATGTTTATCACAGTTATGGTGATATTTCTCTTTCTTGTGTCATCCTCCATTGAAAACTTCCCAGTGTTTGTTTTGGACTTTGAGGTGCTCCACAGAGCTTGACATAAAGACGGATCTTCTCCCTTACAAATGAATTTATTATATGGAGCACCTTGTGGGTAGTTACACCAGTATGTGAAATTTTGTCCAATAGTTGGGGATCTTTTGAAGCTTGTAATCTCTGTAAATACAAAGACAAAGAAGTTCTAATTTGAACTCTTTGGCATTTTTTGCATCTCACTTTCTTTATTTCACTTCAACTTTCACTTCATGTTATCTGCACACATATTTACATATTTTTATGATAGTTACATTTTATTAAATTTGTTGAGTCGTGTTTCACTGATAAACAGAAAAGGAAAGTCAGAAAAAAGCCTCTAACCAGTAGAGGAGAGCTAAATCTGTGTTACTCACTTTTAATCTCCAGTAGTATTTTTTTGCGTGAAGCTCTGTAAATTCCTTTATTTAATATGACTCCACACCAGTAGACACCAGCATGCTGTGATCTCACATTACTGATGGACATGTTGAATCTGTTGGTGTCTGTGAGAGTGAATGTCCCGTTTGACTTTACAGAAGTTGATAAAATCTCCTCACAGGTTTCACTGTTGTCTTTGCAGATGAACTTATCATAGGAGTTGTATTCGTCAGGGAAATCACATGTGATGGTGGTTTTAGCTGTTTCATATGCAGTTTGATTAAATGTTTTCTGGCAGACATCTTTCTCTGCAAAGAAAAAAGAAAAGTAAAACATGTTGTAAATGTATCATCACACTCATATACAGTAAAGGATGCATCATGTGCATTTATCTATTCATTATATCTGCCTCTCCTGTCCTGTAATGTTTGCTTCATAGCAAATTGATTTCCATTTTTACTAACTTGGTTAGCTCTGTACAGTAGAAAGTTGAAAGAGAAGCAGACCTCACTGAATGTGAAATTTATTTCAGAAGCCTGGAAAGAAATGTCAGTTCACTCTGGGATCTGAGAAAACCTCCAACTTAACATGAACAATACGTTTTATTTAGCTTTATTAAGCAGTTTAGCAGTTTTTTTATTTAGCAGTTTTATTAAATCTGTTATCACCAAACTGAGGTTTGTGTGCTTCTGTGGGATGATAGATGTGGGTGAAAAAATTAGATTCACATAAGAATCCCAATTCTTAAAATAAATAAATGACACTTTCATTTCATTATTCTTATACTGAAGAAGACTGAGATGATAAAAAATAGTCCCTCTCTTTCTATTTATTGAATCAGAAACTGGCTTTGAATCAATAATTAATTCTGAATTGAATCAAGTTGTGAGATTCCCAAAGATTTCCACCCCAATGTGATAGATATACTGTAATTATAATGTGCAAACAAAATACAGATACATTTCTGAAATGTCTTTCAATGCCTGATGCCTGTGTGTTGTGTTGTTACATTTTTGTTTTCTTCATGTTTTCTTTGTGATGTTTTATTAAACTTCATTCTGTCTTTGATACAGATGCAGCATCTCTTACCGCCTTTTACTGACTCCAGTTCCAGTTCCCCGGAAGACTTAAATCCTTTACATTTGTACTTCCCAGAGTCTTTGCTTTTAAGTTGTTTAATGACCATCCTGAGATTTTTATTTCTTGTATCATGGTACAGGGAAGAATTGCCATCCTTTTCCCACACATCCCTTTTAGTGGTGTTTATGATTGTTCCTCTGGGTTTAATAACCTTTATCTTTTGATATTGCTGATCTTCTTTCGGGTATTTGCAGGTGAATTCAACCCATCCTCCTTCACATCCCTTCACTTGAAAGGCCTCACAGCCTGTTGATCAGACAAAGAGAAAAGTTCCCATCATGTCAGACACTGAAACAATCCCAGAACAGTCTGAATAAGAACCGTATCAACAAAACATCCACTGTCTCATCATGCTGGTAAACAGACTTTCTGGATTAATCAATAGATCACAGAGTTGTTCAATTAATCTTGTTAAATATGTCATTTTATTCACACATATAATGTTTTTGTGGTAATTTCTGTAGAGATTCTGAAAGTCCTCTACTCATAAAATCTATGTTAGTATAAATTTATAAAATACTCTGCAGCCTGCCACGGTGTATTTTTTGGTTCTACCACCAGGAGTCGCCAAAGTCAGGTTTTCAAATCCCAGTGGCTTCATGATTCAAGATAAACATCAAAATAAGTTTGACTTTGTGTTTTATCCTTGACAAATATTAAGAAATTTTATTTTACATTCACGTGTTAGTGCCTGTTCACCAGAGGAGTTTTATGTACTCATAATCTTTTCTTTAACTACTGTGTTATAAATGATTCATACTGAGAGCAAAACAGGTGTATTTTTAACTCTACCAGTCTCAGCAACCCATCCACTGATTAAAAGAAAAATCCCCTCCAGACATGTTTTAACACAGACAAATATTCCTTTTCTCTCATTAAAAATCCAGAAACTTTGAAGATATAAATATTGTTCATTTCAAAAGTCAACTGCTGGACACAACATGTCTCCTCCTTCACTGTAAAGTTCATTCTCAGTGTTTGTGCACTGGAGGCTTCAAGTTTCCACTTCACACTTGTGGAAGTTGCAAACTAGTTGTGAAATCACAAATCATGCTCTTACATAAACATGTTAAACTGAGTTTTAAGGTGAGCTCAGAAAAACTTTCCTCATTCAGCAGATGAACATGAAAACAAACTCTGCACACACATCAATCAAATATCAATATGTCAATCAATAGCCCTGGACCTATCATGTAAAATAAGCCATTACAATTAGTTTGAACCCTTTATTGTAAATAGTTATGTCCATCAAATTTTGGATGTTTCTCTTTTAAATGGGGAAATAGGCTATAAATAGTTCACTGAATAGTTTCTCTTGTTATTTATTGTTTATGATCACTTAGCAAACTGTTTACATTCTAGGTGTTCACCCTTGACCTTTACAAAATCAAAAAGGTCAGTGACATAGTTTGACTTGAGTAAAAGTGGAGCAAAATGTACTTTGAGAATCGTAAATGTTTGTTTTTCTTTGTCAGTTTTCACCTGTGTCGTTTATTAATTATGAAGCTGTTAAAATCTTAACGTTGCTCTCAGTTTCACTAAAAACTTTACAGCTTTCACTCATCAGTTGTTTTAAACTGTGTTTAAATTTTGAGTTTTAATTCGGTTCAGATGCACATTCATGGCATAAACAGGATATAAACATAACATTCATTAGTCTGTAATATCTGTAATCAGGTATTAATGATCTTTTTACCTGCAGTTAGTGAGAGGATGAGGAGAAGAAAGCTCTTCATTATGTTTGCCTTCGACGCTGAGATCCTTCGTCCTCGAGTATTAACTCTAGTTGGTTATTTCCTCTTGTCTTGTTGCTACAGTTGGTTTTTGTCATGAATTTATATACATTGACTAAAAATATCACGCTCCACCTTTCTGTCTATCCTTCCTCCTTTTTTTAATTCTCAAACACAACTCCTTCCTCATTATTGCTATTTCATGTCGACAGTTAACACCAAATATGTCGTGAGAAAGATGAGAGGAAAAATACCATAGATTGATAAGAAACCTCTGATGCAAACATGATGTGTCACATCCTGCCTGGCCTTCTAGTGGTTTTGTACTTTTTATATTCTTTGGTGTTTCCTGTGTTGCACTTCTGTTGTGTCCTTCTGGTTGCATGTTTTGCTTGTTGTGTTGTGTACTTGGGTTTGTTGGAGGGCAGCAAACGCAGATCTGCTGACCCTCTGGAGGGGCCCCGACCCCTAGGTTGCAAACCAGTGGACTAAACTAGCTAACTCTATATAAAGTAGTGTAAACTAGCTCCACCTCCAGCAGCTACAACAGTAACATGCTGCTCTAACACTGATGCTTCACTATTAATAATCTAGTGATGTCATATATAATAATATATCAGTCAGAGGGACCAAACCACTACTTTTACTGCAATACTTTAACTACATCAAGCTCATAATACTTATGTACTTTGTACTACGTGTACTGTAGTAGGATTATTGATGCACTTTTACATTCTTGTTTTGTTACTTCTTCCACTACTGAACATTTTCAACAAAGATGTGCTGAGAAAATGTAATTTTGAAGTTGTAAGTGTAAACTTCAGTGTCCAAGTGGAAAACTTTGCTTTATTCAAAGCCATATTTAAAAGCCTTGTCCTGTAATAGAGAACAGTGTGTCAGTCTAATATTACTTATGAAACATCTCATTCAAAGAAATTGCGGCATTGTGTGTAGCTGACAGACAAAACTCATTACACAGTAAAATATAAAGATGTTTGTAATGTTACTGGATGGAAAGAAAAGACAAATTTATCAGATTTTACATGAACATTTAAACCTAGTGACACAACATTTCTGCTGCTACGTCTCTAATCCATCACATAAGCAGAAGGTCAGACACAAACTGAGTGTAACTTACACTTTATTTTATGTCGACTAAATGAAACCCAGTTTTTACTGCAAAGGACACAAAATGGACAAAAAGAAACTGCAGAATCCATTTAAATCACGTCTATCATAAAATTTATTTTTCCCAGAGTAAATTCATATTAAAAAAGCCAAATGTTGAGTTGGAAAATATTTAGTTTTTTAAATAAAGCTGTGATTGTATAACAAATTTGAACAGCATGAGCTTCTATAAAACACTGAGTGGCTTTATGAACTGTCTCTATAAAAAAACATCATAATAAAACATCTCTTCCATCATCCGAGTCTAGCTCATGTCCATGCTCTCTGCAGGTCCTAAGCCCCCTCCCTCCCCTCCCTGCACGCTCTGGAAGATGGACGCCATGTCTGCATTGGTTCTGATCTGGTTGGCGAAGTCGGCCATGCTGGGGCTCCTCTCCACTTCGGGCACGGCCAGCAGGGCGGCGACAGCTCGCATGGCTGAGCGCCGCAGCTCTTCTTGTTTCTCAAACTCCTGCTTCACAGAACCGGCCTTCACCTGCAGGCAGTGGGATTCATTTCAGTGTAGTGAGAACCATCATCACAAGCTCATTATGACCGTTCTCGTCGATACAATGTGAGATATGTATTTTACAAAAACTTTAAAGTGGCTATAATTGATATTTTATGTAATAACAACGTATGATCTGATCATTATCAGTGACTCTGCAGCTCCTCTCGGCTTTACGGAGCTTTATAGTGACTTTCAGCTCATTGTTTATCTGTCCAGTTGCAACTTTACTGTCGTTGTTCACTCTCAGCACTCTCATAACGTCGTTTTGGGTCGCAGCAGGCAGCTGTTTTCAGAGAAAAAGCTCTAAAAAGCTACTGCACACTACCTGCTCAGCACCAAACAGTTAGCTGTAGACTAGCTGGTGAACAAAGTGCATTTAGCAGCTAAACAGCCAGATATTTCCCTCAGGAGTTGATAGAGAGCATAAACAGCTAAATGAGAGTGAATACTGGACTTATATTCACCAGGTGGACAGAAACATAACTTTAAATGAATTATAATGTTGTTCCATGCCTGCTAGATGTGGAAATAAGCAACTGTTTGCCAACAAGTTCATTATATCAACTCATATCAACAAAAGTCAATGATATGATGCCAGTGTTGTGTTCACTACTGTTTCTGCTGAAAACCAGGCGACATAAAATCAGTTAATGCAGGTTTAAAGAATTTATAGTTCTATTAAATGAGTAGTTTAGTGTTTAAGATAAAAACTCAAGTCTCATATCCATTAAATATGATGCTACAGCCAAGAGACAGTTAGCTTAGCACAAACACTGGAAACAGTTAGCCTGGCTCTGAACAAATTTCAAAAAACCTGCTTACCAACATCTCTAAAGTTCACTAATTGACACAGTCTATCAATATTGAAACTATAATGTGTCATTGTTACATTTCAGTTTATGTACAGATTGAACAAACAATATATCTTTAATTGGTGAGACGCTGGTAGGTGGATTTTGTTTCCTTCAGACAGAGCCAGGCTAGCTGTTTCCCTGTTTCAACTATTTGTACTGAGCTAAGCCAACCAGTTACTGGCTTAGAGGGATATGGGAGTTGTATTAATATAATTTTCTGCAAGAAAGCAAATAAGCATACTTCCCAAAACGTTGAGCTTTTTCCATCCTGGATCTTACACAATACCTATTTTAGTGTTTATATGTATTATATTATGAGTTATTTACCTTTAAGACTCCTAAACATGTGTGAATGTGTTTCTGGTACCTTGGTGGTGCAGGTAGCTTTAAGTGGCTCCACCAGTCTGTCCAGTCTTTGCAGAACAGCAGCAGGACACAGAGAGGCCAGTCTGGCGAGCATCAGGAAGGTCAGCATCTACACAAACAGAAGCACAAACACACGAGAAAACATGGAGAAGCAGCTGCAAGAAGATGAATGAGACACTCGTGTCTGTAGGTGCGACCACAGTTGTTGAAGAGCAACAACCAAACCAGCATCTAACGGGTCTGAAGTGAAATTTGCAGACACATTTATATGATGTTTAATGTGCTGCAGCTGAGCAGCTAATTAGCTATTTAACCTGCTAACCAATGTAAGCGGTGCACTTTTTCCCAGTAGATGTTTGTTTGGTGGCTTGTTCATCAAGCTAAAGTGCAGGACAAGATGTGTGTTTATGTTTGTAACTTAGATAAGAAGAAGACTTTAGCAGGAAAGCTGATGTGAGTTGCTGTTCAGAGTCTGTGGCTCTTGTGTTGAGTAGCAGGATGCAATCAGGCTCAGTGTGACCATCTGCTCTGCCCAATGACATGTTATCGCTTTATTCAAGATTTAAATGGCTGTATCAAATAAAATCAAAACCAAAAAATGTTAAATATACGTTTTTGTCTCTTTTCGTTTCAGATTTTTTTAGAAAGGAGAGTACAGAGCAGATATTTACACTGTAGGAGACAAAATAATACAACTGAATTTCAGCTGAACTTTAAAGTTCAGGACTACAATCGAAACTCTGATGTTGATGTTTTCCTACCCACCCTGATATCATAGTGGTCTTTGAGTCCTTCCTCCACATGATCTAGAAACTGTAGCACGTCCAGCCCCTCCAGACAGCTGTCCAGCAGAGTGTACATACACTCAAACGCAGCTTTACGCACATCCAGACCATCATCCACAGTGTGTTTGAACGGACCCATCTCCACCTGCACAGAAAAATATAAACACTTGCAACAAAGCTTTGAAAAACATAAGCATTATAAACATTTTCTCAACCAGTCAACCCACCTCTCTGATGAGATCCTTCCTGATCTGGGTCTCCTTGTAGAGGTGAGGCAGCACCGTTGCTAGACGACCACGGATCAGGGATGGTTTGTTATGAGCTGCCGAGTTGAACATCACCAAGGCGACGCGGCGCACGTTGATGTCCTCGTCCTGCAGGGTCTTCAAGAAGTCACCTGCCGACAAACAGATACCATCACAGATATGGGAGAGACTGGGATATGTGTGTGTGTACTTCTGTTTTGGTAATAAGACTTTTTCTGCTTTTGAACTCTATTCTCTTTTCTTGAGTTTTCAGTGTTGCATTTATGTTTCCTGTTTTTGTTTTTTTCTGTTTCTCTTGCATGTTCCTCCTGTGTTGCATCATCTGTTTGTTTACTTTAGTTCCTGTTTTATTTTTTAAATATTTCCTCTTTGTGTCTGGTCACCTTTACTTCCTGTGTACTTATAGTCCAGTTTTCGGTTTGGCCTTTGTTGCATAGAAAGTCTGCAAATATTCAGCAAAATGTTCCTGGAGTCCAGAGGGTTAAAACAATACCTGCATTGTGTATATCTTATTAAAAAGATTATTTTTGAAGATAATTACTTGATTATTAGCTTCAGCTGAACTTTAGGATGCAGTTTACACAGAATGAGGATTGATGGAACAGCTTTAGACTCGTCACAGCCAGTATAAACAGGAGGAATGATGGAAACTCTTTCAATGTACATACAGTAGGTGCATGTGACTACTGTTTTAACACAGAATTCAAAAAATTAAAAAATTAAAATTAAAATTAGCTTTGTCCTCACAAGAAAATAAAGTGTGTTTTTGTGCTTGCGTGTCTTGCCTATGCATTCCTTCAGCAGTGCGTCGACAGGAGCAGGTTGGTCAACAATAGTGAACTTGATAGCCGTCACCACTGTGCTGCGAGCCAGAGGAGAACCTGTGAAGGGGCAGGTAGAGTCCTGGATGAGGTTTTTTTAGTTAATGGGTTAGTTGACCTACATAAACACTCACTTACCGCTGATGGTTTCTACTCATGGAGATACAGTTTTGTTTTGTGCCAATCAATCCATCAAGTAGATGTTGAGATAAATTAAAGAATAACTGAAAACTCTGGCCTGCTTTTGTTGCTAGAAGAAAAGTCAGAAGATCATAAAAAATGTATTCTCCAAGGATCTCGAATATCTTTCATAAATGTCATGGCAATCCATCAAATTGTTGTTGAGATATTTCAGCCTAAACCACAAAATTCAACCTCATGGTGGCGCTAGAGGAAAGCTCAGAGGATCCTCATCATCAGTAGGATTCATCCTCTGGGGAACATGAATGTCTGCACCAAATTTCATACAAATTCATCAAACAGTTGTCAAGATATTTCAGTCTGGGTCAAGGTGGTCAACCAACCGACACAGTAATGTGTCTTTCTGAAGATATAGTCCCTTTGAAAGCTGCTGACGCCACATTGATATTAAACTTCACAACAATCTGAGCAATATTTCTAGAGATGTTTTGCTCTGGACCAAAGCGTCAGAGCACTTTCCCACATCACACATCATACCAGCTTTAAGTTGCTGTTTAAGTCTGGGTAATAGTTGTGACGGGTTGACTAAGGTCAGTTTTCCCAGACATTCAGCCACCAGGTTCCTGGTCCCCTCCTCCTGACACTCGCAGTTCTGAAACAGCAAAGCCCAGATAGACTCCACGTGGGCCGAGAGACTCGAGGCTGGACAAGCACTGGACAGAGAGAGAGAGAGAGAGAGGGAGGAGTGTTAGAAGAGAAGTTTTGTCATTGTTTAAAGAGAATCTGGTTTTATGATAAAATACTGTAAATTTTCATGATAAATCCAGTTTATAAATAACTGCTGCTGTAGCTGTGTAGTGATAACAGACACACAAACTCATGAACACACACCTGATGACTTCTTTGAGGGAGTGTAGAAGCAGGTACTGTCTTCTTGGCTGGGAGGTGATCTCTTTCAGCATGAAGGGCAGGAAGTCGTTTAGGCTGCCGACTGCCATGCTGCCTAAAGCGCAGGACGCCGCCGTCTTCACCTGAAACCACAAACTAGAGGTTATAAAAACATTCTCTTCCGTCTTCCTATTGATTTATTCATACCTCATTTGGTTACAACCATCCAAGCAACCGCATTAATGATACAGAAAAAACGAATAATGTTATTGTCGATTTTGTTGTTACCATGCCTACAATATATAAACCTTAACAGGACTGTCTGACCTCTAATCTCTAATCTTCTTATTTCTCAACCACCTCACTCAATATGTTTCCTTTCTGTCTCTATTATCAATTATCAATAAAAGAAAAAGAAAAAACAAGACTTTGGAACAAGAAAATAAAAATTAAGCTTTGACATGAAGGAAAGTTTAAAAAGAAAGTATAAATATATTGTTTCTGTTTTCAACATACTAACTAATACTGTATGAACAGAAGGAAGGAATGGCTTGATATGTGGGCCGATATATAATTAGCAGATTTTTTAAACTTATCTGATTGACTTATCTGATCCGATTTGACTGCATGTAAGTCTTACCTCTTCGCTGGTGGAGGAGAAGGCCTCCAGGATGACTCCCTGAACCTCTTTACTCCCTCCCAGACTGCCGTTCCTCCCCACCTCCCCCAGACACAATAAAGCCAGGACACGGGCGGACTCTGGAGAACCCTGATTCTTCACCTGAGGAGAACCAGAGACACCAGATACAGCGACACAGAGACAGAATACAGAAAACCAGGGGCCATATTCAAGCTAAAAGTGGCTCCTAACTGGCCGAGATAGAAGAAACTAATAAAAATAATTCCTAACTGTAGAACTTCAAGGTTTCTGGCCTAAAAGTAATTTACAAAACATTTTACTTTTTGATTTTTTTACATTTGAACCTAATTAAAAGGCAGCAGGTGAGCCTTTAATAAAATAAAACAATAACAATAATAATAATGAACAAACAACAAACGATCCAATAACACCATAGATGACAGTTTGCACGTCTCTCTCCTACTAACACACTGAAAAAATGCAGTTTGCAGTCATGATGAATTTGAGATAAATCAGTTGTGAATTAGTCCTCAAACCAATAGTGCACTCCTCACACCACAGTCTGTAAGACCATCCATTAAGTGTACATTAAATAATGACCAACTGCAATAAATATTACAGTAATGAAGCTGATTTCGTGATCATGACAAGTCAATTTTACTTCATTTCATGTATAAAATCTGTGACACAGCTAATATAATAGTATATATTTCTATTTATTGATCTATCCATGTATTGTATTGATAAATGTTTTGTTTCAGATTCACTGACACTGACCACCACACACTGTATGGAGCTTTCAAAGGTAAACTCTCAGATAGGAACATTTAGTGCTATTTAAAGAGGACACCTAGTGGCCCCTAATTACATAAAGCTGATGTACAGTAACGGTGTTCGACACAAACCTCCTGTATGAGGCTGGTTACTGTGCCTGGTGTCTCTTTGGGGCAGGCGGACGACAGAGCGGCCACACAGCGAGCGACAGAGTGGTAGGACTGTCTGTGGATGACAGAGCTGTCTGCAGAGGACGGAGAGCTGTGGAACGGCTCCGTGAGAGACTTCAGCAACTGACTGGAGAGGAGGAGGAGGAGGAGGAGGAGAGGAGAGGAGAGGAGAGGAGAGGAGAGGAGAGGAGAGGAGAGGAGAGGAGAGGAGAGGAGAGGAGAGGAGAGGAGAGGAGAGAGAAACATTATATACAAACTATTAACCCATAACTTATTATTGTGGGAACATTTGGGCCTAAATAAATTCAACTCATACTTCACCCACACAAACCCACACTTACCTGTAGCTCAGGTTGCTGGTTTTGGATGATACCAGTGCCTGTAGGAAGGCCACTATGGCTGCCAGCGCACCGCCCTGCAGCAGTGGAGAGTGGACGAGTCTGAAGACTCCCGGCAGCACAGAGGAGCTGATCTTAGCCAGAGAGGAGGGGCAGACTTTGGCCATGCAGGTCAGCAAGGTGACGGACACCTGAACGCAGAAACAGAATGTACTACATGTAAATTATAATAATATGAATATAAAGAACTTTATAAATTGAAATGTTTATGCAAAGTTCAAAAGGATTAAGTTTAGGGTTCAGGATTTTTTTGTCTGTTAATCTGCTACTGAACAGATTCATGTGTAGACAGCGCCACCATGTGGTTATTTATGAAGCATTTTACATCTTGGCTTAAAGGGGACATATTCCCCTTTTAGTGATTTTTCCGGAGTAGGCTTCCTGAATCCGACCAATCAGAACAGAGCAGGCTCATCAGGAGGGAGGAGAGGTGAAACAGCCTGTTTCAGACAGAGGCTGAACTGAGGGGCTGCATAAAGGGCCAGGATATAGATAAATAAGCATGCAAAGATATTCCAGTGGAGCCCAAGAATATAAATATAGACATATATACAATATGTGCATATGTCCTCTTTCAGTAAGAATTTACACAACAACATTTCTTTCTTACTATAACAAGAAACTTTTCTCATTATAACATGTTAAGTTGGTAAGTTGTTATAACAAGAAACTTCCATATGTCATTAAAACAACAAGAAGTTCCACTCAGTACCTTAAGGGACGTTTTTGTCTAGAACTATGTTTAGTCTAGTTTGTACTTCATGACACCTTCTAACCTTCCAGAAATGAGTATATCCAGTTTGAATCATCCCTCTCCCAGTTATCCCAGACCAGATGTCTCTCCTTTCCTACCTGCGATACATGCATGTCGCTCTCATCCACCAGAGCAGGAAGTTCGTTCAACACGGGCTCCAGCGCTGCCGGTTTGATGCTGGCAGCGTGATACGTGACCAGTGCGGTCAGACACGCCAGCGTGCCGAGCTTCAGCGCCCGCTGGTTCTTCCTCAAGAAAGATCCCAACACGGACAAAGCTTCTGGCAGGATGGACGACAAGTCGATCTGAAGGAGAGGGAGGGAAGAGAAGAGAGAGTTTTTTTTCTGTTTTTTAGTCAGTTCTTCATTTGGGAAAGTAATTTTTATATAACATGGTTGAATAAATGTGTGAAAACATTCATAGTGAACCTTTAACTGAGAGGCAGCGATGAGGGTGATGGTCCTCACTGCTGTCAGCCTCGTAATTTCATTCTTCAGCCTCTCCAGAAAAATCGCCAACACACCCTTCAGCTCCGCCCCCAGGTGATCGCCAAGGTGACACACCATGTGACCCATACAGGAAATAGCCCTTTCTTTCACTTCCTGGTCAATGTCTGTTGCTTTCAGCCTCTTCAGAGTCGCAGAAAACACCTTGAAGAAACAAAAGTTTATGAATTTTTTTTTAACACTGAATAGACCGATAGATTCGGTGTTAAAACTGACAGCAGACTATTATAACTTTTTTTTTATTAGACCTGAAAATAAAAAACAGGCGAGAAAAACTAGAAAAGGAGATTAAACAAGACGAGAAGAGGAAAACAGCCCTGCCAAACCCTGACCCGTCGTACCTCTTTAACGAACGGTTTGGGGTCAAATCCTCCCTTCTGATCCGGCGGCCTCATCACTCTGACCAGCTGCTGGCTGACGAGCAGAGCCTCCGAGGTGATCTTATAGAAAGTGTCGTCTATACACGCCACCACCGGCGGCAGCAGCACCTGCGGGGACCACAGCAGGGGTGACGGAAAGAAAATTCTCCACATGAACCCTTCCTTCATATCACAAAGGCTCATTTCTTAAGTTATTTGTTCAAAATAACAAATAAAGAGAAGAAAAAGAAAAAATGTATCATGTATCACATCCAGAGAGTGTTTTTACATCTTTAATTGTCTTTCTGCTAAAATAAAGAATTACTAGTCAGTCAGATATGATTTAATAAACTCTTGGACCATTAATTACAATAATATTTCACAGCTGGGGTGTTCAACAGCCGAGCTACATGGAGCCATGCTGTTTCACCAGCACCTCAGTGTCATAATATAATCCTTTGTAGTGTATGTAAATCTCATAAATGGTCAACATATGATGAAATATCTACCCGTCTGTGTAGAGCCTTCAATATAATCACAGGTTTTGAGAATGACGGTGACTCAACTATTCATGTTGTTGATGCTTCTGTTATTTTATTTTTATTTATTGTTGTTCTGCCCCCCTTTTTTATAATTAAATTACACATTTACTGCAGTATTTTTCTTTTTTTTTTTCTTAAAAAAATGACCCAATACAATGAATTCATTATCAAAACAGTTGGCAATTCATTTTCTGATGCTCAACGAATTGATTCATTGACTAATCGTTGCAGCTCTACTGCAAAGATCAAGAAGCAAAGCATTAAAAAGAGGTTTAAAGAACCTGCATATGGGGCTGAAAGGCTTGAGGAGGGTGGGAGAGGAGGAGGACATGGAAGAAGGAGAGAGCATCGATCCTCATGGTGGAGGAGGTGGACTTGTCAGTCAGGGAGAAGACGATGCCTGGAGGAAAGAAGGAGGAGGGAGGAAGAGGAGGGGGCGGGGGGGGGAGCAGAAGGACGAGAGAAATAGATGTTGGCGAAGTTTTTAGTGTAAATGAGCGAGGAATAAAAAGGGAGCTGTGAAATGAGGGAGGTGGAAGTCGAAATGTGTCTGTGAGTGTGTGTGAGTGTGTGTGTGTGTGTGTGTGTGTGTGTGTGTGTACCAGGTATTAGAGCAGGTATGTGCTGTTCCAGGGCTCCAGGTACAGTGTGAGCCAGTTCAGTGAGGAGACAGAAGCAGCCTTGTCGAGATTTTAAGCTCTTCTCCTTCAGCTGTCTGTGGAGAGCCTTCACTATCACCGGCACCTGCGCCGATGACACACACACACACACACACACACACACACACACACACACACACACACACACATTACCTGGCCACTGTGTCATTAAGAGTTAGAAAACATTACCGAATCTGTACTCGTGACATCACTCTCTACCTGTTTCTTCAGCATGGCGACGGCCGGCTCCTCCTCCTTGCTCGCTCCTGTGTCCGAACCGGCCGCGATGAGCCCGTGGTGACTCGATCCCGCTCGCGTCTGTCTCAGCAGCGTCGAAAAGGCCGCGAAGACGTCGGCCCGCACGTTCTCCTCGCGCTCCTTGAATCTGGCGAGCAGGGCGGGGCAGATGGAGGAGTAGAAGGAGAGGAGGAGGTCCCGGCGGGTGTCGATCAACGCCTCGAGGCACTTGATGGAGGAGCGCCGCACCTTCCAGCTCATATCGTCGTCGTCGCTGTACTCGTCGTCGGATTCTGGATGGCGTCACGAGACGAGAGGAAGAAGAAGAAGGTGGGAGCACAAAGACATTCAATGTAATTATGTTAAAATCACTAAAAATAATTATTTCAAATGACCTATAATTATATTTGTGGAGTTTTTACAGCAGCCTAAAAGCAACACTGAACCAAAAAAAAAACCAAACAACTCATTTTAGTTTCTTCGCAGTAATTTTAACATTACTTGTAAAAAAAAGTTAAAGAGTTTCTTTTTAAAATCTGACATGTGTACGGTTCAGAACTACACCTCAGCTACAAACTAACTCACTTATTAATGAAAGTTTTACTACAACAAAGAAGATGAACAGCGATGAAGTTTCAGCACATATAAGAGGATATGGAGATTATTCCCTATCTTTATTCAAGAGCGTAGTATATAAATTCGAGAGCAAACTTTATTGATTTTACGTTCAAATTTTGTAATTTGTCCCTCAAAACCCTCCCCTCGCACTCAGACATCCTCTGCTTGCGCTCAGATTTGCTCCGCTTGTGCTCAAACTGTGTGCTCGCACTCGGATACAATGTTGCTCGCGCACATTTCCTGCACTCAAACTTCAACTCTTCTCCTCGCACTCAAGTTTCTTCTGCGCACTCGCTAAGTTTCTGCTCACGGATTTCTCCACTGTGCTCGGATTTTTTTTGTGTAGCAACAAGCATAGCAACCACTCTGTCAGAATCATCCAATCAATAGAAGGCCTGGTTTTGGGTTGACCAATGAAATGGAGCCTGCCTCCGTGAGCAGAAACTTAGCGAGCGCGCAGAAGAAACCTGAGTGCGAGGAGAAGAGTTGAAGTTTGAGCGTGAGCAACATTGTATCCGAGTGCGAGCACACAGTTTGAGCACAAGCGAAGGAAATCTGAGCGCAAGCAGAGGATGTTTGAGTGCGAGGGGAGGGTTTTGAGGGACAAATTACAAAATTTGAACGTAAAATCAATAAAGTTTGCTCTCAAATTTATATACTATGCTCTTGAATAAAGATACGGAATAATCTCCATAAGAGGAACCTTCTGAAGATATTATAGTAAAGAAACAGAAGTAAAAAGTGCTGAATGCATTTCCTTCCTAAAACATCTGCAACACCGAAATATCTTAAAATGCTGCATTGATTTCATATTTACATTGTTTACATCCATGTTTTCTATTGCATTACTGTTATTTGCTGAATTTCTTGGCACATTTCAGTCACCTGCACATCACTGGAATAAATTCCACAGGCTACCTTTAACTCCAGAGCAGATAAATCTGAACCATCATATCAATATGAGCTTTTCATAGATTTATCTGTGAAAAGCAAAGAATCCTGTTGACTTGTGACCCCTCAAGTGAAATATCTATCGGATAGATTTCATGAAATCAGGTACAGATAAAAAAGAAAGAGTGAAACAAACACGCAAACAGCCTCCAACACAGCAAAGTTCCTGATTTTTAATATATCAAATTCTTTTATTTATGACTAAAAACCTGCAAATCTATGCTTAAGATTGAGAACATAACCTCACTGAGCTGTTAGCATGTCTGTAGACTTTTAGTCTTGTTTAGCAGTAAAATGTCTCACTCAGTGCACATCTTGGTCTTAGTTATTACGGCCCATAAAACAACCTAAAATATCGATAACAACCTCAAAGATGGCGGTCTGGCTCTGCTTTTGCTTTTGAGTGTTTGATATACTGTCGGTGGACTCAGATGGATGGACGGCAGAAATCTCTGACATGCACACAAACCTTCATCAAACCCATCTATGTCCATGCTGTCCTCTTCCTCCTCCTCAGCGTCATCATAATTGTAGTTCGGGTCAAAAGTCATAAACTTGAGGCAAAGCTGAGTCACCGTGGAAACATGGGGGGACATTTCCTTTGGACACCTGTCAATCAATCAAAAGGACAACAACACAACATGAGTAATAGAGAAGAGGGAGTGTGTGTGTGTGCGTGTGTGTGTGTGCGTGTGTGTGTGTGCGTGTACCTGCGAATAAAAGCTTCAAAGGTCTGGAAACAATACTCTCTCAGCTCGTCATCCTCCACACTGGTGAACTTGACCACCATGGGGATCAGCTTCTCTAAATGCTCACCTACACAACAAACACACACATTAAAGACAAACCAAGTCCTGTTGTAGTAAAGACTGAAAAAATGCATCATTTGTCTGATTTGATGAAGAGTCTGCAGCCATGCTAGTGGCTCCGTGAGGCTGTATTTAATGACGGAGCTGCTTTCAGCTAAATGGTATCATCAGTATGCTAACATGCTCGCAATGACAACACGCTGATGATTAGAGGGTATAATGTTTACAATCTTAAATTAGCATGCTCGCTGCGGGAAAACTGATAGTCATAAAGGAATGTTTTAATCAACACAAAGTGGTCTGAAGGGTCTGAAGCACAACTGCATTTAGAGTGTGTCCAAATCTACTTTTGCTATTTTAACTGCAGAAAAATGATCAACGCGCCAGGCGCATGGTTCAAAGAGGTTGTACTTAAGTCTTTTAATTAATCATGGGTGTGTTTTCAGCATAACATGCAATAAACCAATCACAGTGTCATCTCCCATTCCCTTTAAGAGCCAGGTGCACTTGCGCTTTGGCGGATTGCTATTATGACGGCGCATTTGCCAAGTAGTAACAGAGAGCGCTTCTCTGCATGTGCGCAAAGGGAAAGTGCACGATCCATAACGCACACACTGGCCCCTGCTGCTCCGAGACCCTCCTGTGGTCCACAGAGCACCAGTTTAAGATCCTGTTCATTCATTTGCTACAGTTTTGTCCTCGTTTAATTACACCTTTACCTTCTTTAAAATCGTTTTGTTCAGTCACGGAGTAACAGGTCAAATCAGCAGAGTTTTAATTGCTGAAAAGTAAGGAAACCTGATCACTGTAATCTCAAAAATATTAAAGAATATATAAGAAAATAGAAGCTATGCAGATTTATTCCCTTCGTGAGTTTAATAATTGTTTTCACCTCAAGTGCCATTGCTATTTTAACAACATGGGTGCTGAACGGGTCTTAAAATAGCAAAGAGGCTTAGCGCTGATCTGCGGCGGGTGTAAGATAGGGCCCATAGACATTATAGTTGATCAGAGAGGACCTCTAGTCTTCATGGTTCCTCATCTACTGCTGTGTTATGAGATAAGGACTAATTGTTTTTGACTGATAGTTCACTTTGTAAAAACTGCTTCTGGATGCAAACAAAAACTATATAAAGCTCCTGTCGTGGTATTAAAGAGCCTCCAGTATCTCTAAAGGCTTGTTTGGTTTTTCCCGTTTGACTTGAACGCAGCATAAAAAAGAAGCAACAGATCTCACCGACTCGATGGCCGCCCTGACGGCTGATGGTCGCCAGGCACTGGATGTACGTCCTCGTCATTGAAGTGGGCGGACCCTTCGCCAGCTCCGTCAACAGGTGTTCAGTCAGTTGGGAGAAGAGGGCGGGGCTACAGCAGGGCACCAGGTGACCAAGAGCCAAGATGGAGCGTTTCCTGACCGCCATTCTGGAGCTGGTTAACTGATGCAGCAGACGGGTGAGGAATGATTGATTAATGAATGAATGAATGAACAGACAGATGAGTGACTGATAGATGGAAGGATGGGTGAATAAGTAAAATAAAATAAAAAATAAACTACCGCTGTAACTAGGGATTATTTATTTATCCTAATCGATTTATCTGTTGATTATTTTCTCCATTAATTGATTAATTGTTTTGTTTTCCTGTTAATGTTCTCAATTATTTGTCTATTTATCAGTGTGTGTGTATGTGTATATATGTATACATATTTTATTTTATTTTTTTTATGTTGTTACTATTATTATTATTATTATTATTATTATTATTATTATAATCAAATGTCAGAAAATGGTGAAAATGTCTGTTTCCCAAAGCCTAAGATGAAATGTCAACAACCCAAAGATATTCAGTTTACTGTCATCGCCCAGCGGTTCTCAACCTGAGGTCCGGGGACACGCAGGAGTCCCCAGAAAAATGGAAAATATTTTACTTTCAATATTATTTTATTGACTTGAAATTAGCCTAATTAGTAAATGTATAAGAATGACTGTTCTGTTCACTGTTAATCTGCCAGTATACAGCACAGACAGTTATGGAATAACTAAATCTCATCAGATCTGTGAAACTACATCTTATCAAATACATACATCAAATATACATCTTATCAAATATATGATATGTGTTGATCAGTTTAAGGGTCCTGACACCAAAAATGTTGGGAACCCCTGTCATAAATGTTTAAAGAAACCAGAAAATATTCACATTTAAGAAGCTGGAATCAGATCATTTTTACTTTTTTCTTAAAAAATGACTCAAAGTGATTAATTGATTATAAAAAATAGTTGATGATTCATTTAATATTTGATCAATTAATTGATTAATTGTTGCAGCTCTAAATGTCAAAGCACAATATGCCAAAATGCATGAGGATGACTTTACTGTAAGAACAAAAAATACTTTCTTGAGATTATAAACCATATTTAACAATAAATACGATGGAGGTTAATAAAGTTTGTCACTGTAATATTAATAAACTCTTTACTTCTTACCTGAGGCAGCAGGCTGGACAGCAGAGAGCTGTGGAAACTGACCAGCGCACCACTGAGTCTGCAGGAAAAATAAAAACATCACAAACATCTGAGGTCCCGTCACGCTATTCAGTGACTGAATATTTGAGCAATCAAACATTTTGTGTTTAATTTTTGTGTTGGATTTTTTCTGTTGAGTCATCGTCTAAATTCTTGTAACAACAGTCCACAGCAATGCTAGCATCTTGAGCTAAATGCTAAACCATATTAGCTTGGTTTGTTAACATGCTAACATTTACTGATTGGCACTAACTACTTCTTTGTCGTATTAAATAAGAAGTGAGTTAGTTTGTAATTGTAGTTTCAGTTTTGGTCAGTTAGGAGTGTACTTATTGACTCTGTACTTATCAGATTTTAAAAGAAACTTGTGTTTACAAGAAATGCAAAGTTAAAACTCCTGCTTGGTTCAGACGGAGTGACTGAGTGACTGATGTTTTCCATGTTCATTAGCATTGAACACAAAGCACAGCAGAGGCTTTGTCATTTGTTTTGCAGGTAAGTATTAGACAAATTAAACTTTTGACCTGATGGTGGTGCTACATAAAAAATCAGACCATCACTAAAACGAGTAGGATTTCTCTTCTAGAGACCTTTAAACATCAGTAGTAAATTTCACACCAGTCCATCCAGAAGTTTTCTAAATATTTCAATCACAACCACAGATGTGAACCTGCTGGTGGCACTAAACAGCTCAACAGCTCACTGGAGTCAGAAGACGTCGTCCTCTGTGAATCATGAATATCTGTACAGATTTATGGCCACACATTCAATAGTTATCAAAATATTTCAGTCTGAACCAAAGCGGCTAAAAACACAGCATGAAAAAGTCAAAGTGCATGATGGCAAATGTCTCTTTGCCTGAAAATGATGCTACTGAAATCACATAAAGTTTAGAAGAATCCTTTCTATAGAGATCATGAATGTGTTGACTCTGAACTAACAAACTATGCAAACCGAAATACCTGACCGAGATACTGAGTTGTCAGATATATTGATCTACAGACTGATCTCACCGTCATTGCTTCCTGCCTTTAGCTGGTCAAAATGTCTCATCATAGATTTTACCTTCCCAACATGTCCGACAGGATGTCGAGAGCCTCTAACTGAACTGACACATCTTCCTGTTTCCCCATGGCACCGATCAGCTGGGAGGTGATCTTCTTACACACACTGGCTGTCAGAGTCAAACCTGGAAACACACATAAATATACAGTAACAACCCAGAAGGAAATCAACTACAACGTATAATTGTGATTATATAATTGCTGAATATAATTTGTGTTGCTATAATTTTTAAAATCTTTGAAAGCAGAGTGAACATTTTTAATTTTTCGACTGAAGTAGCAGCTTTAATCTCACATGGAAATCTGACATCAAGAGGGAAGCAGAGTTTACAGTTAATAATAAAGTTAATAATAGCGTTAATAGTAATAAATTTAATAGTCAGTCTTTACCTGATGAAGACGGAGGCAGCTCAGCGATCACAGTCTTCAGTCCCATGCTGGAAATGTCTCTCAGCTGTTCCTTGTCTGACATCATGTTTGAACACAGCGTGTCCACCATCGTCTCCACCTGAGGCTCCTTCACTTTGCTCACCAGAGGTGCCAGACTACAAATCAAACATACCCGCAGTAAACAGTCCGATCATCATCAGTTACTATCGGTTACTCTTCATCAGGGAGATAAAAGACATAAACAACACACAATAACACAAAGAGAACAATGAAGCAGCTTTTCTCTGAGATTCAGTGTCGGTTTACTTTCTTGGCAACAGATTCTTCTGAAAACAAAATATAAAAATGTCCATATACGTATTTAAATATTCAATATGTTCATTCAGTTTGTATGAAACCTTTAAATCTCCAGGAGTAATTATGTGAAGTCCAAAATTTTACTTTTAGCAGTTTAATAAATACAGACAACTTTTAGCAGAAGAGCTCATCACTGGTATCAGTTCAGCCATAATATGTTAATTCAGACTGATTCTATTATTGTCCTTTACCCACTTAGTCCTTATTATATAGTCATTGTTATATAGTCATTATTATATAGTCATTGTTATATAGTCATTATTATATAGTCCTTATTATATAGTCATTATTATATAGTCATCACTACAATTTTATTGCAATGTTGATATCAAGACATTTGGTCAAAAGTATTGTGATATTTGATTTTGCCCACGTTGTCCAGCACTAACTGTTCATATGTTCACTTACTAGCATGGCGAACGTACTGAAGTACATCTGAACATCAATGTGAGCGCTTAGTTTAGGGGAAAAGTGAACATTGTACATAATCAGTGACTATGAATCTTCCCAGCAAACACAATAAGGTGGTTGGAAGTCCGCTAACGTCACAGGAGTCCCCTGAACATCCAGGGATGATCTCCACCTTTAAGAGGACTGTACAGCGGGACCGGTTTCCATCTGCAGACCCTAACCTGTGTCCTGGGTGTTTGCATGTTTACCATTTCACAGCCAGGTTCTGCACCTCTCCGTTCTTGTCCTCCAGCAGTTTGAGCAGCATGGTCACCACTTTCCTCTCGCTGTCCTCGTCCAGCTTAATGCTGTCCTTCTGGAGCTCCAGCATCAGGTCATTAGTGGCCATAAACCTGGAAACAAACACACAGAAGGAGACACAGAGAGGGACGAAGTGGGATGAGTTAACAGAAAGAGAAGAAGAAAAGATATAATAATGATCTGCCGAATGAACCATGAATTCATTAAAATATCCCATCACTCCTCATTCACACACACACACCTGGTGACCTTTTTGACCCCTAGGTTGGGAACCACTGGCCTAAACTAACTGTATATAAAGTAGCTGAAACTAGCTCCACCTCCAGCAGCTACAACAGTAACATGCTGCTCTAACACTGATGCTTCAGTATTAATAATCTAATGATGTCATATATAATAATATATCAGTCAGAAGGACCAAACCACTACTTTTACTGCAATACTTTAACTACATCAAGCTCAAAATACTTATCCACTTTTACTGTTTTAGGATTTTTCATGCAGGACTTTTACTTGTAATGGAGGATTTTTACATTGTTGTATTGCTACTTTTACTCCAGTAAATGATCTGAGTGCTTCTTCCACCATTGTTCAATTCTTTGTTTTGCATTAAACAAACATATTTGATGTTAAATAATCTTGTTGTTGACATACAGACACTCTTAACTCACCACACAGTGACACTTAAAAAGTTGATTGTTGATCATAATAGTGTATCTTGGGGGAAAATACATCTAGAATCAAGTTAAATATCTAAAAAAAATGAAAGATATTCGCTTGTGTAGTGAAATGACACACACACAGTCAGGATCAAAAAGTGTCATCTCACTGTCAGACACACCAGCTGCTGTTTACCTGAAGTCTTTGTCAGTGGAAGTCATTTTCTCCAGCAGGTTGGAGATGTGGTAAGAAACACTCGACATCTTGGTTTCTTTGGCACTTTTCACTCTGAAACTTAAAGGAAACGGTCAAATCTGAAGCCTGGGGACAAGAGCTTTAACCCAGCAACATGGCGAGGCAGGAGGGCACAGAGAGAGAGAGCTGCCCGGGGGGGAACTTGACACTTGGAGGGTTCAGATAAAAATAGATGTCAGGTGAAAGTTTTTCTGCTTTATAGCGTCGCCGTGTGGACGTATGGAGTCCTGCCGCTGTGCAACCCTATATTTGCAAAACTCTCGCGAGATTTGTTTCAATTGATCATTTTAATCTAAACTATGATCGTTCCCTCATCCTAACCAATAGTTTTTTGTTCTTAAACATAAGCAGACTTATAAGTATAACTATGTTCTACAATGACAAACAACTCGCACTATGAAGAAACAACGCGCGCAGATCTCGCGAGAGAATCTCGCAGATCTAGGGTTACCATGCAGGCACGCCCGCTTGTATGGAGGGTGAAAACGGCATCTAAACTGCGATACTGTTAAAATAAATAAATACATCTCTCAAACAAATTTGTTTTCTTAAGTTAATTAAACAAAAACAGATAACACTGATTTCCTGAAGTTTTCTGTTAAATATCTCTTAACTCTTTATTGTTCAAATTTTAGCAATCAACATCTCTCTTTTAGGCTTTAGGTGTGACTTCTCCAAAAATGCTTTTTGATGTTTGTTCAACATATGCATATTTTATACATAGAGTTGTTCTGGGTTAAATTTCAGACACTTAAAAAAATGAAAAAAATGTTGGTGCATTTTTCATATTCAATATTTATTGATGGTAGTTCTGTTTTATGAAACATAGGACCTTAAATATAGAGTAATTTTGAATGTTTTTTCCTCCATAAACAACTGGGGGGGGGGGGGGGGGGGGTCTGTCTGTTGTACATGTATATAGAGGTTGTTTTCACATTCACTGCTGAGATAACGTTTGTTATGATTTGGCGCTACATAATTACAACTGAATTGAACTAAATGAGATACAATTTTTGAGGATTTGAATTAGATGTTTTTTTGTGTACGAAACATATCAGACACAAATTATTATTCAAACTAGAGTATTTTATGTGCATCTCAAACATGTCTGGAGTAGATCTTTAACGTAATTGTAGTTATCTGATGCAACGTATCGTCAGTACGTGGAACCTTTGCTTCATACTTCCTGTTTCCGCCGGTGGAAAGTGTCAACGGACTCAGTGGGAAGCGGCTTCTGGACTTGTTGCCACGTCGGACCAGTTATTGAACCCGGTTAATTCATTAAATTAAACATTAAATCAGGGATAGTTTTGTGGATCTGCCGCAGTCATGGTGAGTCTGATAACGTTAAATTTAAGCTGCACGCGAACGTGCTGGGTAACGGTTGTTGTTTAACGGTTACCGGCAGCTGCTGACGTGTTAGCTGTTAGCAGAGTGGCTAACGGCCGAGCTAACAGAGAAATATGTTTGTTTTATGTGTCATTTTAACGCTAATGTGTGTGTTTGTGAACTCCAGGTTTCCGTTATCAACACGGTGGACACCTCTCATGAGGACATGATCGTAAGTTGCCTTTTGCCGTTTAGCATCAGCTACAGTTAGCATTCAGTACAGAGACTGTTAGTGATTAGAATGTAAAGGTTAGTTTGTTGTTGCTAATCACTAAATAGTCAAGTTTCTTTACAACTGAGCGTTAATCTGGATTTTTCCAGTTTTATGTCTCATGTTTGTCAGCCAGTGTTACTGTAATGTAACGACTTTATGTCATTATTAATAGAAGCGGTGTATAATAATTAAATATATTTAGTAAAGTACTCTACTTAAGTACAATTTTGAGGTGTTTGTATTGTATATTTCCATTTAATGTTACTCTATACTTCCACTCCTCTACATTTCAGTGGGAAATATTATACTTTCTACTCCACTACATTTATTTGACAGCTTTAGTTACTTTTCAGATTAAGGTTTGACACAATGGATAATATAACAAGCTTTTAAAATACAACACATTGTTAAAGATGAAACCAGTGGTTTCCAACCTTTTTGTCTTTTGACGTCTTACAAAAAGCAGTGTGTAGTCTGGGTCACATTTCACATGTCTATGAGTTGTTAACAGCTCCACCAAATAGTGATTTTCCCTCTAAACTTCTCACATGCTTTCACCAGAAACATTTGAACAGTTACACATTATTTTTCTTGCACTTTTTTCCTTTGATTGAGTTCCAGTGTTGTTGTGATTTACAGACACATTATAATTACAGTTTGGCCACATATTTGCCAAATGATGGTTATAGATTTAGGAAAATGTCTTTCAAACCTGTATTGCAACACTTTTTAATTACATACAAACTGTGTATAGGAACCATTCATCATATTACAGTGTTAGGATGCAGTGTTTCCTTTCAGCCACTGCTCTCAGGTTGGAGTCTTTGATGTTTATGTTGATGCTAGATTTGATGTTATCAGATAAAGACGAGGAAACGTAGAGGAAGCAGAGATTGTTTTGTCACTTCAGGTCTTTGTTGCATCTTCTTTCAGCACGATGCTCAGATGGATTACTACGGGACCCGACTGGCCACCTGTTCCTCTGACCGCACCGTAAAGATCTTCGATGTCAGAAACGGAGGGCAGATCCTGGTGGCAGACCTCAGAGGGTAAGAACACAAACAAACCAGGGAGCTAAAGACGAAAAAATGAGATCAATCACTTCACACTTAAAGAAATGGCTTTAAATTCTTTTTGGAAATCAGTAAAAAAAAAAAAACAACTATAAAATAAACTAAAATTGCAGTAATATGTAAAATAAAAACAAACTTTCTGAGGTCTGTAATCTGAGCTGTAACACTATTACATCACTACAACTACGACATTTTTGTGTTGCTTAATTTGTCTCATGTTGAGGATATTAAACTAAATATGAGTCTCTTGTTTTTGCGCAGACACGAGGGTCCCGTGTGGCAGGTGGCGTGGGCTCACCCGATGTTCGGCAACATCCTGGCTTCCTGTTCCTACGACCGTAAAGTCATCATCTGGAAGGAGGAGAACGGAGCCTGGGACAAGATGTACGAATACACGGGACACGAGTCGTCAGGTCGGTGGCTCTCTGGTTGTAATAACGTTATGGTCCGAGATCTTCTCCAGGTTTCTCACGTTTGTGTCTCCACGTGCGCATTAGTGACTTTCTCCCTCCGTAAAACCAGTGTTGTTTATTTAAATCCCCATCAGCTACTGTGCCGTAACAGTCTTCAGGGTTCGGTCTTGTTCTGAACTCTTCCTCTGTGTGTCTACAGTGAACTCGGTCTGCTGGGGTCCCTATGACTTCGGTCTGATTCTGGCCTGTGGCAGCTCAGACGGAGCCATTTCCCTCCTCACGTTTACCGGCGATCAGCAGTGGGACGTCAAGAAGATCAGCAACGCACACACTGTGAGTTTCTGTGGAATTCAATCACTGAAAGACGTGAAATAATTCAGTTTTTCTGTTTAATTTCCATCACCGTGTGAGAAGAAATGCCGTTTTGAATGTTTGAGATGTCTACAGTAATGATAATATGGATACTGAGCGTCTGATACAGTTCGCTGAGCTGCTGTTGTTCTCCTCAGATTGTGTTTATTCATCCCGTTGTAATTTTTCCTGCAGATTGGCTGTAATGCGGTGAGTTGGGCTCCCGCCGTGGTTCCAGGCAGCCTGATCGACCAGCCGTCAGGACAGAAACCCAACTACGTCAAACGCTTCGTCTCCGGAGGCTGCGACAACCTGGTCAAACTCTGGAAGTAAGTTATCGTTCAGCAGACTCTCCGTGTGAGTGTTTTCACTGGTGTAAGACGGAGAAAACAATGTGTGTCCCTCACATCATAGAGCCTCCCAAACCCCGTTCCTGCCCCACAAACATTAGTGGTTTTTAGAGAAAGATACGTTACGTACATGATGAATGCAAGGAACAAATCTAAAGATTTTATTTAATAAAAAAAATTTAAAACCTGAAGGAAAAAGAGGGAATTTTAGAAGCACATTTACAGGCTTTATATGTATAAGACTATCATTGACACTGACTGAGTTTGTCACTCAGGAAAGTCTATTTTTTTTTAACATAAAGGCAAAAGGAGCTGATTGTTTGTGGTTAATTTGTCACTTCCTGTTTCCAGAGAGGAGGACGGTCAGTGGAAGGAGGATCAGAAGCTGGAGGCTCACAGTGATTGGGTGAGAGACGTCGGCTGGGCTCCTTCGATCGGTCTCCCCACCAGCACCATCGCCAGCTGCTCTCAGGTGAGATTCAGTGGAAGCAAAGGCCAGACTCCTCTCCTCCTTATCAGCAGCGTTTTTATTTAAATAACTAAATTAAGTCTTGATTAGTTAAATAATCTCTGAAGTGTCTAGTTGCACAATTAGAAGACGAGTTAAACTGAGCTTCTATAGAGGAAGTTTTGTCTACTGTCATATGACTTTCCTGATGATGAATGTCAACAAAGTCAAACTATAATAACAAAGGGTTTCTCCTCCCCTCTCCTGCAGGACGGACGCGTGTTTATCTGGACGTGCGACGACCCCGCAGGCAACACCTGGACGGCCAAACTGCTCCACAAGTTCAACGACGTCGTTTGGCACGTCAGCTGGTCCATCACTGGAAACATCCTGGCGGTTTCTGGAGGAGACAACAAGGTAACGTGTCAATAAAATAACACATTATACTGTTGTTTCCCCCCCTTAATGTAATTATGATTATGAATTACTTATTTTAATTATTGCTGGGAAACATGCTGATGTTTCTTTTTCATTTTTGGGATGAACTAGGAGTGTTTGTGCTTCCTGCAAAGGTGCAAATAACAACGAAGAAGAGAAAATGGTCAAATATTATGAGATACAAATATGAAATAGACATTCTAAGTAATTTCAAGGCAAAGCAGGGAAGGAAATTCTTCATTTTTTTGCCCTCAATGTCTAAAAAAAATGGGGTATTTACAAAATTTTGGGTCAGTTTTTAATGTAAAATGAGGTCAGATTAAAATGCAGTGATTACAGTGATCAGCACCTCAGTAAACATGTTATTTTTAATAATTATCTACAATAATAAGCACATGAAAAGCAAAACAATGCAGGCGGATGATAGGAAAAGCCTTCAGTGTGAACCACTAGATGGCAGCATAAGTTAATGATCGTCAGGTCTTAATAATATTTAATGGATTTGTTATATAATTAGATGTAATCAAAGTTCTGCTCGAGGGGGGAAAATGTCACATTCAGATGTTCTACAAGTTAAAACCAGTCAAACTTTAATGATTCATCATCTGAACGCCGCAGCCTCCAGTGTTTCACATAATTACAGACTAGTATCTACAAGTAATAAACAAGCTGTAATGAGTCTAATGTTCCAGTTTTTATTTCATCTCTAAATTTATCCCCGCTGAGGTTTTCAGCAGGAATGAAACGACGCTAAAGACTCGACTATCCAGCGCTGCATCATCGGACAGTCGACTCAGTAACGTTCAGGACTCACAGCCTGTTTTTACTGCTCGACACCTGCAGTTATTGACGTCATATAAGCAACAATAACGCCTTTAACTGTAGTCTGAATGTCTGTATCTGTGGAATATGTCACAGCCGTGAAGTGATGAGCCTGCGCGGTGCGGCCGTGGCAGGAAGTCCTTTAACAGGCATCAGACGATCCTCAAATGTCAAGTTTCCCTCCTGAGATTCGGAGGTTTGTTTGTCAGCTCATTTGAGGAACTCTCTGTCGTCTGGAGGGATTTTCTTCTCTTGGAGTCGTGACAGCGGGAGTTGAATAATCAATATAACATTTTTTTTCTCTTTTTTAAACTTGCTGTGTGAGGATGTGCATGCTTGGAAGAGGACACACACTAAACCGTTACTCATTTCCAGGTGTGACCATGATGCCTTGTGAAAAGCAAAAAATAAATAAATAAATAAACAATAGAAGGCAATGATGCAACATTATATTGGACCTCTGACTTTAATGTTTATGGCCAGACGTTTCTTTTACACACTGGACGTTTAACAGGCAGCAGAAAATCCTGAAAGATTCACAAAAATCTGATTTTGTAAAACTTTTCATTTTTACTCGTCCTTCATTTGACTTTCAGGCGAATGTCACGTTATAAATAAACTGTAGTGAACGTGTGTGTGATGTCTGACGGCTGTAAACGAGCCTCTTAAACCCTCGTCTTCATATACGTGTGTTTTTTTTTTCCTCTGCAGGTGACGCTGTGGAAGGAGTCGATGGACGGTCAGTGGGCGTGCATCAGTGACGTCAGCAAGGGCCAGGGAGCCGTCTCCACCATCACAGACACACAGCAGACCGAGCAGTGACACACTCACACACACATATCAACACACACACACACCTTAATCTGAAGTTAAGCGTTAATAAACATGCCGAACATTTCAGCTGAACGCTGTCCACACAGATTGAGCTACTTTTTCTAATGTTTTCATTTGAACTTCATCTCGGCTGTTTGAAGACGACATCATGAGTTAAACAGGAGTTCGTTCGGTCTTCTGTTCACTTTATCCAGCAGATTATTCCTAAAAATTTTATCCCAAAGGGAATCTCCACACAGTGTTTGGGTTATTTTCCCTTTCTGATAACATTTAGAAATACAAACATGATTGATTATTACTTTAATTTTTTGTTTTTTATCAGATGCACTCCTGTTTCTTGTAGTTTCTTTCCAGTTTAGTTTTCACATTAACGCTCTTCTCCTGAAACATTCCTCCTCCAATCGCCGGAGAACCGAACCACTATCGCCCCAGGATGACCCCAGCGACCTCTGAAGCCCCCTCCCCCCGTCCGTCATTACACTTTTAACATGTTTGCTGTTTAACCTGAAATTGCTGAACAAGCTTCGTTTTGGGCAGAAAAGCTCCTGTAAAGACAAATCAACAAAGAAAACGACTCGACTGCCTGACGCCCCTCGTGTGAAACGCTCCCTCTCAGCTTCAGATAGAACCATTAAATGAATGAATAAATGATTTATGTAGTAAACTATTAACAAGGTTTAAACGTCAGCAGTAACTTCAGATCGACCTGCACGTTGCTTTTGAACCAGAGGAGAATAAATCAATATGTTGCCAAGACAACCATGAACGGAGTTCAACTGTAAACGGTCTTTGATTGTGTTCTTCCAGTTGTAAAATCAGAAACCATGGATGTGTTTTTCATATTTGATGTAATTAAAAAACTATAATATTGAAAAAGAAATGTCCTCTGTCTTTTTTCTTTTTTTTTTTTTTTTTTTTAATTTCTCCTGCAGTCGTTTTACACAATTAACAGAAAACAAACGTTGTGATTGTTCTTCTGGAAGCTCGGAGTTCATGTTAAATGAACAGCAGCTGTCACTAACTCTCACCTTACATGACTTTATCTGACAGTGTGCTTGTCAAAAGAATTTCTTAATAATCTTTATTTAAAAAAAATAGAGAGAGAGAGGCTGGAACCGAGAATCAAAATTCAGCAGAATTTAGTTTCTTGTACAGGAAGTAGCGTTTGGCAGTGAAACACCGGACGAGGTTACAAAGAAAAAGACTCCCAGTGGACAACAAGGTTTTATACCTTTAGTTACAGTTCATTTCTTAATCTATCAAATACAGATTTATAGATATTTATATATTTATAGATGTCTGTTTTCAGTTCTCCTGCCCAGCTGACGCCAACATATTTTAATTTCTGCATCTTCCTCTTTATAAATATGAAGCTGAACTTCCTTGAACTTCATCTGATGAGTCTGCTGATGCTGCAGAGTTTCAGTACATGATGGGAACAATTTATCATGATCTATGTAAAATATTAACACACATTCACACTGTAATCATCATTTTTATAACAGCGCTGTTTTTCAGGCAGTTATGTGTTGGACTGTTTATGATTATTCTTTATTTTTTACTCCTTTTTGTACAAATTAAACAAACGATAACGTGGATTTTATGCTGACTGTAGCTTCATATTTGCATACAGACATGAGATCAATGTCCTCATCTAACTCTCATTCAGACAGGAAATAAACATATTTCCAAAAAAAATGTAAGTATTTCTTTAACTTGTTTATCCTGGTTAATAGTTATAAGTTACAACTTTATTATTAGTGGATGAATTTTGGTAAAATCAGTCACAATAAGTTAAAACACCAGTGTTGCAGGGCCTCATATGTTTATCTTTGCTTATGTTTTGTATGTAAAATCTGCAATATTCCCCTCTGAAATGTGGTGGAATAGCAAGTAAATTACTTCATAACTAAACTTATATACAGCTCAAATATGATCAAAGAGTTCACAGATCAGTGATCGGCTCCCTCATGGATCTGTGAGAAGAGGATGGATGACGCAAAGAAAAAGGAAACTGACGTCTTTAATTTTGATCTAATTGGATGAGAGAGCAGAGCGGGAACTTTTGTGGGAGGAAATTAGAGGCTGAACTTTAGAGGAAGTGAATCAGATAGTTGATATTAAATGTTTAGTTTAAACTCTGCATTATCTACCAGGCATCTGTTTATGTTATTAATACATATTGTGAGCTTCTTCTGTTAGAGGAGGAGGCGACGTTCAGCTGGTCACAGAATGATTGATCTGTATGTGCAGAAAAATGTCTGCTGATTCATTTAAATTTGATTCCTGATGTGAAAAAAGAGAAGAAGAAGTGTGTGTGTGTGTGTGTGTGTGTGTGTGTGTGTGTGTGTGTGTGTGTGTGTGTGTGTGTGTGTGTGTGTGTGTGTGTGTGTGTGAAATGCTGACCGTGCTGGATACTTTCTTCCCGCCACTTTTTACCCGCCTTTTTTTTTCATATGAGTCACTGTTCACCCGACAATGAACCGTCCATCATTTAGACGTCCAGTTATCTTAAAATCTCCTGATCGATTTGATTCAATCAGTTCATGTTTGATCATTAACAGACTGTAAATACAGAAGTTTGTGGGTTTGTTCTCACATTCAGTTTATTAGTTTAGAAACAGTAGGAAGCCTTTGTTTTTCTAATTTAAAGATAATTCATTTAAAATTATATGATGAAGGTTAAATGTGAAAAGTTATTATTCATGTACTGAACTTATGTGTAAATTTAAAGCGCTTCTATTGAGTTTTTCCATTTCATTATATTTTATATTACTTTTTATTCCGCTACATTTAGTCGCTGTAGTCGTTAGTTACTTGAGATATTTAAATTTTACATACAAAACAAATGATGAGTTTATAAAACTGATTATTAAAGATTAAACCTTTTGGCTTTGTTGCATTTTAAATGTCTATAAATTATGTTTTTGAAAATAAAGATTCAGTGTTTATTGAAAGTAAACTTTACCAACACTGATAAGACTTTTTAATAAAAAAGTCCTGGATTCAAATGTTACCTTTAGTGAAAGTGCCAACATAAGGGTCGGGGCCCTCCAAGGGGTCACCAGATAAACCTGAGGGGTCATGAGGTGATTAATGGAGCAGAGAAGAAACGTTCTGCTGCACAGAATATAAATTAACTTTATGGACGTTTTATTTAAATGAAATCTTGATATTCTACTAATAACAGGTTTAAACATAAATGAATAGGCTACATGTGTACAGATAACTGTTGCAGATCTTTTATTGTAGGTTAAGTTGGTTAACGTTAACAATGACAAATAAATGAGACTTTTTCTGAGCTCATTTACAAAAATAAAAGCTATTAAGGAGTCAAATGTTTATGCAAACCACCAAAATAAATACATGATGTAAACTCTGGGTTCTACTTTACTGTAAATTAACTCAAAATGACTAATCTGGATTACACAGAGCACCATACATCATAGCATATAATGATATAATAAGACAATTAACCTGCATGTTTTTGGATAAACAATAAAAAAAAAACAGGTTCTGATCATATTAAAGGACGTCAAAGTCACCGACACTGCAGGTGTTAGACAATCGCTGCCATGGTTACCAACATAACACTGATTAACTGTCAGTTTTACTGTCAATTTTATTGACAGCAGAAAAACAAATGTAATAATCTTCTTATTTCATGCCTCCTCATGCTTCTGTCAGTCACACAGGTACGGCGGCTCGGTACAAACAAATATGCTGCCAAACACCCGCCCACAGCCAAATGCGAGCGGTGGCCAATCAGATTGTAGGGATGGCACTGGCCGCCCTGACAAGTAAAGGGAGACAAAAGCCGGAGAGGTTGGCAATCACTGGTTTAAACTGGTTTAAACTCATTTGTTTCTAATGTAAATATTAAAGTTGACATGTAACTGTCAGATAAATAAATGCGGCCGAGTAGAAAGTACAACCATCATGTGTTTCCTCACCGACGCGTCTTTAATTTACACCTGACTGTGTGTGTTTGAGCACCAAACGTGTTGGTTGGCAGACTTCCTGTCTCTCTCTCTGACTTTAAACAGACTTTTCTCTGCCGAAACTCTCACAGTCTCAGTTTGTCTGCTCACAGAGTTTCAACCTCTGCTGTTTGAATATTTAACTTTGTTCATCTCAGCCTGATCGGTGAGTTGTTTTTATGTCTATTACCACTAGTTTCCTATGTTTCGGTGCTAAAATACTTGCAGCAACTTAAGTGTTAATTTAGCAGCGCTGTGTTATTTCCCACCGTGTCATGTGAGGTCAGTTTTAGCGGGAAAACTTGATGGATTACTGTGAAGCTGCCAAACTGTTGCGTTACAACAAAGCACCAGAGGAGACGAACATGAGGTGACTGTTAGTGTGAATGTGATTTATGGACAAAGCAACAATGTTTTTTTTACCATCTTCAGGCTCCTTTATTATAATAAATAATAGTCTGACCTGTAAAACCTAAACCTGTGATGGTCTAAAACGAGCTGATGAAACTCTGAAACAATAATAAACTGACTTCATGAAAGCTTTACCTCTGAAATAATGAAATAAACTAGCAAGAAAAGAGTCTGCTACACGTTATTGTTCAGATTAAATAAGAACAATAAGCAAAAATAATTGATTGGTTTGATAATCCAGTGTTTGTTAAGATGACTGATGCAGTGAGAAAACGACGCCTTGTTGATGTGCGATCAGAAATATCAGGAACACAGATGAGAGAACAAGCAGCACTTCTCTGTGGAGTGGAAGTAATATGCATCTGATTACCTGGATTAAACATCACCAGCACCTGTAATAATAATAATAATAATAATAATAATAATAATAATAATAATAATAATAATAATAATCATGTAGTTACAGACAGTGAGAGGACTGATGTGGATCTGAGTCTGACGGAGCAACTTTCAAAATGATTATTATCATCTCATCATCTGTTTAGTTTATTCCATTTGATTTACTCAACTTGATTCAGTTTCACAAATCTTACCAAACTATTTATTTAGTTGACATTAGATTTTAATTATTCTCATATAATCTTAATAACTAACAAGCTTCTTTTTTTTTTGCATTTTAAAATCTTTATTGAACTTTTTAACTGTTTGCCGTCATCATTCATCACTATCTGCTCCTCTTTACCTCTCTCCTGCTTTACTTCCTCTTTCTTTTCTCCTGGTCAGATAACTTTCTATTATGTGTAAACGGTAGTAAATACAAAGATTGGTTCCCATGGTAACAGAGGCACTAATGAGATGGGACCCTTTGGTGGCGGCGGGGGCGGCGGGGGGGGACTTCTAGTCCTGGTTGTGGCTGCATTGATGCCGCATTTAAAGGGGTATTCCCACTTTTTTTCTTCAATTCAGTTGGCTTTCTTGACGTGACTGTATACAGTGCAAACTACACAATCATAGCAAACAAATAAATAATTAAACAATAACAAAACATTGGAGAACAAGAGGGGCTATGGAAGGAAGGTGAGAGTAACACAACAAATGAATTATTAATGAATAAACATGAATTATTAGTCATGTGGGACAGAGCAGGATGCTGCATACATACATTATGAGTCAGCCCTCGAGGCCTCTGTCAACCATACAGGTGCAGCGTTTTGGTATAAACAAATGTGCTGGCCAAACACCCGCCCCACAGCAAGCTGGAAGCCAATAAGGTGGTAATAATACTGAGGTGGTATCAGACTGTAGGTCCCCCGAGGGCTGACTGCTGTTCAGTATGTTGGAATCCCCCTCAGCTGCGGTAAACTGCTGTGACTCAAAAGCCAAAAAGGTCGGCAAACACTGCTTTAATTGTATTTTGTAACAGCAGTAACGAGTACGATCATCGCGTGTTGCCTCACCGGCAGCAGCTTTTGGGGGCAGATTTTGTCCTTAATTGCCTGTTAATCACCTGACTGTGTGTTTGCGCGCCAAACGTGTTGGTTGGCAGACGGACTTCCTGTCTCTCTGATTTTAAAAGGACCTTTCTCTGCCGAAACTCTCACAGTCACAGTTTACCTGCCAACCTCTGCTGCCAACCTCTGCTGCTCTCTGCTGTTTGAATATTTAACTTTCTTCGTCTCAACCAGATCGGTGAGTTCTTTTTTCTTTCTTTAGTTTGGTTTAGTTTAATGTCTATTAGCACTAGTTTCCTATGTTTCGGTGCTAAAATACTTGCAGCAACTTAAGTGTTAATTTAGCAGCGCTGTGTTATTTCCCGCCGTGTCATGTGAGGTCAGTTTTGGCGGGAAACCTGCTGGATTTTGAAAAACATATTTTTGTGGGCTGCAATAATGAAAACATCATATTCAGTTTTCATGTTTATATGTTAAATATCTCTTATATAGTTATTGTTTATATTTGAACCTTCTCTTTTCTTCTTCTTCTTGTATATAATATGTAATGTGTTTTCTGTTTTCTTCTCTTTCTTCTATTTTCTTCAAGCGTTCAGGTGTAGATCTTTAAGTTTAAGTGATTTAAAAGGGGGAAAAAAGAGAAAATCCACTTATATGAGTAATGTAAACCAAAATAAATGATATCAAACATGTTACTGTATGTACACATATTAAATACGCACATGTAGACAATTTACAATGAAGCCTTGTGATAAAAACACATTTTCAGAAGCGATCTAAATGAGGATACTGATTTAGAAAATCTCTGGTTAGTTTCCTGTTAACAGTTTAACTGACTGTCAGCAGGTCAGTAACTCAGAGATATATCTTACCTCAGTGATTTTTGGTTTGTGTTTATGAAATTTAAGAAAGTTTCCTATGTTGCAAATCTCTCTCTAAAGACGGTTATTGAGGAAATGAAATCACAGTTTGGAGCCGGAGGTATTCAATGGCATTTCCTGTCCACTTAATATTTCCTGGAACGATAACACGGTGCAAACATAACACTTGATTCCTGTTTTGATTCCTTTTAACAGTTCAAATTAGGTTAATCAAGTAAAAAAAATGCTTCGCTCATGGAGACAATCTCCCAGCTTTCATTTCTGGGTGGGAACAAACATCAGTCTTTAGGGCGGCCCTTCATACCGGGGCGGTGACATGCACTTCACTGTGGAGGAGATGGTGGTGGGGGGGGGGGGGGGTCATTTCCAGTAAAGCGTGTCCTTGACAGAATGTGAGGGCCGTAGGATTGTTAGTGGCCGGTCTCGCTGCTGTTCTGAGCTTTTAGAAATACCCAGACTTTGGTAGGCAGGGATCTCTGATGTCTGGTATCCTGAGACGATGTATAAATGGACTCACCTCTCTGCTATATGCATTACACGAGGCTGCAATTAACAATCAATAAAATGACAGTAAGCTAAAGACTCTTGTCTCATATTTTCTAGTGCAGACAAAACTTTTTTCTGCTTTCTTTTCCTTCTTTTTAACCCCTCTTATTCTTACTTCTATCCCACATTCTCCCACTCATATAAGGTTTTTTCAAATTCTGAAATTATGTTTCATAGTTTCATAGTTAAAATGAAGATAGCAGCCTTCAACGTCCGCAGGCTCGGATGGACAAGGGTCAACAAAGAGGAAGTGCGGACAAAACTCATCAAGGTAACTTACTGTGCTGGACCGGAGTACATTCAGTATGTTTGGATTTTCAAGTTTTCACTATAGCGTTTTATATTTATTTCTTTCATTAACATATATTTTATTTATTTATTTATTTTTAACACATTTGTTTCAAAGTGTGTTCGTTTGATCATCACTTAAAGTTTGAGTGCCTTCTGGCAGTGACGATAATTACAAAACCACTGTCTACATGCAGTAGACTGCTCTGTCGCTACTGTTGCAGCTCTAAAAGAAGAAGTGATTACACAGGTGGCTATTGTTCATCTGACAACTACAGACAGTTGAATGATTACAGAATTAGCTGAATGAGGGTTAAAAATACTGTGTGCTGACAGCATAGCACTATATCAGTTAAATAAGTTAAGTTAAATCACCATGAACAACAGCTGATGCGTCCCTATTTGTGACATGTTTGTGTTTCCAACTTTTCAATTAATTGCCAACTATTCTGATAATTGATTAATCATTAAGATATTTTTTAAGGAAAAAAGGATTCCAACTTCTTAAATGTGAATATTTCCTGGTTTCTTTCATCCTCTATGACAGTAAACAGAATATTTTGTTTACTTTTTCTACTATAATAGTTATTATGTCAGAATGTCGGCTGTGAAAAAGGTCAATTGTGTTGCTGTTTTCTATCCCAACATATTAGATTGTACTCTGTTATTATATTATTATTATTATATCACTGATCTACTGCCATGTGTTGCTTTGTGTCTTGTAGATTATGTCTCGGTACAGCGTGGTGGTGTTGTTGGAGGTGGTGGATGCCAACGGCACGGCCATGCGCCTGCTGCTCAGAGAACTCAACGACGCTCGGTGAGCTCTCTGCACATGAACAAATACACAGTTTCCCTGAGAAAGTCTTTGGACAGGCCCTCTACACTGAAACAAAGAGGCCATAATTACTTTGCTGGTAGTGAAAACAGTTGTTAAAATGGTGTTAATGTGTGTGTTAAATTTAATTATGTAAAACCCAACTAGGGACAATAGTTGAAAATTAGCAATAGCTATAAATTTGAACTACGTTAAATTGTCAAATAAAATAACAGTAATAATAACAATTATTATTATTATTATTATCATTATTACTGAACATATTATTATAGAATGAACAGAAATAATCCGTTTGCCATGAGGAAGAGTGAACAACTGGGACGAAGTACCTACAAGGAGCAGTTTGTCTTCTTCTACAGGTGGGAGATACTCTTATTTTATCAGTGAATAACTCACTCAGAGTATTTGTCATTTTCAACATCTCATCCTCTGTATGTGTGTTTGTGTGTCTCAGAGAAAATGAGGTGGAGGTGGTCGACGCCTATCAGTATGCAGACGATCAAGAAGGGGATGAGGACGCTTTCGCCAGAGAGCCTTTCATCCTGCGGCTCAGTTGTCTAAAGACAGGTACTGTGTGTGTGTGTGTGTGTGTGTGTGTGTGTGTGTGTGTGTGTGTCTTAACTGGGTGTTTTTGTGTTTTTAGTTATCAGTGACCTGGTACTGATCCCAGTCCACACCACACCAACGGATGCGGAGAGAGAGCTGAACGCTCTGGATGATGTGGTCCAAGATGTGAGGAGAAGATGGCGCACTAACGTAGGTTTGATATGAATCAAATAGATATGAAGCATTTCACAGAAGCATTGTGCAAGAGGTTGCCAAGGTTACAGTTAACAATAACATTTTTTATTGCACAGCATTATGGAATATAAAATAACTGAATTTGCAAATTAATAGTAAAATAATTCCACAAATACTTTTGGGATGCTATTTTTCCTTTAAGTTTATTGTTTTTGGTCTTTTTTGTCTTAAATGGAGTGTCAGGAAATGTGGGGCGAGAGAAGAGGCCCACAAACATTAGGCCCCAACTATTTTTCAGAACGGCAAAGATACTGTAGCTGTTCATCTCATGTAGTATACTGTAGTTTCTGCTCGCTGCTCAGTGGGAAGCCATTGCTGCTAGCAACATGGCTCTAGGGATGGCGATGTCACTCTGTTAGTCACTGTGTCCACCGCTTTGACTGCTTTGACTGGTGTACCAGACTGAAATATCTCATCTATTGGGTAGATGACATGAAATTTCAGACACTTATAGTCCCCAGATGATCCCCTGTTGGACTAATTGCCCTGAACTTTGGCACACACATTCATGTACCCCTTCAGATAAATAGTAGTAACTTTGGTGATCCTTTGTCTTATCATGAGGTTTAAATTTAATTTTGTCCAATACTTTGATTTATGTACAAATACCAGCAAAAACCACAAATTTTATATTTTGTATACATGTTATTAATATTTAATGTTTTCTAGAAATCCTGAGTCACGACAAAAGCTCATATCATACGGCATAGAGTGAGTTCTTGTTTCCATTACGATCATTGGCAGCATACTGAAGATGAGGAAGGACCTCCTCAATGAAACATTACAAAAGAGTTGTTCTTTCATTATTCTTCAAAAGCAAACACAAGTTGTACCACTAGTTATATGTTTATATTGCCTACAGTTTGTCTTGGTTGTTATATTTGGTGGGTTGTTACTAATGTTTGTGATGATAAATTATGTTGATATTTTTCTGCAGAACATTATGATTTTGGGGGACTTCAATGCAGATGGACGTTACCTCTCAGCGAAAAAGAGGAAAAATATTCGCATCTACTCTGCTAAGTACCACTGGCTGATAGACGAAGATGCGGACACTACGACTAGTGACTCAAATGACCACACCTACGACAGGTATATCTTTACATCTTATTGTGTAGTTTTATGTCATCTAAAGAAATACCTTTCAGAGGAAGTTGTCTCAGTCCGGTGCCAAACAAACACACTTAGCACAGTGTTCAGTCTGTTGCTAATCCAAGCTGTTCCGTCCAGTTTAGTCCAAAACTACCTCAGTGTCCACCTTCTGTCACCATTGAGGAGCTCCACTGCTAAGCTCTGCTGATTCTGTCAGTAGTAATCCAGTCTAGTCAGTTCACTTTGAAGATTTGTTGATAGTTTTATTCGGACATGTACTGTTTTGATGGAGACTGTTTCTTTGGTAGAAAGCAGCACATTGCAAGTATATCTCTTGGGATTTGAATTGACATGGCCAATCTCTCACTGCACTTTCTGCCGACAGGATCGTGGTGTATGGAGATGTCCTGTATGAGGCCATTGTGCCTGGTTCAGCTCAACCTTTCAACTTCCAGAGAGCCTACCGCCTCTCTAATGCCAATGTAAGGCTGTTTGGTATTTTACATGGAAATGTTGGACAGCTAGAAAACTTTCATACAATAAAGTTCACAAACTCATTTCACCTCCATGCTTTAAAAAGATTTATGAATTGTTTTTTTCCAGACCAAAGCCATCAGTGATCACTACCCAGTGGAGGTAGAGCTAGAGCTCATGGAGGAGGTACGTAGTGGGGGTAGAAAAGGAAAGGTTAACATTCAGAGGGAAATATTGCACTTTGACACGTGATAATATAATCAAGCTTTTTAAATACAACACATTTTTAGAGATTAAACCAATGGTTTCCAACCTTTTTTTTTTGGCTTTTGACATCTTACAAAAAGCAGTGTGTAGTCGGGATCACATTTCAGATGTGAAAGATTATTTCAGATGAGAAAGATTATAGAAAAAGTCCAAAAACTCAAAACAGATTTGTGTATTTGTGATTTTATCTTCTTTCCTCTTCCATCTTATAACCTCTACAAATGAAATAGTTGCCTATTAATTAATTGATTCATCAAATAATTGTTGCAGCTCTAATGTAAAATCTTAATTTGTACTAAAGCTGTCAGATAAATATAGTAGTATTGCATAGTTTTTATTTATTCATGTGCTTAATTGTACTTAGTTACATTCAACGACTGCCTATGAACGTAACCCAGGCAGCAATTACACTTCCTGTCACAAAGTAATTAGAAATCATTGGTATTATGTAAACATAGATTCTAGCAAACAGGTTTGCTTTCAACTCTTTCATCCTCAGCTTTCTGGAGTCACATTTGTTGGGGAATTAGCATTTCAGAAACTTCTAAATCATACCAATAGAGGCTCCAATGATGGATGCTGATATCTGAAGTTAATCCTGATGATGTTTGTGTCTTTCAGTAAAACAACCTCTAACAGGACCACAGAAAAAGAAGGATGCCCTGAGAACAGCAAGAATATGAGAATATGCATTGAGTTTAAATCAATGTGATGTATCAAGTTTGTTGTTGGTGTTTTGGGGTCCTTTTCTATTTTTCAATGACCATTAAAGTCAATATGGTCCTCCGATGAAGCTATCCCTGTTTTTACTTATTCACAACCACTAACTTACACTAACAGGCTGGTTCACTATCTTAGGCTGTGTCCAAAATCACTCCCTATTTACTACAAATTTTATTCATTCAACACCATTTGAAACCTGCTCTTCTTGGCCCGAGTTTCCCAGCCGGAGCTTCGACTTTGAGAGCCGCCACATCAGACTGTTTCAAGCTTCTTTTTTTAATTTCCAAATGTAACACTTTTTAATTGTTTTTTTGTTTTTTTTTTAACTTTTGTTGCTTTTATATTCTGTTTTAATCTCTTTTATGATCTATGTAAAGAATCAACTATACAAATCTATACAAATAAACTTCGCGTTGCCTTGCCTTGCCTAGGAAGTTGTCTGAAAAAGCATAAGAACAGTCTCACAGGCTGTCGTCTGTTTCTATACATGTATGGGCTGAGCTAATGAGATTTAATGTGTTAATTGCTTAGCTTTAGAGCTTTAGTACTAGGTAGGAATACTAGACTATATATAAATATGGATGATGCATCTCCACTTCCTACCACTATGTAAAACTGAAACCAAAATATCTCCTTTCCGGGAGCCGCCATTTTGCTTGTTTTATGTCATTTGGAGCCAGAGTCAACGTAGTGGAGTCACAGCTGTCAATCATGACATCACACCCCCTTTTTATATCGTCAAAAAAAAACTTATCAGAAAAATGAGCACTAAAGTTGATAAGAGTCAACTTTATTTATAAAACACCTTTCAAAACCAGAGTTACAAGATGCTTTACCATGCAAATAAACACGAGGGAAAAATAAAAGAGAATAAAAATGAAAATAAATAAAAGGTGTAACAACACATAATATCAACAAAAAACAATAAAAGCATAATAACTACACAGAAGTCAGATACAACAATATTCTTGTTGGTATAATCGTAGGAGAAACTCTGATTCAGTAAACATTCAGTACGTTTAATAACGCTGAGAATAGTTAAGAGCCAGAGGTCTCTGTGAGTTTGGGCAAGTCCAAAGTTGTGAAAGTAAGGGGGTGTTTTGAATACACCCCCGTTTTCACAGGTAATTTGTTAGTCTGTCCCTCCACTGCAGGAAATAATGGATTAATCCCAGAAAGCTGCTGATGCAGCACTTTTCTCCTCATGAAAGTAACACAGAGATTAGTCGACCAATCAGAATTTAGTCGGACAAGACCGTATCGACCAATTAATCGACTAGTCGACCAGCAGACTACAGCCCTACAAAGCTCATGTGACGGTCAAAGAGGGCTCCCAGGTTTTGTGAGGTTTGCTTGACATTAACGGACCAATACACTGCTGTACTGTTTCCGTAATGCTCTCAGGGCCGATAATAAGGACTTCTGTTTTGTCAGGTTTAAGTTGGAGTAAGTTAGCACCCAGTTCTTGCTAGATGTTAGATAGTCTTGTAAGGTGGGGAGTTTGCTCAGGTCATATGAATTGACAGAAAAGTATAGCTGTGTGTCGTCTGCATAGCAGAAAAGAATCGGACCAAGGATTGAACCCTGGGGTACATCACATGACAACCAAGCAGGAGAGGACATGAAATGATCAATTGCCACAGAAAAACTTCTGTCTGACAAATAGCAGGCAAACCAGCCAAGGGCGGTCTCAGTTATACCCATCCAATGCTGGAGCCTTAAGGAGAATAGAGTAGTCAACAGTGTCGAAAGCTTGAAGAACAAGAACAACCTAAAAACCAAGAACAACTAAGAATGACAGAAATCATCTTTGGGAAAAATACATGACATGTACTTTAGTTTTTTGAGTTTGGCTGATGTTTGCTAACATTGAGGAACCGGGATTTATGACCAATACTGCAACCAGCCACCAGGGGGCGATCAAGATGTTTTGGCTTCCCTTTTGGGGAACTGTTATGACTTCCATATTTATATACAGTCCATAGTAATAACTGAGATTGGAGGTATTTTTAAACTTTGGACAGAGCCAGGCTAGCTGTTAGCCTCTGCTTCCAGTCTTTATGCTAAGCTAGGCTAAAAACACTCTCTGTCTGTTATCGATCTACTCAGCTGACTCACAAAGAAAGCAAATTACTGTATTTTACAAAATGTTTGAAGGAATACACCTTTATTTTGATGATACCTGTCAAATAATATCTTTTGTTTTAGCAGACAGGTGACAGAGCAGTGTGTGTGTGTGTGTGTGTGTGTGTGTGGTGAAAGCAGAACATACTTACAGACAGGAAGTGCTTACTGGCTAAGATAAAAGATAGTCTGTAATGGTTTGCATGCTTCTACAGAATATAAATGCCGTGTGTGTGTGTGTGTCTGTGTGCGTGCCTGTTCTAGGTTTGTGGCTAACAGACGCTTCCTGTTTCTTGGAGGTTAGATAGCTGTTCACTGTTTAACTCTATCATTCTGCTTATGTCAACCAGACCGGTGAGTCATTCTTTTATTTGCTTTACTCTCCTACTTTTATTTACTGAAAGCTTATGTTCAACACTGGAACTAATTAACTGCCGTGTCTTATTTTGCAATTTTACACTGTACTGTAACACCTGATTAAAGGAAACATCTATTAATTGTGACAGTATTTCAGTAAATTGCTCTTGCATATACTAAATAAATACTAAAAATGCTGTTTTGTGACACTGCAGCAGCATTATTGTGGATGCAGAATGATGTGAACCTCCAGAACTCAATTTTAAAAAGTAATGTTGCTTTCAAATTCACATTGTTAGTGACAGAGGCAGGTGTTATGTTAAGTCTGACATGTGAAGTGTTAATGTTATGGGAGTTATAACAGTTCAGAATGTATTATAGTGTGTAAAAAAAAGTGAAAAACTCAAAGGTTTGATTTGAAAAAATATTGTAAACAACATATAGTAAAGTGTAAAATGGTGACATATTGAAAGAGCTGAAAGTTTATGTGAAAGTGAAAGAAAATACAGAGAAAAGTCCCATCATTCATATAACCTTTCAGTTTGAATTGTGTTAATTCATCAAATATCAAACTAACCGTCAAGTTTATTACCTCCCCTCCTCCATTGTCTCCCCTATGAGCTCTGTACTGTTTGCTGTATCTGATATCGCAGGTCCATAAATAATAAGTAGTGCAAGTGGAGCCAGACAGCTGACTGCCAGCTGACATGTTTGTTCTCATCAAAAGCGATTAGCCACAGTGTTTCTTTTATTTTGGACTCTCACACTTCATTAACCTCAATTTCCTCTTTTTTTTCTGCTGCAGCTCTCCTTTTTCATTCCTCTATCTGCTTTGTTTCTATCTACAGTTATGATTAGCATGTCCTTTATGTTTATATTCTAAAACAGTGGTTCACAACCTGACGGGTTATCCAAAGGGGTCGTAAAAAAAATGACGGGACAGGAGAGGATACAGAAAAGAAACATACAAAATTGTGATATTTTTTTTTCTGTCACATGCCAAAAAGGCTGACACCTACTTCTCTAAAATATCTCTCATCATTTTTCTTAAAAAAAAAAAAAAAGAAAAGAAAAGAAAAAATGAAGATTGCAGCATTCAATTGCAAGAACCTGGGGTCGAAGAAGGTCACAGACAAGACCGTCGTCCAGTATCTCACCAGGGTAACTCCTTCATAATCATTTTATCTATATCTGATGTATCCTGTCTAAATTAATCTCCCACAGTGTAATTTTATTTACTAAATGCCCTCCTGGTTTGCTGCCTTTGCTAATTCTGTATGTTCTTACACAACATGTTGTTCCAGATCATGTCCCAGTACAGTGTGGTGGTGATACTGGAGGTGATGGATAAGAGCGGTGAGGCCATGGAGAAGTTACTTCGAAAGCTCAACAACACCAGGTGAGTTTTCTGCGCTGCAAAGTGTGTTTTATGTATGTCAAACTTGATCTCATTTTCTGTTTTCCACAATATGATTTTTAACAGAATCTGAACTTGCAGTACACTTAATCTGTACTCACTTGTAGTATTTGCAAATTGTCAAGTGTTTACTTGTGTTACATATTTGTGGTAAATACCACAGTGACTGTCTAGACGTCTGGAAGTCTATCAGATATGGAAGTTTCAAAATGCCTAAATAATTAAATTAAGTTAAATTTAGTACACATGGTTATTTGTATTTCCTTTTTATGTATCAGTTACTTTATCATAATTAAATGAAAAATGTACGTTAAATGATAATTACCTCGTTGGCCTGAATATAAGACAACTGTGGTTATGAGACAAAGACCCTTTTCCAACACTTCTTATTGGAAAAAGACTTTTTTAAAGATACAGCACGTCCTGTTGGAGAAGTTTCCCAAATATACTATTCATCCAAGAATCCTATTAATCCTGGAGGCCTTTTCTCTCTTAGAGCAGAACGTAAACCCCACATTTATGCATGATTTCTTTCCTCTGTGGTATTACGAGAGCCTTCAGAAACTCCTGCAGGTTAAACCGAGCTAACGAAACACTTTTAATGCTGACTGACTCCAACAGACTCTCTATAAACACACTGACAGGAACTACCCTGCCTATAAGCGTGCCGGCCCGTGGCCCGTGGCCGTTGTCTAGAGCACCAATTGAGGGAGGTTGCACCAAATGAGTGGGAAGTGGGTTTTTTGTGTTTTTTTTTTCTGTCTTACCAATGGGTCTTCTTTTAAACCACTTTTGGAAATGCATACATTTCTCCCTTCTTAATGTTTTTCCATTAACTTCTGGTTTGATTTTCCAAAGCCTTACTCTTCAGTCAGTTGTTGCACATCCCCCACTTGCCTTTTCATCACAGTCTGATTCAAAAGAAAAAAAATTCTCTGTTTTGAAACAATGATATGATCAACAAGTTTTGAAACTTGACCTTTTGTTCTTTATAATCATATCGAGTATCTGTATGCAAGACAGAGCATGACCTGGATTAGGTCTGTAACACTGGATTTGGAAATGGCTGTTATAGACTCCATCTGTTCAATTCAATTCAATTCAATTTTATTTATATAGTGCCAAATCATAACACAAAGTCATCTCAGGGCACTTCCACACTCTTGAATTTGCAGAAAGAGAAACCCAACAGTTCCCCCCATGAGCAGCACTTGGCGACAGCAGGAAGGAAAAACTCCCATTTAACGGGAAGAAATCTAAAGTAGACCCCGGCTCTGGGTTGGGTTGAGAGAGAGAGAGAAAGAGAGGGGGGGGGAGGGTACACAATGAAAGAGAACAGCAACAACAACAGTCAGCAAGTAGCAACAAGCTGCAGCAGCAGGAACAGCTCAGATCTGTGTCACTACAAGGCAAATAGCCATGTTGGTGTTAAAGCTAACAGTGTGTGGGTGTGGATGAGGGTTCTTGGACTGGAGGTTTGCACCCTTTTGGGGGGCATCTGATCTAAATCTTCGGGGGCCCTGCTTACAAGCTGATATATATTATATTTTATATTAACGTAGCCTCGGGAGCTGCAGGAAGCTTCCTGAGGCTGACCAATCAGAACAGAGTGGGCTCATCATCTCAGGAGGCGGGGCCTTAAAGAGACAGGAGCTAAAACAGCCTGTTTCAGACAGAGGCTGAACTGAGGGACTGAATATAGAGCCAATATAAGATAAATAAGGAGTGTTTAACTGTAAATTATCCAGAGATATTCCAGTAGAACCTCAGAGTATAAATATATGTAAATATGCAGAATATGTCCTCAGCAGTAACAGTCACATCCAAGAATATGAGATGACCCCCCACTCTAATAATGCAATTAGAACTGAGTGTCACAGCATAAACGCTCTGGTCTCCTTTAATGTTGTTTCTCTTTCCGTCAGCGCTGCCAAAAAGAGTCCCTACACCATGACGGCCAGTTCCCAGCTGGGACGAGACGCCTACAAGGAGCAGTTTGTTTGTTTCTACAGGTGGGAGAGCCGAGGTGGTCTAGAGTCATTATGTTAGTCGTGATAAAGGTTTTAACTCTTGTAGCCAAATCCAGCTGTTGTTTATCACACATGCTTCTGTAAGTTCTTATAGATTTCACATACAGTCATGCATACAAACACGTCGATGTCTCATCACATCTGTGTGTGTTTGTGTCTCAGAGAGGATGAGGTGACGCTGACGGACACCCACCAGTACGAAGACAATCAACTCGGAGATGAAGACGCCTTCGCCAGAGAGCCGTTCATCATGCGCTTCAGCTGTCCAACTACAGGTACACCAGTGTTTCTATGTGTTTATTTAGCTGTTTGTTTGTGTTTTTTTAGGGTGTATCAGCGTTCTGCATCTGTGTATATATCGTTCCAGTTGTGAAAGACCTGGTGCTGATCCCAGTCCACACCAAGCCGGACGACTCGCTGAAGGAGCTCGACGAGCTGCATGACGTGGTCAACGCCATAAGGAAGAAGTGGAAAACTGATGTAGGTTGGATAATCTGTGTCATATAAATTAAATACTTAGGATTTATTGCCTTCCTGACTCAGAATTTACTGATTAAACACTGAGGTGATGCTTTTCCAGCTGTTACACTTTTGTCAGGATACAGTATTATAGAAGGAGATTTATTTTTATGAAGGTTTGGTTTGGCGAGTTCAGTTATATTTGTTGGGATTTAGGAACTACATAAATGTATATGTTTCCTGTAGTGTTGGTAATTGTTTAGGTTAGTGGGATGATACACATAGTTCTGTTGGCATGAACTGAAGAAGCTGCTTCAGTTCATGCCCCAAAAGTACATTTGATGCTGTAATTATCAAGTTAACAGTTAATGCTAAAAGTGACCAGCATTACAGTTTTATGTTCAGCATGTAAAATAAATTTAAAGCACGTTTGGAAACCAGTTTAAGCTGAGAACAGAAAGATTTTAAGCTCCTGGTGTGACAAAGTGTTGCACAACAAACACTGTTTTAAAGGAAAAGCTCGACATTTTTGGGAAATATGCTTATTAGCTTCCTTCTGGAGCATCAGATGATATGAAAGCTCGGCACAGAGACTTGAAACACGGGGGAGGAAACGGTTCTGTCAAAAATAAGAGCACCTGTAACAGTTCGTCTGCACGGGAAGTGTCTCACTCCTCCGTCCCGCACGCGACGCGGTTTCTGTTTCAATCAAATCAGCCCACTGCAGCTGGTGTTTCCTCTGTACTTTATGCTGCCATGAGACAGATGTGGTTTAATTTCAACATCACAAACTGTTCTGCCCTCTGCAAGTTTGAGACTGTTGTACATTTACATGATAAGATATGCAGTATGTAAATAAGTCTGATAAAAAATGAGACCAAGACTGTGAACTTTATTGGTCTTGGTTTTTACTGCCATGACGTACTCTGTGACACACACTACTTGTTTATTATGTATTTAAATTCATTATCTTGTTGCTGGGATGTGAGCCAAGTTTGGTCATTTATAGAATAATTTAATGTTTACATTTTTGATTAAGTTTAAATTAGTGTTATTTCTCTTCCAGAACATTATGATTTTGGGGGACTTTAACGCAGACGGACGCTATCTCTCCAAGAAGAAGTTGGAAACGATCCGCATCCGCCCGGCTCCCTATCATTGGCTGATCGCTGATGATGTCGACACCACGAGTAGCAACTATAACGACAACACCTACGACAGGTGAAACACACGAAGCAGCATAAACACAACAACAAAAAGGGAAGGAACAAATTGCGTGGGTGAGATTAATGGTAGTAATCTCACTTCATTAAACATTATAAGCAAATAAAAAAAGTCATGTGATCCACAAATAAATAAACAAACAACCACAGAATCAAAAGCAAACATAAAGTAGGCTGCACAAACCAAGAAAAGACACAAAACATATCAAATAATGTAATGAGAGTGTGTGTGAGAGAGAGAAAGGCCATTTATGATCAGATATGATCAGTATGAATGGTTGTATTATTATTATCAGTTGTGTCATTAGGCTGGAAAATGCTTCATAAGGGAAGTGAAGCAGGCTGATGCAACGTTTTCAAAATAAAAACACAATTTTATTTTTTATTTATGTTAAAAATTGTTAGGATCTTGAGCTGATTGACATTAGCATCATCATCCGAGTTGATTTTTCTGTTGTTTTTAAGCATTTTGTGAGCTTTTTAAAGACTGTGATGTATCTCCTCGCCAACAGGATCGTGGTGTACGGAGACACCATGCTGGACGCCGTCGTCCCCGGATCAGCCACGTCCTTCAACTACCAGAAAGAGTTCAACCTGACTGATGAAGAGGTGAGACATGTTGGTGTTAAGAAGTACAACTTCACACCTCTGATGACGATTTCAGTGTATTTTAAAGGAGGAACGCTGGCGTCATTACTCACATTAATCTGCTTTTCTAAGACTCTCAGTATCAGCGACCACTATCCGGTGGAGGTGGAGCTGAAGACGGATAAGAAACGGAGAGCACCGAGACAGAAGAGACAAACTCAGCAGAAAGGTATCGACTGTTTTACTGACATCAGTGATATATACAGTATATTAGGGATGCATGATATTGGATTTTTTGCCGATATCCGATATTTCCAACACAGTTCCCGATTGCTAATGCCGATACCGATATATGCACTTTTTTTTCCCAGAGACACCACAGCTATGGTTAATACACTCACACACACACACAAAGACAGCTGAGCCAACCCACACGCAGTAACCAGCAGCATCTTTGATCATATCTGCTTCATGAAATCATTTTGAAGATTGTTTTTTTTCCATCTTCATCCAATTCTAGACACACATTTAATCACATTTTCTCAGTCTGTGTTACCTTTTGGTTGTCATAGCTCGCTATCAGCTGTTACAAGTTACTGCACTTTATTCCTACATAATGATAATAAGACACAGAAGGAAAGTGATAAAAGTCAATTATAAGCACCAAAAATTAGATTTAAAAAGATTAATTTGTGCAGATGAGATTAAAGAATGTCACTGTCTGTCACTATCCTAAACATTGTGAAATAAAATATGATAATAATAATAGTAATAATAATTCAGTGTTGGATCTTGAAACTTGAATATAAGTAAATCACCAGATTTTTCTGAGTGACTTGTAATGAAGGTGAAAGGTAAAAACACGTCTTTTTAATCACTGTTTGAACAATAACATGGAAAAATGCAACCACCAACAAACTGTATTTGGGAACCAATGTAGACAGAAAAAAATCAAACCATCGGGAGAGAAAAAGCCCATAAAAGCTCATCAAATGTGCTGTTGTAACATCAGCTAACAGCTCTGGGCTGGTATTGTCTTTGCTCCCAACTTTCAGCCAATATTCATTTACATTTTGGCTCATTTACACCATTAAATGTGTGCTGAATGATCTATCAGCAGATCCTGTTTGCATTGCAGCCATGTTGTTTGTATGTAGCTTCTTCCTATGAGGACTTAATGTCACTGTGTTTCTTCACAGCAGGAATAATAGAAGTCATTTAACAGCCAGCTTATAATATATATATATATATTACTGTAGCTACTAATTCATTTTTACAAGAATGTGAGTCTGAATTATTCTGTGGGGGTTTTTTTCCCCGTTACACTTTTTTTTCACAGTTTCACAGTTGTTTTCAGTAAAAACTTGCTGTCTTCAAATATTTATTAACATATCTTAACTCAAGAGTTGTGCACCTACAGGCAAAGTGAGGCCAGAAAAAGTCATTTTGAATAATAACAATCAAGTGTTTTTGTTTGAAACATGTATTGATATTCATGCTTTGGCTTTGTCCAGCTGAATATTCACGTCTATTACATATAGATACCATCAGGAACCATGAGTTCACTTACAGAGGAGCAATATTTAGATTCCTCCTCTTGTGATCTTTAATCTGGTTTAAATCATAACATGACATTTAACAGCAGAGCTTCTATTTTTTTTTTAACATTCACAATATAAAGTCATACAGTTGTACAGTTTGTAATTTTTTTATTGTTTTTTTTTGTGAATAATTGAGGTGTAATTTAGTGGTTTCCAATCAGCATGTCTTTGTGTTGTGGGAGGAAACCCACGCAGGCACGAGGAGAACATGCAAAACTCCACACAGAAACGAGCAGAAACAGGCAGGTGGAGGTGTTTCTGTGGGGCCCGCGGCGCTGATCGCTGAGCCCACGTGCCGCCCTGAAGGAGGTTCTTAGGAAAGGTGGAGGAGGGGGAGAGAAGGGGAGAGGGAGTAGAGGTAGAGGGGGACAGGAGAGAGGGTGGGGATGAGGAGAGAGGGTGGGGGTGAGGAGAGAGGGAGTAGAGGTAGAGGGGGACAGGAGAGAGGGTGGGGGTGAGGAGAGAGGTTGGGGGTGAGGAGAGACAGCGGGGGTAAGGAGAGACAGCAGGGGTGAGGAGAGACAGCAGGGGTGAGGAGAGAGGGTAGGGGTGAGGAGAGACAGCAGGGGTGAGGAGAGAGGGTGGCGAAGAGGGACGAGAGGTAGAACGGAGCCAGGAGAGAGGTTGGGGGTAGAGGACAGGAGGGAGGATGGGGGGTGAAAGAAGTGGAGGAGTGGAGGGAGGATGGGGGTGAGAGATGGAAGAGTGGAGGGAGGATGGAGAGAGGGAGGATGGAGAGGGGGAGGGGGGGTTCAGCTCAGGCTGAACAACCAGCGTCTTCCTCCACCTTTCTGCTGGTGTTATTCTTTTTTCCGAATATCCAGCTCCAAAAGTTTCTTTTCTCCTTGCTCTCTTTTTGTTTTCTTTCCATCCTTTCTTGTTTATCTTTTTTCTTCCTCTCCATTTTCTCTTCTTTTTGTCTCTTCTTCTCCATTTCCTCCTCTTTAGCTCTTTGTTTCTTTAGCTCCTTCTCCTGTTTTTTTCTTTCTTTCTTTTCTTTCTTATCCTCATTTTGTTGTTGTTGCTGTTCCTCTTTTTGCTTCTCCTCATTTTCTTGTCGCTCTACGTTCTTCCCCTCGTTTTCTTGTTTCTCTTGCCTGTCTTCATTTTCTTGTATCTGCTCTTGATTCCTCTCATTCTCCTGCTCTGTCTGTGTCTCCTGTGTCACCTGGGCAGGAGTCGACAGTATGGTGTTCTCTGTCAGACATCTGGCTGTAACGTTGATGCACTCCTCCCTCCAGGAGCGCTCAATGGCGTCAATTTTGATTTGATAACTTTCCTTTAGGGAGGAGATTAGCGCATCGCTATCAGATATTTGATCTTTCCTCTTCTGGAGCAGATCAGCCTGTTCCCTGTCTTTTAACTCCAGGGAGGAGATTAGCGCATCTCTCTCAGATATTTCAGCTCTGCTCTTCTGGAGCAGATCAGCCTGTTCCCTGTCTTTTAACTCCAGGGAGGAGATTAGTGCATCTCTCTCAGATATTTCGTTTTTTCTCTTCTGGAGCAGATCAGCCTGTTCCCTGTCTTTTAACTCCAGGGAGGAGATTAGCGCATCTCTCTCAGATATTTCAGCTCTGCTCTTCTGAAGCAGATCAGCCTGTTGTCTCTCCTTTAACTCCAGGGAGGAGATTAGCGCGTCTCTCTCAGATATTTCGTTTTTCCTTTTCTGGAGCAGATCAGCCTGTTGTCTCTCTTTTAACTCCAGGGAGGAGATTAGCGCATCTCTCTCAGATATTTCAGCTCTGCTCTTCTGAAGCAGATCAGCCTGTTGTCTCTCCTTTAACTCCAGGGAGGAGATTAGCGCATCTCTCTCAGATATTTCAGCTCTGCTCTTCTGAAGCAGATCAGCCTGTTGTCTCTCCTTTAACTCCAGGGAGGAGATTAGCGCATCTCTCTCAGATATCTCAGCTCTGCTCTTCTGAAGCAGATCAGCCTGTTGTCTCTCCTTTAACTCCAGGGAAATTAGTGAATCTCTCTCAGATATTTCGTTTTTCCTTTTCTGGAGCAGATCAGCCTGTTCCCTCACCTTTAACTCCAGGGAGGAGATTAGCGCATCTCTCTCAGATATTTCATCTTTCATCTTCCGGAGCAGATGAGCCTGTTTCCTCTCCTTTAACTCCATGGAGATCATTGCGTCTCTCTCAGATCTTTCATCTTTCCTATTCTGGAGCAGACCAGCCAGCTCCTTCTCCTTTATCTCCAGGCGCTCCTCCAGGCTTTTGATGGTGTCCTTATTATCGCTTAACTTCTTGGACACCACTGTTTGATACCATTCGTCCCATTCCACAACCCGCTTTTCAGCAGTGGTGAGGCGGGTTTGCAGATTTCTGCAGTCCCAGCAGGGACGCCCTCCGGCTGGTGGTCCCTGCCGGTTGGGACGCTGGTTGGGATGCTGGTTGGGATGCTGGTTGGGACGTTGGTTGGGACGCTGGTTGGGACGTTGGTCTGGACGGCGTTCTGAATGCTGATTTGATGCAGCATCAGCAGTTCTGCCGTGATATCTTATGTCTCTGATCATGTTTATAATAAAACAATGTTAAGAGGTAGTAAATAATAAGACGAGTACAGTGGTCTGTAGCGGTAGACAATAGTTGCGTGCAAAAGACGGTCTTTGTTCTTTGACGGGCGGTGTATCACGAACACGATGCTTGTGTCGAATGTGAACTGAAATGAAACCAGCTGGTCTCACTCCTATATACTGGGCTAAATGATTCCAGAATCTGACATCATCAAGTTTTCCTTTGACGTGTCACAAAGATCACATGTCATGACATCATGAGTTCCAAGAGGCCATGTGACCTGACAGCAGATTAAAAAAATAAAAGTTGGATTCAAAAATAAAAGTGGGATTAAAAAATAAAAGGTATCAGATTTTAAAAAAAACTTGAAATCTTTGAAGCAGAGTTATATTGATGTTGACAATTAAATGACTCACTAATGATCACTGAACCAGCTGTTTTCTGCTTTGTTCTGGAAACTGATTCATCAAACACCTTTAAGTTGAACTTGCTTTGTGACACAAACCCTTGACAGTTAAAGGCTTCTGTCAGTGTTGGAGTGATATTAAAAAAATAAAAATAAAAAAAAACCTTGGTCATTGGTCATCATAATTCAAAAATGAGTGCAATCATTTCAGACCTCATTGTCACATCAGCTTGACAATATTCAACCTACTACAATATTTGCATTGTGTGTATGTCAGAAAGATTAGTGTCAGCCTAAAAAATATGACAAACTGTTTTGCATGAATAATGTAGTGTGTTACTCCATCGCTGCCTGTGGCTGCACAGAGAAAAAGTATCCAGCTACAGCAAAGCAGCCATGCTGATGTATGAATTTGGTCCTAATTACACTGTAACCCCAAACCTTAACCCTTACTCCAGAGCAGAAGGTGGCGGTAATGCATCTAATGGTTGCCAAATACGATCCGATGAGGTGCCGATAATATCATGCATCCCTACAGTATATAATATATTTATGTTTTGCTTTCACCTGGACCAACTTGCATAGTGGAGGAACTATTTCATCAAATTTTATTTTGCTTTTTCTTGTTGAAAAGATTAAATGCTTCATAAATCTCACATGTATTTATTTAAATCATCATAAATTAACTAAACTGAATATTCACTGGGTGAGAAGCAAGACGACCACCAACAAAATGATATTATACACATGTGGTGTTTTTTTTCTGGATGCAAAGTTCAAGCGTTAGTTTTTTTTCTATTGTTTGTTTCTAACAGAACCACCGAAGAAGAAGGCCAAGCCAGCAGGAAGGAAGACCAGGAGTACAACAACCAAAAGGAAGTGAGAACGGTCGACACGGTCAAGAGACGACGTCTCAGCAAACTATATCCTGATATCAGCTGAGCAGACTGAATTTAATCAATCGATCATTTAAAAGTCGCATTATTAGAGTTTTAGTTCGCTCTGCTTCAAATGATTTTGCTTCTTAGAGCTGAAATCTTTCCACACGCTGCGTCCGTCTTCAGAGGTGACTGTAACTATTTAAACTTAAAAATGTGAAAAAAATTGTGTAAACTGTGACTTTTATTCTCACTAAGCAGGTCAGTTCTTTCCCTGTTTTTTATAATAATAATCTATAACCCAGATAAATGTACTGTAGCAATGAAACTTTAATAAAAGAAAACAAAATAAATGCAGTTTACAGACACCAGCTTTAAATAGAAATATCAGTCAGAATACAGCTAAAGATTAAAAGATAAAGGGATTTTTCTGTTTATCATGTATCTTTCTTCAATAGTCAATAACGGTCATGAGTCTTGAATTTATATATGTGTTTATGTATAAAAATTGTATTTTATGACTGAATGTAAAGTTGAATTGATTTAGAAAGTGCTAAGTATTTGCTTATGTGCAACAGTTTGAATAAATAAAGCAGATTTTTTAAACTTTTTTTATTGTCCTTTTCTTCTTTGAGCAGATTGATTTATATGCAGAGTTTATTTAATTTAATTCATCTGCAGTTTGAGTTTAACTTGTGTACCAACAAGCACGAGTTGTGACATCTAAACTAGTTTGGAGCCAGTCGCTGTCCGGTTTGCAACTTACACAAGAGTGATGTTGAAACTTGAAGTCTCCGTTGCACAAACACTGAGAATGAACCTTACAGTGAAGATGGAGAAATCTAAATATACAGTAAACGAATGCGTTCACATTGTTGTGGATTTTTCTGAGCTGATGTCGGCAGTTTTCAGTTTGAAGAAGAAAAACCAAAAGAGGAGTTTGCTGAAAATTCTGTGAATCTTTGTCTTGTTTCGTCTGGCGATGGTCTGTATTCTGGCCTGGGTTTGCCGGTGAGGCTCCTGGTTATCAAACAGTCTTTATCTCCTCTTTGAGAAGACAAAAGTACAGCCCGACAATTTGGTCAGTTATGGAAATATCTATAACACACAAAAGGATTCTTCAGGTCCACAAAAACCAGTTTACTGTATGTCCCCCTATTTAACATTTAGGAACAGTATTGAGACAGTTTTAATGCTTTATAACATTGTAATGTAGTTTTAAGTGTTTATTAATGCACAGTACTGATCCACAATTCAACTTCTCCCATGAGAACATATTTTATATTATTACAAATATATTATCATTTATTATCTGTTCATACAGCAGCCTCCACTTATGGGTGAGATATAGTTGTTGACAAATACGTTAATTAACATTTCAGTGTTTCCCCTAGGTTGAATGGTTTGGCCTGGCGGGGAGTGTGTGGGTCGTTAGGCTAGGCTAACCCATTGTTGCTAACCTTCACTTTTCCAGTAGTTGGGGGAAACAACAGACGTGACTTTTCATGGTGTTGACAAGCTGCAGCGTTTATTAACTGACACACTGTAGTCTGTACTGTACATTTACTGCCAGACTGACAACTTACTGCTGCTGCTAACCGTTTCCTCTGCTCCGTTAGCATTAACCGTTATTTCAGACTCTCTCTGGCTTAACCACTCACTGGCTAAGGAGTTACGCTACCTGCAGTTTCCATGGCGATGACACAGCCGTTAACTCACATTTCGAGACAGCGCTGCTCAGCGGCTCCCAAACACTATTGGTTTAAGAATAAATGGACCTCATAATAGTATTTAAGGTCTCAAACAAAGTTATAACTGTGCTACTGAGGACGTTATAAATTACAAGTTACATTTTGGGGAGTGAGAGTTGACTTTTTTTGTCCACCTGGACCTTTTAACTAACTTATTTCTGCCACATTTTCCCCCAAAAATGTGAATTACTGGATATTTGACACCACAGCTTCTCTCCTCCTCCTCTGACTCCCACCTTCGGGAGGTTTAAAAAACACCTGAGACGCCTCTCTGTGCTCGGACATCTCACACTCACCTGCTCACTTTCCTCCTGTCGTTGATTCTCTGCTCAGCTTCAACTCTTTTTTTTATTAAGTTTTCCATTTTATTCATCTACTTAATAATCTTCATTTCATTGCAAACTTCTTTTTTCTTCCTCTGTTGTTTCCCTAATCTCTCCTTCTTCTAGCCACATCTCAGTCTTTCCACCACCTTTCTCCTCTGCTTCTTCTTCTTCTCCATCCTCTCCCTTCATCTCTTCACCTCTTCTTCTTCTCTCCATCATGAGTCTGAGTCGTACCAAGCGAATCAGCTCCAGTAACTCCGTCCGGAGCAGCAGCGGGTCGAGGAGGCTGAGCGGTTTCGGTCCAGTTCAGGGGGGTTTCAGCGGCATCTCCCTGAGCAGCAGCTCTCTGTACGCCGGCACCAACGGCCATCACCACGGCCTCGGCGCCCCGCTGGCGTCCCTGTCGGTCAACAAGAGCCTGCTGGCCCCCCTCAACCTGGAGATCGACCCCAGCCTGTCCATGAGCCGAGCCCACGAGAAGGAGCAGATCAAGAGCCTCAACAACCGCTTTGCATCCTTCATAGATAAGGTAAAGGGACGAAAGATGAAGCAGCTTGAGCTGGTTAATCCGTTACAGAAAACGTATCTGCAGCTATTTTTATAGCAATAAATATTTTAATTGTTCATGTTCTCTGGTTCCAGATGATAAGATGTTGTGGATTTGCTGCTTTTCTCTGTTTAACATCATTGATTACCTTTAAGTGTCAGTCAGTCAAAGACAAAGGAAGTGATTTGAAGATGTCACCTGCAATTTTACACGATTATTTTCAGTTGTTGTATAAAGTTGTATTCACTGGACTCTTTAAAAAGGCATGAATGAGGGATACAATTTAGATTTTGTGGTTTTGCAGAAACTAAACATCCTTTAAGTTTCAGCAGCATCTGTAGAAAACATTTGTCTAACTAATAAATCATCATTATAGCATTAGCTTCCAAACTAACACATGAATAACCAGCGACAAACACTAATGTTTGGTAAGTTTCACATCTTATAATTTGGTAATTTGCTTTCCTCATTAACCAAACGAACACTGACCACATTTAGACATCGCTGTCTAGGCCAGGGCGTCTTGGTTTTAGTTACCTTCACTTTTTGTGAGAGAAAACCAAACTTGAAACGTTACCTTTACGTCTTTGTTCGGTCATTTTGTGACCTTGAAACCTCTATCAAAGACATCCATATAAACAACATCTAAACCAGCTGAAACCAGAAACCATTAGACACAGATTAAAAAAAAACTGCAAGAGCAAAAAACGTCTTTGACTGCACTTTAATCTGGTTGTAAATAAAACATCATTGCTGATGTTGCTGTTACATTACCAAAAGCAACAAAGCAATGAATTAAACATTAGTCAGAGTTTAAGTTAAGAACACAAGCTAAACTTAGTGGAGACCTGCATGAGCTCACAATAATAGTGCAGTCTTATTTAATACAGACATTAAAGGTGTGGGGAAGATTTCTGGTTAATAGCTGTTATAATTATTCGTGTTGAGGCTCCTGAAGAACAGAGACGGCACACATTTCCCACAGAAGAAGTGACCGGCTCAGTGATAATGTAGGACATTGATACCCTACTTAGGGGACATCTCCGCTTTCTCACGGAGTAGGTAACACACTCCCACAATAGAGGCATTGTTGGCTTCTCACATCAGCAGAGACACTCTTCAGGTGCAGAGAGACGGAGACCTGTCCGTCCAAAATGTACAAAATTAACCTTTTTCTTTCTTTTTTTAGCTTTCTGGGTGCTGATTTAAATCAAATGAATCACAAAGAAGTGAAATATTTTTAGTGATATAATCTGCAGAGTATATTTATTCAAGATTACAACACTTTGTCAGTGTTATGAGCAAATTGCAGAGGAGAGTAGGAGAAGTTTTAATGATGAAATGACTAAGAAAACATATTTTTATATTTCACTGCCATCCATCTTTACTGCCTGAAGAGCATTTTTGAGCATCTGGAAATTGTGCAGAAATTGGGTTAATTCCTTATTTGGTACCCAAAGATGAATTAATCTTGGGTTTTATTTATTCAAAAATGCTCTCAAGGGTGTCATTATCTATTTCAGATTTTGAAAGTATTGAAATATTTTGCATTGTTGAAATTAAAACACCAAAATAAGAAAATAATTGGTCCCAAAAAAAAAACTGGTAGTTTTGCTGAAAAACACACCCATCAAATCAGTTTCAGTGCCGCAAGACAAAATATTGTGAAACCTGCCAGAAAACATTTGAAAGCTCGTCCATCTGTGAAAGAGATGCTTGACGTAACTTCCCAGCTAATAGGCGACACACAAAAGAGTCCTTGTTTGCTCTGGTTGGGAGTCACAGGAGCTCTTAGCTGCAGGAAACGTACCTGAGCTCTTCTGTTAAAACCAAAGTGAGGTTCGCTTATTCGATGATATGAATTCAAGCAAGAGGTTTGAGTTTGTTTTTCATTCATACACACTATCTTTTGGACATTTGTAGCAGTATGACCACCTCTCCTACTGCAGCCGACATGAGAAAAACGATAAAAGCCAAAGTCGACTGATTAATAAACCGACCCTGCAGTTACCAGTGTAATCCAACCCCACCTTGCCCCAACGGCACTGAAACATTAACGAGCTTGTTCCCTCATGCAAAGAAATAATTAGTCCGATGCAACAGGGAGGCAGGTTTTATTTGGTGTAGGATGATAAACCGGTTTAAATCTGAATGAAGGTCAATGACCCAAGATCACTGGGAATGTAATAAGCATGTATTGATGCAGGTTGTTGCAGAAGTGACCCACATTTAGACCTGAACTATCGATAAAAACGAGAGATTTGAAACCTTAAAAAAAGACCCAATGAGTCACTGAATGCATCTGGGATTTAAACAGCCATTTAAACTGTATCAGTGGTATTCGGACACTGGATATCTAAGCTATCTGTCCCATTTCCGCCCAATAGAGCAGGGTTGTAACCTGATAAATCAGGTCAGGCACGGTGTGGTTGTGTCTCAGAGGCGGATTATTCTGCTCTGAACAGAACGCAGGCTTTGTGTCGGGAGGTATAATGGATGGCGGTGGATTAAACCCGGCTGCAGGGCAGGAAACACGAGCCGCGCAGACACAAACCTGGAGTCCAGTCAGGTGTTGATGTTGAGCTGCTTATCTGCTGGAGCGATGCAGCTTCTTACCTTTGTTTTCTTATCCAAAGAAGACGTTATTCACTGATGAGAAGAAAAGAAAAAGACCAAATGACCAGTGTTGTCATGTCAGCACAACTTGTATCCTGTCACTCTCAACGTCTCAGACTTTGGTTCATGTGTTGTTTACTGAGTAAATAATAGCATCAGAATGAGAAACCAGTTTATTGCCAAGTATGTTTGCACATAGAAGGAATTTGCATCGATGTTATGGTGCATAACGATGAAAAAATAATAGTTAAAAAGAAAATACAGCCACTATATTTGTATTAGTTTATTCAAAGATCAGGTCAGTCATATTTTAGATGATATAAAGACAAATATCCAAAGACAAATATTACTAATAAATGTAGCACTAAGTGTCTCGTACTGAAACATCAGTATAGCAGTCAAACTGTTTACGAGAACAGTTCTGGTTTGTTTTGGAAAAGTTTAATTTTTCTGCCTTTTTAAAATCTCTAAATCAAAATATCAGTGAAATGGCATCAAGAAACAACTTCTGTTAAGATTCATTTTTTTGTTTTGTTATGTTTGCTAGTCAAATACTCAGCTGGATGATAAGAAACCAACCAATGTCAATGTTTAATGGCGTCCATTTAGCAATATTTTTTACGCTGAATATGAAGCTGAGCCAATAAAAAGTCTGTAAAACCACAACATGTTATTTACATTTAAGCTTTTTTTTATTACAGATTAAACAAACAAGATATAACATGTTAGTTATTAAGCTTTATAGGAGCTGGTAGATTTTATTACCCTTTTACAGTCAGACTAGCTGTTTGCTTCTGTTTGCTAAGCTAACCACACTGATAGTGGATTGATATTGTCACTGCTTTCACTTCCTGCTGGACTCCTTCTGACATCCAGTGGTTAAATTATGCTAATTTAGGTTTTGACAAGCCAAAACCCTGGTTAACAAGCTAACATCAAACACAAAAAAATCATATGTATACTGTCCTCTAATATGGCTGCTACAGGACGCGTTGCATTATATAAAAACCTCTAACTGTGGTGTCTTTCCCGCCTTTTTCACCCTCAGGTGCGTTTCCTGGAGCAGCAGAATAAGATGCTCGAGACTAAACTGGAGCTGCTGCAGGTTCAGGGGGTGGGCCGATCCAATGTGGAGCCCCTGTTCGAGGCCTACATGGCGGGTCTGAGACGCCAGATGGACCTGGTCAACAACGACAAGACCAAACTGGACGGGGAGCTGAGGAACATGCAGGGCCTGGTGGAGGACTACAAACACAAGTAAACGATGTCACTGTGGTAGCGAGCCGACATCTTAGTAAGTATTATTTGTGTAATGAAACACGCGGCCTCCCGTCTCACTAACCTCATAACGTCTCTGCTCCAGATACGAGGAGGAGATTAACAAGAGAAACAACCTGGAGAATGACTTCGTTATCCTAAAGAAGGTCAGCAGACACATTCAGTCATATTCATTCATGTGTTACAGGTGTGGTGAGTAAGATGAACCACTTTATTGTCCCTTTAACCCCCATTGTCTCCTGTCTTTCATAACCACATGCACGAAAAACCCATAAATGCTTTGGTAACTTTCCCCGTCAGCGTCACATGGGAACAGGAGCTGGAGGCAGTTTTCCACAATAAGATACTTTGACAATTTACCAACTCAGAAACTTATAAGATATTCAGACATCTGACTTCTTGACTGTATTTTTTAAGGTTGGTTCCCACCCTTTATTATAATAATAATAATAATAATAATAATATCTTTATCTATATAGCATCTTTTAAAAACAGAGTTTACAAAGTGCTCTGACAGACACAGGAAACAATAACAGATCTGACCTTAAAAATATGGCGATCAGAGACAAAGAGAGACAATAAAGAAATGATAAAGAGTTTAAAAGAAAGATGATTAAAAGACAACATCACATAAGACAACATCCTCAGGCGGGTCGCTCCAAAGTCGAGGGTCACCATTAGATTGAAGCCTCGACTTTGGAACAACCAGAAGGACCCACCAGAGGATCTGAGGGTGCAGGCTCATACGGGGTTAACATATCCGTTATGTAGCTTGAAGTCAGACCCAGACGTGCTTTGAAAGTGATCAGTAAAATCTTAAAATCAATTCTAAAACGAACAGTAATGTTTCTTTGTCTGTCTCTTGTGTGTTCAGGACGTCGACTCGGCCTATCTGGTGAAGGCAGATCTGGAGGATAAAGTGGGAGCTCTGACCGATGAAATCAACTTCCTGCGCAACGTTTACGAGGAGGTACTGAAACGTCTTATAACCCTTTGAACCGTGAAGGCGATGAAAACGGTTTATGATTTACCAAAAACAGTCACCTTCCTGTATTTCTTTATTCGCACACTTGATTCATTTTCCCCATCTGGTATCCAGTTATTCCCTGGAAACCGTTAAAGACGGACTGACCTTCAGTTCATTGTTCTGTTGACTTCAAACGTCAGCTGCCTCTGGAAAGTTTTTATATCAGCCAACGGGAATCTTTTTTTGGTTGTTGTTATTGTTGTCTATTGTTAGGTGTCTTTGAAGAATTCAGAATTACATAAAAACCCTAAAATAACACTTCAACGTTGTTCATATTGTCCCCTAAAGAGCTAAAAGCACAGCGCCTCACAGAAACCTGTCTGTACATGAAGTGTTGGAAAATGAGCTAACGGTTTATTTTAGTTTGTAATATTATGATTGAATGACTCTGATATTGTTGGTCATGTCCGCTGGAAACATTTGTCTTCTTACATTTATTTCAACTTTTCTTCATTTGCAGCACGTTTCATTGTTGTCAAAGAGGGGAAGAATTTTTCTGACAAATGCACCATCGCTTTACTTTTGTTAAACACAGTTTGATTATGTGTTTTACAGATTTATGTTAGTAAAATAAATGCAAGTGACAGCACACATTTGGAAATTAGAAAATTATATATATAGCAAATATGATATTATTATATCAGGATTGTTCTCCCAAACAGTAGAATAGCTTAAACTCATATAAACACAATTTTTTATATTTCAAAAGATGTTTTGGAGGTTTCATCAGTTCTTGAATGAGTCGCAAAATCTTTTCAGTTCTATAAAATTAGTGTATTTGACAGTTTAATGTTTGATGTTCCTTTTTGTTCATAATTATGCCTCTGAATAATCAAACAACTAAACTGAAACTGTAATTTTGCATCTTAAAGTCAACTAATTACATCATGTCTTCAACAAATATTTCAAACTGCTCAAGAAAGAGACACGAAACAACATCTAAACTGACCTTTTCCAGCTAATAATTAGTCCTGTAGAGTCTGAAAATATTATTTATAATCGTCTCTCACATGTGACGTTATGTTGTGTGACCAGGAGCTGCGTGAGCTGCAGGCCAGCATCAAAGACACCTCGGTGGTGGTTCAGATGGACAACAGTCGCAGCCTGAACATGGAGCAGATCGTGGCTGAGGTCAAAGCTCAGTACGAGGAGATCGCAGCCCGCAGCCGAGAGGAAGCGGAGGCCTGGTACAAGAGCAAGGTGAAGACCCGGAGACGTTGTTCAAGCGTTAAAACAGCAGGACTGGTTGATTTGGTGACACCAGTGTTAAAGTTACAGTAAACAATCTCTCAGCTGGTTTGTCAGAACTAAAGCAGCTGGTGTTTCTGGTTATAAGCAGTTTAACAGATGATGTTCCTTCTGTCTGCAGTTCGACCAAATGTCGGTGCAGGCCAGCCAGTATGGAGACGAGCTCCGCGTTGTGAAGGGAGAAGTGGGCGAGGTCAACCGACTCATCAGTCGCCTGCAGAGCGAGATCGAAGCCGTCAAAGCGCAGGTACACAAACACACTCAGACATTATTATTATACATCATGTTAGGAGATAACCACATCTACCTTAACATCCAGTTTATTTTCTTTTACTAGAACTTTTACTTCAGTTCGCTCCAGATGAACAGCGCCCTCCTCTTGTTTTGTGCTGTAAAGCGACAAACGTGACCTGAAATCTCACAATGTGTCGGAGCGCTACGAGCTGCTGATCTGTTTGTTCACAAGAGTTATTTTATATAAAACTGAAGTGTTGGTCAAAGTTTCCAGCCTGAAGGAAAGAGGCTTCACTGCTTCTTTTCTTATTCTCTGTAGCTCAAACACCATCCTTTAAATACGTGTTGTGTGCAGACAACATTTCAATCTGATGCCGTTTATTTCTTATGATTTCTCCATCTTTGACTTCATATTCTTCCTAAACAAGGTCAAAACAGATCATTCTTCTTTTAAAACATACCTTATTGCAAGAGAACACAAATTTATGGTTGTTTAAATTGCATTATTTCTGCTTTAACATAAAAAAGAGAAACATAAAGGAGAAAAACTATCATATAGATAATTCTGATTTCCAAATTCTGTTTATTGGTAACTTGTAGAGAGGGCAGAAAGAGTTTTAGTCAGTTTATAGTTATTTGTTTCAAAGGTTCAATTCTGATGATCATATATAAATATAGATATTTGTCTATTTCTAGAGTTATTTCATGTGTTATACCTGAAGTAATACAGTTTTCTTCTTGTAATTTGAAATATTTACCTAATTAAAATTATAACTGATTGCCATTATTTTAAGCATATTATACATTAGTTTCATTTATATTAAACATTACTTTATAATACATTCTTGTTTTCACTACAGCTTCTCCAACAGTTGAAGAATAACTTTATTTATTCACTCAAAACAAAGTTACAAAGTGCAAAGTAAACAAAATAACACAAAGTAAATAAAATCCTAATCATAAACAACATGATTAAATATAGACTAGTCCGACACAGCCTGGATGACTTGTTGTCCCCCCTCAGCGCGGCAGTCTGGAGAACCAGCTGGCTGAGGCAGAGGAGCGTGGAGAGCTGGCCGTGAAAGAAGCCAAAGCTCGGACCAGAGACCTGGAGGACGCTCTGCAGAGAGCCAAACAGGACATGGCCCGACAGCTCCGAGAGTACCAGGTGAGACACGGAGACGAGGACGAGGCGGGCAGAGACAGACGGGAAGGATACAGCATCATATTCTCAATGTGCAGTAATATATAAAACCAAACGGATCTAAAACTCCTTTGTGCCTTTTTCCCTGTTCGCCTGCAGGACCTGATGAACCTGAAACTGGCTCTGGACATCGAGATCGCCACCTACAGGAAGCTGCTGGAGGGAGAGGAGGACAGGTGAGAGGAAGGAAGGAGAAGGCGTGATGACGTCTTGTATGTCTCTTCATTAAAACGTGCCCACTAACTTCCTTTCCTCTTCTCCCGCAGACTCGGACAGCAGTCGATCCTCAACATCCAGGCCGTCTCCAACTACAGTAAGTAACAAACCCGACTAGGAGACACCCACCATGGAGGACAAACCTGAACCAGGTGTAGACGCCTGAACCACATCCTCAGTCATATAAACATCAGTCTTGCACTGGAAACACATGTTGATCTTAAATTGCAAAAATCAGAAGTGGAGAATTTCTGTTTATATGTATTTAATTCGATTGACATAATTAAATATTTTATTCCAATGTTTGATATTTCTTTTCTTCGGGTGTTACAGTAGCTTACTGGTCTATAGGACACATACTGGGAGCTCATTTCCTGTCTGCTTCTCTACTCTCAATAACAAAAAAGATGATCTAAAACAAGCCTTTTGTACTTTTTTTTGATTTTGGAAGATGAGATAAACATTTTTAATAGCTTTTCAATAGATCAACCGTATGAATAGATGCTAACGGCCTCCTGAACCTACTACCAGGTCTAGCAGGCAGCTTCTAACCCATATCTATGAGGCTGATAACCACTGATAACGCCCATTCAATCAAATGATAACATTCGAAGTGGGTGTTGAGAAAGGCCTTTGTTGAGTTGTTGTTTTTAACTCAATAGAGTAAAGACAAGAGTAAATATTAGTACTATAAGTTTTTGAAAGCCAGTGAATTAATTGCTTATTGTGGCCGGTTTTACCTTCTCAGGTGTTTCCTGAAGGTCTTGTCTCGTATGCCAAAGATAACTAATGGACTAATTTAATATTTTAATTCATTGTTTAATTGGTTCAGCACACAGAACATTGTACTTCCTGTTGTTCGTACTTGTAACATGTTTCTATGACGTGGCTGTGTTATTCCTGGTGGGATGAAGTTGAAAGTGTGTATTTATTATTTGGGAGCGAGTGTGTGTCCAGTTATGATACGTCGCCTTATAAACACACAGAGAGCACCGACTCCGTGAAGAAACATGACTTTAATATGTAAAGTATCTTCTGTCCTGATAAGAACATCGTTTGTACAGCTGCTTTCTGTTCACACTTCAACAGAGCATAAAACTCACTTTTACAGATTTCCATTTTGATCTCTGAACACCTTTCACTAGCTGTTTGTAACTTTCTTTGTGCTGCGTCGTTTTCAGTGATGTCAGATCCGTGTCCGATTAATTAATTAATTAGCAACTGCTTTGATAATCGAATAATCGTTTTCTCTTTCAAGCAGAAAAGGCTAAATATTGTCTGGTTTCAGCTGCTTTTCTTTGTCATGTGCGACTGAATTAAAAATATCGAGGTTTTGAATTGTCGGTCGAACAAAACAAGCAAACTAACGACGTCACTGCAGGCTGTGAGAAACTGTGAATGCCATTTTTATCACAAATTATTAACAATGTATAGACTAAGTCTTTCTATCTGTCCCTCTCACTCTCTTTTATCTTCATCTTTCTTTCTGTGTCTCCACTTTTCTGTTTGTTTTCTCGGTTTTTTCTCATTTCCCTGCCTTTCTCTCTCTCTCTCTCTCTCTCTCTCTCTCTCTCTCTCTCTCTCTCTCTCTCTTTAGGTACTAGAAGTACTAATGGATACAACCACACTAACAGCAGCTCTCCTGCTCCAAAACTGCTGATAAAGACGACTGAGACCAGAGATAACAGCAGATACAGCTCTCACTGAGAGGACACACACATATGACATGCATGTACCACCATGCTTCACACACACATAAACACACAAAAGCACACACACTCACATCTACAGTTTCGTTATGATTTTCTAACAGGTATCTTGATGTTTGCGGGTGCAGACGGGGCCTTTAATTACTAACCTTTACTTAGAATAAATGGAAACATTAAGTGATCTATGCATCTAAACGAGGGAGATTAAATGGAAATAGTTCTGGGAATTGTTAATAGTAAAAGCTAAACACTATAACTGTCATTCTGTAATTGACTACTGTATTATTTTCTATGCTCGTGTAATCTGTGGTGAGATTATAAGAATCTAAAAACGTTGTAGTCCAGTAAATCATATTTTGGGGATATTCTAGTTGAGATGTTGTTGTGATTTATAGTCATCAATTTTGTATCCAACCCAGAATTTTTGTCTCTCTAATTAAGAATTTGGTCATTTGTTTATTTTTACACTGAAGGTCCTGATGCTGTTATCAGATAAAGTAGTGATCTTCATCTACACGTGTAATAATTGGGTTTAAGTTTCTTCGTTAGATTTTCTGCTGTTTCTTCCACAAACACAATAAAAACAAACAAACATACTCTGGAGCGTTTTTTGTCGTTTGTGCTTTTTTAAAAACTTTTATGTTGGAATTTAAAGTAATACAATTATCACTCTGTTTATAATTAACACGTCAGGTTTTGTTATATAAAATCAATATGGAGCTCATTTGGTCCTAAAACCAAACATGTGATTCCTGTTTTTACATCCTCCTTCTTCTGTATAGATTGATGTCATATTGGCTATTATCAACATTTGCTAAAATATAAATAAATAAACTGCTTTAAATTTGGCATTTATGATAATATATCTTGTATTTAAAAGGAAATGTTGATGTCCAAGGCGGTGACCTTTATTTTGAAGCCTAATTGACTCAAAAACCTGTTGCAGTTTATTTTATTATTACAGATATAAACTTATATAAACAGATGTAAACTTTATGATTAATTATAATGTATAAATTTCAACAATAACAACATTTTGACAACACCTCTTAACCCCACTGAGTCATGTTCATGGTTGTTGTATGAGGTGTAATTTAGAGGACCTGATGCTTCTGAAAACAAAGGCTGGATCTCTCCTGACGGTTTGATTTATTATATATGTGCATTTCCTGCAGGACTACTGGATTATATTGGGCTTTATACTTAATAGTGTATCCACCTCACAGCTGCTCTACAGTAACATCTTATCTGTGTTGTTATGGCTGAGCACTGACCTCTGGTGGTTACTTTATGTAGTACACAGTGGAATAGAGCACTTGTACTTACACCTAAAAAAAACAAGGGAGTTAACCGAACGACCAACCACACCAGGAAGATTGAGTCAGCTTCTCCACCTAAAATATTTTGGCTTGTTCTGGTTTCAGACACCCCTCTCCACAGCCAAACCAACATTGCAAAAAAAAAAAAAAATCTTTGCTTTTTTTTAATAGTTATTCTCATAGATAAAATAATAAAAAAGCGTCTATTTACAATTCTGATAATTTGAGAAACACACAACATGTTTATTTAATCTAAGACTGAGGCTGTGAGACTGATGTTAAACAGATATAATGTTTAACATGTTCACCATCTTAATTTAGTACAGTAGTATGCCGACATAATTTGCACTGAACACTAGCTGAAGCTGCTTTAGTGGGATTTATTCTCTGGTGACCACAAATGTCTGTACAAAACTTCATGACAATCCATCACTGAGATACTTCAGTCTGGACCAAACGGTGAACCAATAACCAGCCGGCATTGTGCCCCAGTTTGGGCCTCTCATGTGGGCCTATCAGCAGACACGCAGGTCATGGAGGTAACTGTTGGTTTCTGTGAAAGATTAGTAACAGTAAACGGTTAGTAAAACCCAGGTTTTAAGTGTTAGATGTTGTAGCAAAAGCCTCAACACTGTTTAAACCCACTTTCAGATTTGTGAAACCTTTATTTTGCTTACAAAAACAGAAAAATGGTGATTTCACTGCTCCAGATCACACTAGATCAAAAACCATGATACTTAGACTTGTCAAATCTGGACGAGATTAACAAGGAGACTCCAGATACTCATTGAAACACAGTTTCAGATTTGTGAAACCTTTATTCTATTTGTGAAAACTGAAAAAAGGGTGATTTTTTCCCCCCTATCCAGAACACATTAGACTACATTGTCCGATCTGGATTGTTAAGATTTGACTAAACCTAGTGGATTTTGACCAGACCTGGCCTAATGTGGGTCTGGATGGCGAAACATCAGTGTTATATTTAGGGTTTTCATGAATAGAATAAAGGTTTCACAAATCTTAAAGTAGGTTTAAACAGTGTTAAGGCTTTTGCTTTGATGTCTAAATCTATTTCCTAAGTGTAAATGGAGCAAAAACATAGAATCAGCTGCTAATATCATTATTAATAATATCTTAACTTTCTCCTTAACCCAATCGGAAGCTTTAGCGCCGAAAAATTGAAGGTTACCCGAATGTCTGTCGACACGAGAGGCACAAACTGCGGCTACCATGCTGCTAGCATGAAAGCTAATACAAACATTACCAAGAGTTGGACTGTAGCCTTGCTGAATATCAATAATCAAGTGGATAAGTTGGGGTGTCTTCCTGTCTGTTTCATTTTATGTATATTCGTATCTATATGTTTATTCGTGTATTGTGAAGTCGCCGAACATCAGGTATAGTGAAGAAGAGAAAGTTTTGTGCGTCCTAACGGTCGGATCACAGTGAGAGCGTGGATGTAACGGTTGCATAGTGACGGTTGCCTGGTAACGGTTTGCTGGAAGGAGTACGAGCGCAAGAGAAAGGGGGTTGGGCGAACGGCTCTCGGCACCCGGGACCCGACGCTCCCCTCTGCTCTGATTGGACACTGGCTTGCAGTTTTCGCGCCAACGCGCTGCATTGTGGGGATGGGTTAGCGGAAGTCCGCTGGTCGTGGAGAAGCTGGAAGCTGAGAACTGCGGTTGTGTTTTGGTGTTTCGGAATTAACTTTGCGGGGTGTAAAAACTTAACCGAAACTGTAAACTGTTGAGTTTGTACGAATGCGGGGAGAAGAGTCGTCGGATTCGGAGTCGGGGAGGATGGAGGAGAGCTCAGTGCGGAGGAGTTTGGAGACGTTGTGTCAGGAGCTGAACATGGACGAGCAAACGGCCACTGAAGCCATGGACAACTTCACTGCCATCTGGGATACTTACACACTGGAGGTAAATAATGTCCTCACAAACCGTCCACTGACTCAGCCTGCGGGGAAACTTCCAACTTTAACATTTACTCAACTATCTGTAACTTTGATCGGTCTGTAAACTGCAGCAGCGAAGGACACAAACACCGAGTTAAAGGGCTGCTGGTCGTCCTGATGTTATCTAACTTACTTGTTTACTTTAAAACATTTAGGGACCGTAACTATTAAGTATATTACTGCCAATCACAGGTTCCCAGAGCCATAAATAATGACTTTAGATTGTTTACTTCTGGATGAAAGCCAAAAATCTCAAAATATTCACTTAACACACGACTTGAGACATACAAGAACAACAAACTCAACAGCTATGATGAAAATAATTAAAGCTGCAACTATCAGTCAATGGACAGAAAATTAATCTGCAACTATTCTGAAAAATTTAAAGCAAAAATGCCAAAACAGTTGCTGATCTCAGCTTCTCAGATGGAGCATTTGATGCTTCTCTCTGTTTATAAATGATTGTAAACTGAATGTTTTGGGGGTTTTGGCTGTTGATCAAACAAAGAAGTTAGAAATGGACGTTTTTGTTAAAGAGACATTAATCAGCAGACTACTTAATAATGAAAGAAACCACTAGTTGCAGCCTTAGTAGTAAAAATAATGATGATAAATGTTATTTATACACCATCTTTCAAACGCTTCAAGGTGATTTAAATGGGAAAATAAACTATTAGTTTATTATCAGTTAATATACTGATTCCTTTCTTTATTGATTGTTTGTAATGTGACACTTTCAAATGTCTTGTTTTGTCTCACCAACAGTTCAAAACACAAAGCATTTAGTAAAAAAATACAAATGTTTTGAACATTTGGAAGACTGAAATCTAAGAATTTATGCCACTTTTTCCTAGAAAGCGGCTGAGAAGATGAATCGTTGAGCAAAACTGCAGCAGATGAATCATTGCAGCTCTGAAATCAAAATGAACGCAACTCAAGACTTAAATCAAATGATGGAAGATAATTAAAAGGACAAAAATATGAAGAGGAATTAAATATACTGCAGTTTGTTAACATAAAACAGGCTGAAATAACAGATAAGACATAATAAAGGCGGAAAATAAAATTAAAATAGAGATTTTTATTAATTTGTTCTGTCCAACTGATAATACTCGATATATTACCTTTTTTTAATCAAACAAAAGGAAATAAAGTCTCTCAGCAGCAAATGTATACTATATATATTATATACATTATGATCATCTACTACAAATGTAAATATAAAGTCTTATACACTGAGCTTGACTCGGTTGCACGTGTTGTAGTTATATTAACGTAGCTGGAGGTTGACGTAGCGTCTCGCTGGCTCTGCTATCAGGTTAAATATTATAAATCAGATTAACTGACGTGCTCTGACATGACAGCCTCTCTGTCTGTCTGTCTGTCTGGACTTCCCCCTGTGAGACAGGTAATTGCCCAACACTGGGCCAATGATTACATCATCATCATCAAACGCAGGGATCAAAGTGAGTTTACAGCCACAACATTAATTATGACTTTGCTGGATGGCGGCAGGTAAGAGGAGGAAACAGCAGCAGCAGCAGCCACACGCAGCTTAAATGGCACTTTACACTTCATTTATCCTTCACAGTGAACAGCTGCGTCGCTCCTGTGTCACTCCACAAAGTCTCAATTAGCAGTTAACATACTCAACAAACTATTCATTAGTCACTGCGGTGGCAGAAAAATAACGTTTAATAAGAACTTGTTAATGTGAACTGAAGCCAGTGTCTGATATTTTCTGTGGTTGTAGCCGATACTGACGATGTTAGAGGTCAGTACAGATACAGATACAGATACAGTGCTGGTCAGATGTGTCTACTGTATGTTAACGAGGTGCTTTTAAATGAAGACAATGATACTTTATTTTATGCTTCAAGCGTAGAGCTGCAGTTAATGATTACTGTAATTTATCTGCAGACATTTTTATCATTAACGGATGAACTGTTTTATCTGTAAGATGACATCATAATCATAATTTCCCAGAAGCCAAAGTGACGTATTGAAATAGTTTATTTTATCAGACTAACAGTATAAAACCCAAAAGATGTTGAATTTATAGTTATATCGAACAGGGAAATGAAGACAGCACTCATATTTTAACAGAGAGGGAACAGCAAATATCTTTCAAACTAAAAAATAATTGCTAGTGAATTATCTGTCCTTTGATCAGTCAGTTAATTGATTAATATTTTCAGCTCAAATCAAGCGACTTCTACTCTTAAAAAGCTCAAAATCAGAGTCTACTATTGTCTATAAATGAACGTCGACCTGATTTAATATTATCTTTTTAAAAAGGTGTCAAACAAACACAGATTAGAACTGATGTTTTGTCTTTTTATAATGTTTTTATTCAGATTTTCATTTATAATAATATTTTAAATGTTCAGTCAAATATAAATCTCTTTACAGCCTCATTAAAAACATCAGCTAAATATTCTGCAGGTTAAATCAAAAGAACCAAATGACCAATAATATAATATTTTAACTCTACATGTATCTGTGTGTGTGTGTTTTGTCTTTTTTAACATTTTCATGCTGTTTTATGTTTTTGTCGTCTGAAGCCTCTCGTCTTCCTGTTGATGTTTATCGTTGTGTTTGTGTGCTTGAAGTGAACCAGCGATCGTCTGTTAATGAAGACTTTATGATAACTATCCTCTGCTTTTCTCTGTTCGGGGTGAACTTCACTCTCACAGTTTAAGCGTGTATGATCGTCTGTGTGTTTTAAACGAAGCATGGCTGCGTGCCGTCTCTCTGCAGGGCGAGGTCGTCCACTGGCTGGCCTGCTCGCTGTACGCTGCCTGCAGGAAAGGATCCACTCCCACGGTGGGCAAAGGGCTGATGGAGGGAAACTGCGTCTCTCTCACCAGGATCCTTCGCTCCTCCAAACTCAGGTCAGTCGCCGTCGGCTCCGCGGCGCTCACAACAAACGATTAAAAAAAAACAACCTAAATGTAAAACACACAAAAACATGTTGGTAGATTCTGAAGATAAAACTCAAAGATGAGGAAGTGAAACAAAAGTTGTTTAATCCTTTGAAGAACCAGATCAAAATGTATAAAAGCGTTTGCCAGACAGAAGCTGTATTAAAGCACAAAACCGCAACGATAACGGAAATATCGATTCAGGAAATGCACTGCAGTGACTCGCACGTTCAACAGGAAGTCGAGATGAATATAGTAAAACACTAAAACTGAAACGTTTAATCGATCGACAGGAAATGAATCAGCAACTGTTTTCTGTTTCTGTTGATTATTGTCAGTAAAAATTTAAATAAAATAGTGAAAAAAGTGCATCACAACAACCTCAGAGCTCATTATAGTGAGAGATGTTCAGTTTACTCACAAATATGAGAAAACAAAGAAGAATTTTGCTTTTAAAAATGATCAACAGAATATTTGTAGATTTATTTTTGTCTCAAGACGAATCGTTGCAGCTCTAAATATAATATTTAATTAAAATATGAGAAATTACAACATATTTAGTGTTTCATAATAAAAATATAAACAATTTCAATCTCTTCCTGGTTGCTGCTGATTTAATGTTTAATCCTCTTTGTTATTTGTTTCTTAGTTTATTATCTTTGGCTTTGTTTTTAGATTTTTCATTCACAAACATCCAGCTTTGTTTCTTTTGTTGCTTTTCCAGCATCAAAGGTTTTTTTAATGTGTAAGAAAGAAATTAATTTACTAATTTTCATCAAGTGCATTTTCAGAAAAGTAAAGAATTGTGACCCACATGACCCGATAAAAGTTTGATTAAAGTGTGTGAGTGTGCAGAGAAACGTTCACGTCTCTAAACGGCGTCTGTCCTTTTCCCGCCTCTGCGCTCCCAGTTTGATCCAGTTCTTCTCTAAAATGAGGAAGTGGGCCGACATGTCCAACCTGTCGCAGGACTTCCGGCTGCGTATGGAGCGGCTGGAGCGCAACTTCGAGGTTTCCACGGTGATATTCCGCAAGTTCGAGCCCATCTTCATGGACATGTTTCAGAACCCGCAGGGAGGCGAACCGCCGCGCCAGCCGCGCAGCAGGAAACACAGGCATGACACGCACGCACACACACACACACACACACACACTCTCAGCTCAGTCTAACCGTGTGTGTGTGTGTCGTCTCTCCGGCTCTGCAGGCGGCTGCCGTGTCACATCAGCGATGTGTTCAAGTTCTGCTGGACGCTGTTCGTCTACACCAAAGGTACCGAGCAACAAACCGTGACGGCATCAGTGTGGCTGTTTTTAAAAGCAGCTATAATCAATATTTATTGATAAACAGTGTATGAAACGTGTAACGTGTTGGGTGTGGCTCAGAGAGATTAACCTGCAGAGAATTATCAGCGACTCTGCAGCTCCTCTCGACTTTACAGAGCTTCAGTTTCAGCTCGTTGTTTATCTGTCCGGCTGTTCTGCTTCACTCTCAGCGGCTCTCATGGCGTCGATTTGTGACGCAGCTGTTTTCAGAGAAAAAAAAAGCTCTAAAAAGCAGCTAAAGAGCCAAATGTTTCTCTCAGGAGAAAAAACAGAAGCTTAAAGAGAGTAAATATTGGACTTAAAGTCACCAGCTGGACAGAAACACGACTCATGAATGATAATGTTGCTCCGTAACTGCTGGATGGAGAAATAAGCAGCTGTTTGCTAACGAGCTCGACATATTTAACTTAAAAGGTGACGATGTGTCAGAATCGTTTTCACTGTTGTTTCTGCTGAAAACTAAAATCAGTTAATGCAGATTTATAGATAGATAGATAGATAGATCACCAAATTATAACAAAACAAAACAAAAATAAAAACAAAAACTTTCTAGTCATTTCAAGGAGTTGAAGAGTCTGATTGCTGCGGGGACGAAGGAGCCGACTGCTGTTATTATTCATTATAACATTCACACAAAAGTCAAAACAGGAGCTTTGTGTTACGGACTTGTATTTCCAAATAATGTTGAACTTGTTGGTTAGTTTGTGTGTGTGTGTTTGATTGTGTGTGTGTTATCTGACGTGTGTGTATGTTTCTGTTTGTGAAGGAAACTTCCGTATGATCGGCGATGACCTGGTGAACTCGTACCACCTGCTGCTCTGCTGTCTGGACCTGGTGTTCGGCAACGCTCTGCTCTGCGCAAACAGGAAGGACCTCATCAACCCGACATTCAGAGGTCAGACTCACCCTCTGTCTGTGTGTGTGTGTGTGTGTGTGTGTGTGTGTGTGTGTGTGTGTGTGTGTGTGTGTGTGTATTAATACCAGGTGTAAATGGGTCCAAACACACCTAAAAGCAGAGAGAAGAGTCACAGAAGTAAGAAATAAGAATTCCTCTGTAAGCGTGTTTATACCAGCGTGTATGCTTACACTCGTGTACGATACTCTTGGACTCTGTAGCTGCTCCATGAACGTCTTGACAACACAGTGACACAAACAATACAACCTCAGTCATCCCAACACCAACAGTTACAGTTAAAATGACCGTACTGCACACATCCCATAAAGAAGTCATGATAAACTGTCACTGTAGTGAAATAACTGTAAAAACTGTGTGTGTGTGTGTGTGTGTGTGTGTGTGCAGGTCTGCCCGCCGTCTTCCGCGCCGACGGCCACGTCTCACCCGACGAGCCTCCTCCGTGCGTGTTGGAGAAGTTGTGCGAGCTCCACGACGGGCTGGTGGTGGAGGCGAAAGGCATCAAACAGCACTACTTCAAACCGTACATCCAGAGACTCTTCCAGAAACAGGTAAACACGTCATAAACACACACACACACTCGCTGCTCCGTCACACGCTGTCACGTTGTTGTAATCACGTTTATCTCTTTTTATTCCAAATCAGATCCTGAAAGGTAACGAGGAGCTTCTGACAGAAATGTTGGATCCTCAGAACTTTATTGACAACAAGTAAGACGATCAAAGAATTAAAGCATCACTGCGTCGTCTCTTTCTCTACATACCGATGTGTTTAACTCTGTGTGTGTGTGTGTGTGTGTGTGTGTCTGCAGTAAAGCCATAAACAGGGAGTACGAGGAGTACGTGTTGACGGTGGGAGATTTCGACGAGCGCGTGTTTCTCGGAGCCGACGCCGACGAGGAAATCGGGACTCCGAGGAAAATCGTTCAGGAGCCTTCAGCCGGCCAGACGGCGGCTCAGAAGCAGCTGCAGCAGCACGTAGAGAAGGTACAAACACCGCTAGACGTTTATGTGCTGTTTGTGTTTTTACCAAACCAGCAATGAGAGGAAATAAAAAGGCTCCGTTATTTCCTGGATCAGCTGATCGATGTCGTTTAAAACAGACAAGCAGGAGGGAAGAGTGTGTTTGTTTGTCGGGGACGAAAATGAAAATGAAAAGGAGTTCCACTGGAAACACTCGACTCCTCTTCTGCTTACATAAATATTTATTTTTGTTTCTTCTGGAGTAAAAATGTATTTGAAGAACTGGAAATGAAGTTATTTTATCTTTTTAAAGTGTCTGATGATGTGAACGTTTCCATGTGTTTCATTTTTTAAGTAGATAATTGTGTTTTAGCCAAGATCGTTACACTATAAAATGTTTTCTGTATATCGTCACAATGATAATAAATATGCAACATTATATAAAGAAGAGGCACAATTAACATCATGTGAAGAAGATAAACACGTCTCTCTCTCCCCAGTCGGGCTCTCTCGCTCCCTCCACCCCGCTGACAGGACGAGTCTACCTGAAGGAGAAGGATCTGCTCGTCACGCCCGTCTCCTCGGCGACACAGAGCGTCAGCCGTCTGCAGAGCATGGTTGCCGGGTTACGGACCGCCCCCAGCGACCAGCTGGTGCAGATTTTTAAGTCGGTTCTGTTTCTTTTTTCTTCAGATTTTTTTTTTTTTTTAATGGTTTCTTGCTGCTAACGACGTTTCCTGCGCTGCTGTTGAAGGTCGTGCACCAGAGATCCCACCGACTCCATACTGGCCAGAGTGAAGACGCTGGGACAAACCTTCAAAGAGCATTACACCAACGACTCAGAGGACACGTCGGGCTCGCATATAGGTAACACACACACACACACACACACACACATAAAACAAACAAGATAAACATATGTGTTAAACGTTTTTCCTTCAGTAACGATTAACCGTCTCCAGCGGCAACAAACAAAAATCTTCATTATTATTAATCTGCCAGTTTTTTTTCTTCATTAATTGTTTGTTCTGTAAAACATCAGAAAACAGTGATTTGTTTTCTTCTACAGTCCCTGATGATGATGATGATGATATAAAATGTGAAAAAATACTGAATTCATTATAATTAAAGACAAACAGCAGCCAGTTGATCCTCATGAGGAGCTGCAGCTGTTAAATAAACGATCATCAAAATAATTAATTTTCTGCTCTGATCATCGTTTATTTCTTACGTTGGTGTAACTGTCGTCCATCAGAGATCCTTGAAGAATCTCTGCAGTGAATAAATGATTTTTTTTCTTTGGTCTTGTTTCAGATTTTGCGGAGAATCGACTGAAACTGGCGGAGATCCTTTACTACAAGATCCTGGAGAACGTGATGGTTCAGGAGACCAAACGGCTGCACGGCAAAGACATGAGTGTAAGACGCTGCGACGCCGAGGTCGTCTTAATGTTAGAAATATGCTGCTGTTACTGAAATGGTAGAAAAAGTCAATCAGATGTAAAAAAAACTATAAATAAACAACAAACTAACAGAAAATATAAAAGCAGCTGCTGAAAACAAATATTTGTAACATTTAAATGTCATAAATCAGTCTGAACTCAAAAGTTCAGCTTTTTATAAGCTTTCTAGCAGATTTGAACTTTATTATTTCATTAGTTTGTGTTTTTTTTAAGTTGAGAATGAAGCTGAAATGATTCATTATTTAGTGGATTGAAAGAAAACTGATTAATATTTCATGCAAAAATGTCTGAAATGTTTGTTTCAGCTTCTTAAACATGAGAATTTGCTGCTTTTCTTTGTCATATATGATAATAAATATTAAATATATTTAAGTTTCAGACTGTCAGTCAGAGAAAATGTGACGTTTGAAGACGTTAGATTCACAATGTAAGTTTATTCTTACAGCACATTTCAGCAAGAAGGTGATTCAAAGTGCTTTACAGAGATCATAAAAGGCAATAAAACAGAATATAAAAGCAAAAACAATTAAAAAGTTTTACATTTGGAAATTAAATTTTAAAAAAAAAGCTAAAAAGGATAAAAGAAGAGAATAAAATAAACGAATGAATGTTTTTAACATCCATGAATCAGTTTTTATTCACTTTTATCTGCAGGAAGTAGATTATGCCCCAAAACTATAATAATAATAATAATAATAATAATTTTAACCACTCAGAAAATAAACACTTATTTTGTAGTTTAACACTTTTTCCTGTTTTGTTTTTCTGTTTCTTTCTTTCCTTCATTTCTTCACGTCGTCTCCAGATGTTTCCGTAATCATTTGTTGACATGTTGTTGTTGTTTTCTTTTATCTCTGAATAAATAAACCTCTGCGTTGTGTGTTGTGTTTTGTGTTTTTCAGGTTTTGCTGGAGCAGGACATCTTCCACTGCTCTCTGATGGCGTGCTGTCTGGAGGTCGTGTTGTTCTCGTACAGCTCACAGAGAACTTTCCCCTGGATCATCAACGTCTTCAAGCTGCCCTCCTTCTACTTCTTTAAGGTAACACACACACACACACACACACACACACACACACACACACACACACACACACACACACAGCCAGCGAGGAGTCTGTTTTAATAAAGAAACATTTCACTGATCAGACATGTTTGATGCCTTTTGAGCTGCAACAGTTACGATCAGATGCTCCAGAAATGATAGACAAACCTTTTATATATTGTGTGTGTGTGTGTGTGTGTGTGTGTGTGTGTGTGTGTGTGTGTGTGTGTGCAGGTGATCGAGGTGTTTATCCGCTCAGAGGAAGGCCTGTCCAGAGACATGGTGAAGCACCTGAACCTGATTGAGGAGCAGGTCCTGGAGAGCCGAGCGTGGACGGCGGACTCGGCGCTGTGGAGCGCTCTGCAGGCCGCCGGGAACAAAGTCCCCACAGTGGAGGAGGTCAGTTAACGCACTTCCTGCTCCCTAAAGCTCTTTACATAGTTAATTACTGCTCCTGCAGCTGTGAAGACGTTGAGACAAACACACACCTGCATGTACAAGAAACATGAAAACATACTTAACAGACGACCTTTGAACTCTGAACTAATTTTTATTATTTAAAAGAGGAGATTTCTACCAACAGAACCAGATTTTCTGTTTCTGTTATAAAGTTTGTTTGATGAATATTCTTCATCCCAACGCACTGATCGACTTTTCTCATCTCGTTTCAAGATACTTTCAATAGAAAGAAAAAAATCCACTGACAGTGAATTAATTCTCGAACCAAACAGGCAGAAAAATGAGAATCTGAGACACAAATTACTGTTTTATTCTTCTTTTTTTGTCTTTAAATGATTTTAGGTTCATGTTTTTAATTTGTTTGTGAATGAAGGATCATAGCAGCGGTCTGCAGAGACGTTTCTCCTCCTCCTCTTCCTCCTCCTTCTTCTTCTTCTCCTTCTTCTCCTTCTTCTCCTTCTCCTTCTTCTCCTTCTTCTCCTCCTCCTTCTCCTTCTCCTCCTTCTCATTCTTCTTCTTCTCCTCCTTCTTCTTCTTCTTCTCCTCCTTCTCCTCCTCCTTCTCCTTCTTCTTCTTCTTCTTCTTCTCCTCCTTCTTCTTCTTCTTCTCCTCCTTCTTCTTCTTCTCCTCCTTCTTCTTCTCCTCCTCCTTCTCCTTCTCCTCCTTCTCCTTCTTCTTCTTCTCCTCCTTCTTCTTCTTCTTCTCCTTCTTCTCCTCCTCCTTCTCCTCCTTCTCCTTCTTCTTCTTCTCCTCCTTCTTCTTCTTCTTCTCCTCCTTCTTCTTCTCCTCCTCCTCCTCCTTCTTCTCCTTCTCCCTCTTATTTGTTTTTACTTCACTTTCTCTTTGTCGTATTTTCCTCCTCTTCCTCGTCTTTATCGTCTCTTCTCATCTTTTCTTCCTCAGGTGAATTTCTCCTCCAGTTTAGATTACTGGTTCTGGTCCTGGTTCCAGTATGGGGGGTCAGTCCCACCTCCCTCTGGTCGCCTTGTCGCCCATCATCCACCCGCGCATCCGGGAGTTCAGATCCGGTCTGGGCAGCGCTCGCAAAGGTGAGTCATCACTCAAGTTCGAGCGCATCAACGTTACGTGTGTGTGTGTAAAATCATCTTCATCATCTTCGTCATCCTCCCTCCAGACGTGCCTCCGTCTCCGCTGTCGGTCCACGACAGGTACAGCTCGCCGGCAGCCGGCAGCGCCAAACGCCGTCTCTTCGGCGACGACCCTCCGACCGTGACGTCGGGAGGAGCGATCGCGGGTTTGAGCCCGCTGTCGTCTCCGGCCAAAAGGCTGACGTTCGGCTCCAGCAGCACCCTGAAGATCGGACCTCCAGGGACCCAGACCACCACGGTCCTGAGCATCCCGCTGCAAGGTAGAGACGCACGATGACATCACTAAACACACACAAGGCGACACGACACAGAAATAATAAACATGAACTTCCTGTGTCGGAGCTTCGCTTTGATCCGTGTGTGTGACTCTCTGCAGGAATGAGCAACGACCGCACCATCACGCTGATCCCGGTTCCTCCGTGCGAGTCCTCAGGCGCCGTCACCGCTCAGTTCCTGCTCACCGCCTCCCCCGGCCGCGCCGTGCCCGCTCCTGCGCCCTCTGACCCCCAGACAGGAAGCGGCCGGCCGCGACGCACCGGATCGCTGGCTCTGTTCTTCAGGAAGGTAAGAAAATAAAAAACAGGAGAGATTTATCATCATCATCATCATCATCATCATCATCGTCGCTGGTACGAATGATTTTATTATGAAATTCAGATATTTATGATTCGCTGCTGATCGTCGTGACGTTTCAGGGATTTGTCGGCTTTATTAAATATTTTACCAGCCATCAAATAAACATCATATAAGCTCATTATATGATGTTTATTAACAGGCAGAAATTATGAATTTTTTTTTTATGTGGATGAGTCGCTTTATCTAATTTATTATTTGCTAACCGCAGAGCTGGACTAGCGCTACGATGAACGTTGTGTTTCTGACCAATAAGGAGACTGAACGTTGTCATGTGACTCGTAGTGATCCATTTTTTTCTCTCAGTGTGAAAAGAAACTCGAGTTTATCAGATCAGAGTGAAACAACTGTAGGTTTTTCTGCAGCAAAACGGTCACATGACTAACAGGAGAGGTGGTCATGTGACTGTCAGAGAGATGTTATATTATATAAAATATTATTACATTAATTATTTTGTCTATAAATTGTCAGAAAATAGTGAAAAATGCCTTAAATTATTACTAATTTATCAAAAAGTTTGTTTATTTATTTTCTGTTAATTGACTAATCGATTGATTGTTGCAGCTGCGACTCGTCTCATCCGTGTTTGACTTCCTGCTGAGCTGTGTTTTCTAGACGACGGCAGACGCAGACCAGTGAGCAGCCTGGTCGTCGTCGTCGTTGTCGTTGTTGTTTGACTCGTCCTCTGTGTGTCTGCAGGTTTATCATCTGGCCAGCGTGCGTCTTCGGGATCTGTGCGTGAAGCTCGACGTCTCCTCGGAGCTTCGCGGGAAGATCTGGACGTGTTTCGAACACTCGCTGGTTCACTCGACCGACCTGATGAGAGACAGACACCTCGACCAGCTGCTGCTCTGCAGCGTTTACATCATATGCAAAGTAAGAAAAGTCGCTTCACCTTTAATTAAGGAGGAGGAAGCGTCGCCTCACAGCGGCTCTAAACGCTGCTGCTGAGCTCCAGACAACATCCTCAGCACAGAGTATCTTATTTTATTCACTAAATCTGTGGCTGTAGTATCGATTTTAAATGTTGTGTTCATTCATTCATTCATTAATTGTTCTCTCTTAAACAACAAGCTGCTGTTTCCATTTATATTAAAACATCCAGTAAAAACACATTATAGCAGAAAACTGACGGTAAACATTCATCTGTACTTCAAACTCATGATTTAATATCTGTGTATGCGTCCACAGTGAGATTCAGGTTTGACTCTATAAACATAAACGTTACTTTTATTCACCAGGCGGCTTTTTAAAGAAAAAAAGAGTGAAAATGATGTAAAATGTTGTTTTCTGTTTCGACGTTAATGTGAATCCTTCCTGCAGATCACCAAAGAGACTCACACCTTCCAGGACATCATGAAGTGTTATCGCAGCCAACCGCAGGCCAGCAGCCATGTGAGACACACACACACACACACACACACACACACACACACGCTGCAGTGTACAGGGATACAGCACTATATGTCACATTATTATAATATACAACACTCTAGAAAACACTCGAATGCATCATAAAACAACCAAACTAACTGCAATAATAATAATAATAATATGATAATGAGTTCTGAGAAAAAGACAATAAAACAATTAACTTTTAAAATAAAACTGAGATAAATGACAATAATTTCTTTATTGTTTATAAATATAAATGTTATCGTAACGATGTGTTTTACTGAAACAGGAAGTTAAAACTTTGACTAGAAAAAATACAACTGGAAACTTAAAATTGATGTGTGTGTGTGTGTGTGTGTGTGTGTGTAGGTGTACCGCAGCGTCTTACTGCGTCACACTCCCAGAGAGCAGGTGGCCGACGAGAACATGGAGGTGGATCCTGCGTCAGGCGGCGAGTGTAAGATCACACATACAGACGTTATATCAGCTGATTATTACAGATGTTTGTTCCTCAGTGAAACGCTGTTAGATAAATTATTATTGATATTTATTCTGTTATTTATTATTAGTATAGAACTAATTATTATAGATTATTTTAGACGCTGCTGGACTTCAGTAAGAATCTCTTCATGTGTAAGAACCTTTAACCTCATTTCTGTTGCTAAGTAACAAGAAATCACAGTAACAGAAATGAGAAATTAGGTTTGAATTGATTAAAAAAAACTGAAAATAAATGTCAGATAAGCCCTTTTTCCTCGTTTTCTTTTTACTCTGTTAAATCCATGTGACACTTCAGGGCTGCTACTAACGATCATTTTAATTATTGATTCATCTCTGGAAACTTTTTTTATGATCAATGAACTGTCTGGTGTTTAAAATGTCAGAAAAACCCGACCAGCTTCAGTTTATGATGTCATGAGAATATTTCCACGTCGCAGCAGCAGGAACCGATGAATGTTTGTCGTTTTTTATTTAATCAATGACTTGAAACGATCGATCCGTTTGTTCCTTCAGCTGCGGAGAAAACCAATCAGGTCTCGGCGGAAGCGAACTCCGACCAATCGGGGGAGGAGGAGCGCGGTGACCTCATCCAGTTCTACAACAGCGTCTTCGTCCTGAAGATGAAAAGCTTCGCGCTGCGATACGCCACCCACGACAACCGGGTACGACCCTCGACGCAGCGAGCCCGGTTCATGATGAAAGTAACAGTTAACGAACGGCTACATGACATAACTCTGTGTGTGTGTGTGTGTGTGTGTGTGTGTGTGTGTGTGTGTGTGTGTGTGTGTGTGTGTGTGTGTGTTTCGTCCCCCAGGTGGACGCTCCTCCTCTCTCTCCGTTCCCGTCGGTTCGGGCTCAGCCTCTCTCTCCTCGCCGAGTCTCTCAGAGACACTCGCTGTACGTCTCCCCGCACAAGAACTCCGCCGGCTGCCTCACGCCGAACTCCTACACCTACAGGATCAACAGCAGCCCGTCGAAGGCAAGAACACACACACACACACACACACACACACACACACAGTTTCATTACAAGCTGCTTTATTTTTAATTGGAAAGATTTTGTTCCTGACATTTAACCAGCTGACATTAACTGGAGTCAGTTTGTCCCTGAAACATTCAACAAGTGAAAAACACTTTTGTTTCCTTTAATATTTGAGACTTTAAACACATTTCATGGTTATAAAACAAGTAGTGATGCACGATATTGGATTTTTTGCCGATATTTACAACTCATCATAGCCGATGCCGATATATGCACATATTTTTTCGGCTGCTCATAATCGGCAGAAGATGCCGATATTTCATTTTAGAGCTTATATCGGCCGATACCAATATCGTGCCGATAATGTCGTGCAGCCCTAAGAACAAGGACTTTTTCTTGGGAAAATGTAAAAAGACTAAAACATCACACATCTGTATCTGTATCAAAACAGGAGAGCAAGAAAAATAACAGCTGCATCACCTACCATATTTAAAAAAATAAAAACTTTCCCTCCTCGATCTCAGGATGTTAATATTAAACGTTTAATCAGAAAACTACAACACAACTTCTGCAACAGTCTGAAGTTCTGTCGCCTAAATGAAATAAATTCTCGTCTGTAGGTTTTTTTATGCAGTAAGTTGAGCTGCTGTTGTGATAAATTAAAGATTCCTCAGATGTTTTTACCTCAGCGGAGACAATCAGCCTTTTATTTCTCATTTCCTGTGTTCCCTCCGGTTGCTGCAAACTCGACACTTCCTCCTTGATTACCTGTTGTTTGATTAATTCAGTATCATTTACATTTTGTGCAGCACGAAGCCGAAACTCCTGGAAGCTTCATAAGAGCTTTTTTGTTCTCAGGATGTTTTACATTTAAACCAGAAACACTCAGCTCTTCAAACAGACTTTAGGTTTATAAATTACCTCTGAATAGAAGAGAAAGATCATAAAACACAGCGGAGCAACTCCTGCAGTTCAGCTTTCTGGGTATAAAATGATGATTACCCTAAAACTTTACATCCTAAAGTTCACTCTGCTTCATCTGCAGCATCTCAGTTACTTTACTGGTAACAACAAATATTCAAACCAGCTCATAATTCAACCAAAAGTTCAGGTTCAGATGTTTAAGTCTCCTCAGATGAAGCTTTATTGAGTTTTAAATGATATAAAACAGAAAAAAGGAGAAAATTCTGTCATTTGAGAAGCTGGAAACTGATATTTTTTGGCATTTTTGCTTTAAAGAAGTCTAAAAATGTCTAAAATTAATAATTAAAATAGTTGCAGATCCATTTATTGTTGTTAGAAGCCACTTTTCTGTTTTAAAATGTCTCATTGAAGTGAATGAGGGGCCGTTACTGTATTATTATATGTGCACAAACACAATAACGTCGTCGGCATATACAGTAAACTTTACTCTCTCTTCTTCTTCCTCTTCCCGTCTCGTCCCCGTCGCTCTTTTCCAGGAGTTATCGGACATCAACCGGATGATCCGGCAGGGCAGCGTGAGCAGGAAGAGGGCGTTCACCATGGAGGGAGACATGATGATGTCATCGGCGTGCGACTCCCCCAGCAAGAGGGCGTGTCCGGAAAACGGCAGCAGTCCGGACGTTCTGCTGAAACGTCTGCAGGACGTCGTGTCGGAGCGGCAAAGTCACTGACGGGACAAAAAAAAAAAAAAAAGAGACATGAACATGAAACGTAATGAAAACGTTTTTCATTACAGAACTGGGAAAAAAAAACAAAAAGAGTCTGAAGGCCGAGAAGACGAACGCGACCCTTCGTCCTCGGCTGGAAAGAGAACGGCTACTGGTGGAGAAATGTTTTATATTTTTCAGGAAACTTTTCTCAGTTTGTCTTTATATGTTATGACCTGATAGTCATAGAGTCTGTGTAGCATACGATGGCAGGATTCATGCCATTTTGTTTTATCCAAAGCAGCGACTCATTCTCCCTCCAGTGTTTGCAAAACCCCCAAAATTCAAACTTTGATACCGATAAAAAATAATAATAATAACAATAATATCTAAAATGAGATATCGGAGCCACTGAGATGCTTTACGTCTGTCAACTGATTCTTCAGCCGTTTCACTGAATCGATTTAAAAACTTTGTTGTTAGAATTCACTTTAAAGTAGTTTAACGTCTCACTCTGCTGCAGTGATGTCACAGCAGACTCCGGGGCACGCTGTGACATCATGGTGTACGCTGTGACATCACGTTCTGCCCCGGGGTATGCTGTGACATCACGGTGTATGCTGTGACATCACGGTGTACTCAGAGGTACGCTGTGACATCACAGTGTACTCTGAGGGTATGCTGTGACATCATGGTGTACGCTGTGACATCACGGTGTACTCTGAGGGTACGCTGTGACATCATGGTGTACGCTGTGACATCACGGTGTACTCTGAGACATCACGGTGTACTCTGAGGGTAGGCTGTGACATCACGGTGTATGCTGGGGTACGCTGTGACATCACGGTGTACCCCCGGGTACGCTCTGACATCACTGCTGGGTGCGGTCAGCCCGATGTAGCGGTTCTTTAAACGTCGAATCCTCTGGCAGGTGGCGCAGAAACAGATTTCACGTCTGCTGATTTGCATTAAAAAGTCCAAAATACACATTTGTAGATAATCCGACATGAAATTCAGATATTACAGAAGAAATAAACACTCGAGCGTCTCGAGTCAATTCATTTATAAGCTTTTTATGTTTTCGTTTCCAAGTAAGATGTCATTATTTTTGGTTGCCATGGTGTTTCCCTTTTTAGCCTCGTGAAACTTTCACCGTGTAAAAGTAAAATAACAGTCCGACTTTTTTTTACCCGACGGGACAGTTCGGTGAGATTTGAAGCCTGAACGTGTGTAAATAGTTTCCGTCATGACAAATCAAGCTGCGTCGTACATTCGTCAGTATTAAACTAAACCTGCTGATGTTTCTACTTCCTGTAGAGATTTTATCACGGAAGGGGAAAATGTTTAATTTTAATCTTTTTACTAATTAGTTTTATTGTTTCTCTTTTAATGTTTTTCTCTTTTATGGTTATGAACCATTTAATGTATAATTGTGTAACGATTTAATGCAAACAACAAGAGTGCTCGTCTGAAGCGGCATTTTTGTGTGTATGTGTGTGTGTGTGTGTAGTATCTACACTTTAATGATGTGTGTCTTCACTCAACAGTACTGATGTTAGAAATGTAACTTTACAGGTTTTAACATTTAATATCTGCTGTTTTGTTTTGGTTTTTTGCTTAAAAGAAGCAAAGTTGTAAAAAGGAGACTCAGAAACTAACTGCTTATTGTAAAAATTCAAGTAGATTTTGCTTAAAAAAAGTACAATAATGGACGGAGATGTGAGCAGAGCGCAGGTTTGTATCACTGTGGTTTGTTTACTGAACACTCTTTAACCTCAAGGACATTTGTATTTTCTACAAACAGTCAAAGGTTTTGTACAATAAAACATCTTTTCAACTCGTTCTGTGTTTTATTCATTTGACTCGTTAACGTTTCAGTTTTTATTTTTATGTGGTTTGTGACGCTGCGGAGACAGAAAACATGCACATGGAGCTGGTTTTAACTGCACAGATGGATCTTTATTCTAAACTAATCGTCTCGTTCTGCGTATATTTGAGTCATAAATGAGAATATTAATAGAAACAAATCACTTCCTGTACATGGCGTCAAATATAATGTGCACACTAGGTGAAATACTGTAAGAAACATTTATATTCCCGTTAATAACACGATGATCTTTAACAAGTAAACATCATTTCACTGCTGATATATAAAAACACTGAACCAAAGAAGATGTACTATTAATAAAACAGCTCACGTTTAACTCATCTGCATCTATTTTACACACAATTTACCCACAAAAATCATTTTAAATAATAAAAACAGCTCATTCATTAGTTGCAAACACACTTTACACTGAAATTAAATCTGTTAAACTTGTAAAGAACATTTTAAAAACTGTGAAAACATATTGAATATTCAGGCAGTTACTCAATTAACAGGAAGACTCTCACCTCCAGCTTTAATTATTCAGTAACATACTTCCACACTCAGGCACAGTTTCCTTAAAATGTACTTGTTAAATTTTGTGTTTGAAAGTCTGAATGTGGTTTCACGAGTTTCAAGATGCAAATTTAAGTCGAGAAATCTAAAAAAAACAAACTTCAGTCTTTTCTTTGGAAACATGTGACCTGATAGAAAGCTCCAGAGCTGCTACTAAATGGACTTTTATGATCCCAGATCAAGATTTTAAACAAACCATCAGATTTTAAAGCCAAAGTGGATGAAAAACTCTTTAAAAAAGTGAAAAGTGAACAATTTAACTGGAGATTTTACATGTAAACTAATTATTTAGTTGTGCTAAAACACAATAAATCTTTTGATAGAGTATGTTTCTATTATATTTATGCACAGAGGAGCTTTCTGATGGATGTTAATGCACCTTTTAATTATGTGTTTTCAACTGGAAAAGCTCAGAATTGACTTTATTTACATTCAGTGGTTGTTAAGATGAGTTCAAGTGATCGACATCATGCAGGATTTTTTGCTTCTTTCACAGGAAAGTGGACCTAAATGTATTCCACTCACTTATTTACTTAATAGTTTGCTTAATTTTCAGCTCTCTCTGACACGTTTAAACACTTTAATGTGTCTACGTGTAAATATCTCTTCAAATCATGAGCAGTTTTTGAGTAATTTAAACCTGCATTTGTATATTTATTTATTTATTTATTGCCTCTCAGCCAACTGTAAACACACACTGACACATTATCACCTTTATAAAAAGTTGTTATGCTGAACATGTTGAACACAGATTTACACTTGCAGCAGATGCAGAGCGAACATTAGCATTTTAAAGTCGTGTTTCCGGCCACCTGGCAAGAGATTTATCAGCTGTTTGGTTCATCACAGCGTTTTTTTTTTCTTTCTCTCTCTCTGATGTTGGAAACTGATGAGAGTGAAGCAAAAACCAAAAAACGAGGAGCTGAAAGACGCTAAAATGCTCCCTGAAGCTGCAGAGCCTGGTGATAATTATGTCCTCCATGTTACATATTGTCATTTCATCTATTATTTATATATATGTATATTGATTACATCACTAAAGGTTACTGAAGACTCGTCACTTAACGCAGACTGACCTGAGAGGAAAGGTGTTCAAGAGAGAGAGAGAAAGAGAGAGAGAGATCATTAATAATGCATCCTCTTGGGCCTTTACCGCCCAGTAACCATGGCAACCACGTCAGTTTCCATTCCTACCCTTCTAATTTTTTTATTTTTATATATATATATATATATTTTTCTTACCTAAAAAAACTAGTTCTCAGGTTTTATTTATTTATGGTTCTTGCTCTGGACTTGATCTGCCAGCACACAGATCCTCCATAAACTAAAGTTGTATATGTAGTTTTTTGTGTATATTTATCTCTTTCTTCGTCATCTTGTTGTTGTCTTTTTCTATTTTATTGCCATCTTGTTTCTTCGTTTAGCTGCTCTGACACCTGCAGCCAAAACAAATGACTACACGTATTCTGATTTTTTTGTTCGTTTTGTTGTTGTTGTTTTTTACTGTTTAAATTGCACATTTCCAGACTCTTGTGATTGAACTGTCACTTTACATTTCACTGTATATCCTGCGACGTGCATGAGATGAATAAAAATCCTTTAAAGTGCACAATTTAAAAAAAAAAAGAAAAAGAAAAGAAAAGAAAGAAAGATCCAGAGAATATTGCAGCAGCAGGCTCTTAGAAATTGAACACTTTGGGAAATAAAAGAAACCCACAATGCTTCGTATCCTCATGAATACAATATCCTTTTCCCCCGTTAGACTGAATACAATGGACGGATCTAAAATTAGCAGCAAAGTATTGAGGCCACCTCTGGAAGGAGCCGCCTGTGAAAAGCCTCTCAGTGGTTTTCTTTCTCCGTGCAGCGACTCTGACACGCAACACTTCCTCTGACCTTACGTTTCCCCTACAAGGTGAGCGGTGATAATCTGCCCCGAGGCGGGAAAGAAACTGATCCCAGCCGCCGTGACATGAGATTATTCTACATTTCACAGGCTGCTGCTTTTTTTTTTTTTTCACATGGATGACTTCTCGCCGACAGCCGGTGCTTCCTTGGAGCCGGAGACGGAGCAGCAAGTTCAATATATGGTAGTTTGTTGTAGAGAAAATCTGTCTGTAGATACAACATCAGTCTGTGATGTTTTATTCGGTTTCTTTTATCAGTTTCTGCACACATATTTTTCCTGTACACGTATTTTCCCGCCTTTAAACTCGCGGTAAAGGCCCCCTTTTCAGATACGCTTGTCAGTTTTACATCCAAATCAGTTAGAAAGTGTTTTGATCTTTGATGTTTCATGGTTTGGTCCTTTTAGCTTTACACCAAAAAAAAAGAGTGTCAATCAGTTTATTAGCAACAGATGCACCGAGTGGCTCCCTGTAGTCAGTCATTCCCAACATTAAAGATCCCCTGCAGACACACATCAAGACATAAAAATAAAAAAAATACTCTGCTTCGACCAATAATGTGTGTCTAATGTGGGTTTTCCACAAAAAGATTGAATAATTACCACTTTAACGTCCTTAAAATTACATCCAGAATATGTGAATATACAAATATATTTAATTTCAGGAGTTTAACCGCCGGACACCAGATGTCTCCTCCTTCACGGTAAACTCCGTTTTCGGTGTTTGTAGACTGGAGGATTCAGGTTTTCACTTCATTCTTGTGTGTAAATCGAAATACTGGACCAGGATTGTCTCCAAACTAGCTCGCAAATCCTGCTTTGTAGCTTCAATGAGCTCAGAGAAACTTTCCTCCGTCAGCAGACAAATGTGAAAACAAACTTTATCCAGATAAACATTCAAACAGATATTAATGCGGGTCACACGTTGCAACACCGAGACAACTTCCAACCGCCATAGACCACGTAAAACCTAAAATAACCACATAATAAATAAACATATCTGTGATTTACTACAATGAGAGTATCTGAGAAACAGTCCTGATTCATTGCAGAAGAGGATAAAACAAAAATAAGTGAAAACTTTGACCTGCTAGATCTCACAGCGGTGCATCAAAGCAACGTTGCTAAAGTGGCTAAAAACACGAACATAAAAAAAACTGATATATTAAGCTTGTTTATATATTGTAAAAGTTGTAAAAGGTTTGGTAACATATTCATATATTTATATATTGTTGTTTCAATCTGCTCTTAATGATTCGTTTGCGACTTTTTTTTTCTACGTTGACTACGAGCTGACGTCGGTTCGTCACAAGGCTCATAAACGGCTGTCCGTTCTGTAGCCTTGGTTGCTAAAGTGGTTGCTAAGGCGGTTGTTAAGGTTTTTCCATGTTTAGTTTGTGTTGTCCACTTTTGTATTTCGGCTCCGACATGTACGTATGTATTTGAGAAGTTGACATTTTGAGTAAAGAACGAGAATGAGTAGTGAAATCCTGTCTACATGGCTTCCTGAAGCTGACCAATCAGAACAGAGCTGGCTCATCGGGAGGCGGGCCTTAAAGAGACAGGCGCTAAAACAGGTTCTAACCTGTAAATATCACGCAAAGATATTCCAGCAGAGCCGCAGATTAAAAACACCAAGCATGAAATGAAGCGTCCTCTTTAATTATCTTACACCGCCGGCTGTGACCGTCACAATAACTGTTAAACGCCGCTGTTGTATTTATTACGGGGCAAACCGCTGTTTATGTCGCTGTAAACACAGATCTCATCACCCCAGCTGTGCAGCCGAGGATGTTTCCCCCTCAGTAAAAACCCAGCAGAGTGTTTCACAGCAGCAGATGTACAAGCTGTGATCCGGCAGATGATACAGGCGCAGAGACCAGCAACAGGAACATGACCCACATGTTCTGGTGTAAAAAAAAAAAGATTGCAAATGATATATTTGATCATTTTATTATTGCCTATTTTTTAAAATAAAAAAGCAGTCATGTCTGCACTAGATATGGGTTGCTATGGTAACAGGTATGGTTTCTCTGTGGTGATTATAATCTTTGCGGAGTGATTCATCTTCTGAAACAGAGACAATCTTCGCAGTGAGGAGATTAAAACCAAAGTTAAGACACCAAAATCCATTTGCTATGTAATTCAAAGCAAATATTGATGTGTTGTTTATTCTAATGAGATATTTTATCTCACTGTGTCTGTTCACAGGATTTTCCTTTTTACATTTTTTTGGACAAATGTTGCTTCCAATCACATCTAATAACGACAATAATAATGAAAAGCAACAGAAAATACAAACAAAACCAACCAGGAAAATGTTCCCAAACTGAATAAGGGAATAAGGTAAAAATACATTTTCAGAAGCAATATGTATATATATAAATAAATAAAATTAAATATTTAAAGGAGGTTACTCAGGAGGGATTTAAGAGAAGATGCTGATTCAGGCTTTAGTCTTGTTCCTGTCAGACGACGTCAGACTCTGTTCAGGTTAGTAAGAAACCAGTAATCCAGAAATAATAGAATATAATAGAATATATAAAAGCCATAATCTGTAATAAACTGGCAGCTAACGTAGAGACATTAAACAGGTTGTTGTTTTCTAGTCTGGCTGCTGCCTTCTGCACATTTATATATTTTGATGTTTTCTGTTTTTTGTTAATAAAAAAACACAAATATGAAGATTTGTCATCATGTTTTAATGAAAGCTTATATGCTTTTAGCAAAACCTAAACCAACTGGCATCCAGATAAAAATATGATTAGTGAAGAATATAACTACAACCTACAATAATTTATCCACAGGACTGTCTTCAAAACAGAGAAATGTCAACAAAACTGAAAACCTATTTGTTGATTTCCTTGTTTAAGGTCTAAAATTGACATTTTGAATGAACCTGGCCTTTGAAGGAGATGATATTTGACTCAATGTAAAACATAAATCAATAAAAACAAATGTTTTTTGATGATGTAAATCACAAAATCTGTAGATAAATCAGATCTAAACGACTCCTGGAGGCATCCTCCTCCTCCCCATTTTACCTCAACTTTCAATCCTTTATCGGTTAAACGTGCACTGCAGAGTTTATTTATTTATTTATTTATTTATTGACGTGACCTCAGCTCTGTCCACGTCTCATCGCTCCTGTGACTGTAAGAAAAGAAAAAAACGCCATCAGCTCCTCAGACACCAGCAGAGGAAACCACGGGCAGGTTTTGCGCATGGTCAGTTTCACCCCGGTCTCCCTCTCCTCCTCTCTCTGCCTCTCCTCCTCTCTCTGCCTCCCTCTCCTCCTCTCTCTGCCTCCCTCTCTCTTCCTCACCTCCCTCTCTCTGCCTCCTCCTCTCACATCATCCAGCAGCATCCATCTCTCCGGATGTCCACAGCCGTCTGATCCCCGCCTGGTTCGCGGCATCAGCAGCAGGTAAGACCCCCCTCCTCCTCTCTCCTCCTCTCTCCTCCTCTCCTCCTCTCTCCTCCTTCTCCTCAGCTGTCATCCCCATCACTTCTCCCCGATCGACTCTCCGCGTCTTCTCATCAATATCTCTCCCTCCCGCACATGATCGATGCTATCGGCGGTGTTTATTCGGGATCCAGCGCGGGGTGGATGCTCTCCTGCCTGGATACGGAACCACTGAATGCATCCCCGGTGTTTTCCCTCCGGAGGGATCGACACTTATGTCGCTGGGTTGCATATTTATATATATATTTTTATATATTTTTTTATACAAATAAGCTCATCTTGTGACTCGGACTCTGCCTCCTCTTTCATCCCGCGTTATCTGCAGTCAGGTCGGGATAATGAATAACGTGTCTGTCGGTGTGGTGCTTATCTGCTCCGGCTCATCCTGATATTATCTCACACACGCAAAGACGGAGTGTAGTGGTCCAAGGTTTTTTTTTTTCGGTTTTTTTTTGGCGCATCCTGAGGTCACTTGGTGGTGCACATCAGAGGGTGAATGACACCTTGCTCATGGGCACCCAGGCGGCTCCCGGCGGGGCCACCAGAGGCTGGATGTGATGATAAATGGTAACTGTGTCAGTGGGCTACTTTAGCCCGGAGCAACCCGGAGATTAACCGGCTGAACGGTGGTGTTTTATGAGGGGTAGATGCAGAAATAACAGGGGGGGAAATTGCACCTCAGGCTTGGTGAGATGACAGTTTGTGTAAAGAGGATAGTATATATGGCCTTGTAATGTACAGCTACAGCTAACATTGGTGATATATTGGTGGTAAAGGTGTGTAATTATGTGGAGGGGCACTAGTGTGATCTATCTATCTGTGTAAAATAACTGGGGGCATTAAAAAATGTATATATAAATGCAGGTTTTTACGCTATGTTGCACTGTTATCTTGTGTTTTTATGCACCTTGCCCTTTCTACACCTGTCCAGATGTGCAGATGTGCAGTGTGTGTGTGCGTTTGTGTGTCATGGGCTACATTCACAGACAAATTTCAGACAGTTAAATGGGGATAAAAATGTGTCTCAGGTTGGGAAAAAGCTGCTTTTTTGGGGGGCGGGTGAGTGGTTATAAGGTTAACTGGTAAGTCTGCAGGAAATGAGTGTAAGTCTATGTGACGTCCCCAGAAGTGACCTAAGTAAGTGTGTGTGTGTGTGTGTGTGTGTGTGTGTGTGTGTGTGTGTGTGTGTGTGTTATGATGATGAGGTGTCACAGACCGTTTTTAGGATCTGATTTTAACTCTCCGTTGGGGCTCAACAGGGGAGCGACGGAGACAATAGCGCTGAGCGGAGGCAAAAATGGAAATAAATAACGACCAAGGTGAGATGACTGTGATTCAGATGATTTGTCAGTGTGTGAGTGTGTGTGTGTGTGTGTGTGTGAGTGTGTGTGTGTGTGAGTGTGTGTGTGTGTGAGTGTGTGTGTGTGTGTGTGATGGATTAATAGCCTGCTGGTCTGGCCGGTTCTCTGGGGAAACAGGCTTTTCTGCTGCAGAATTGCTTGATTTTGGACAATTTAGGAGGTTATTTTGTCGGGATGGAAAATCCTATAATAAAAGGATGAAACGTCCTCTATAAGTATTAAACTATATAAGAGTATTTAACTAAAAAAAAAATAAGGCTATGGGTTACTAATGTGTAGGTTTAGTGCCCAGAATATTAATAATGTAAGAAAGATACCATAAATATACCATGAAATTACCCGCTATTGATCTGCCTATACGTCCCTGCGGATCACTGAGGGCTAGATTTTAGTTTTAAATTGTTATAAATCAGCGTTCAGCAATTAGATTTAAGGTTTTTTTCAGCATCATTTCACAGGTGTGGGCCTGTATTCTTCCAATATTTAGCATTTTGAAGATAATTAGTAGATGAAACTGTTTCTTTTAAGACTTTATCCAACAGCAAAGGTCATTTTTTCTCATTAATAAGTGAGAAACAACAGAATTAAAGCAGCTTATATTGACAAAAATGACTCGTAAATGCACTAGCAGACTACAGATTTAGCTGATTTGTGAAAAATAACAAACTTCACTTTCTTCAGGGGGTCAAATATTCTTCCATATTTCCATATTTTTAAATAATAAATCCTTTTTTTCCTCTTTTTTTAGTGAGAATGATGCCGAGCGGCGGCGTTGTGAAGACATGAGCACATCCAACAGATTTCGATGGAGTCCTCTTTCAACGCCGTAGAGCTACGGGAGCTGCGGGGCGGAAGAGGCCTCTCTCCGACGCCGGCCGCAGCACCCCGCTGGACGCCGGCCGCAGCGGGCAGCGCCGCCCGGGGGTTCGAGAACGCCTCCTACCTGCAGGACGAGGAGCAAAACCAGCAGCAGCAGCAGCAAGCGGGAGCGACGAGCTGTCCTCCCTCGACTTCAGGCAACGGCAAGGTTGGCGCCAAAAGTTTGGTCGTTTGATAGCATTAGCGCCACCTACTCTGCCTCTGATTGGCTCTGACCCTGATATTAACCTAACTAGCCAATCAGAGGCAGAGTAGGGCGGCCCTCGACACCCAATAACGCTATTTTGGTGAAGCTAGTTTTCTCATTTTAACCTGTTGTGTCTCCAGAGATGTTTATCATCTTCCAAGAATAATCAAACGTCATTGCATTATTTTATTTTTTTTATATGGAAAACAGTCGTCGAGGGTTCGCTGCTTGTGGGCGTCCGAACAGAAAACAGGAGACGCGACACTAAAAGCCTCCTGAGTGCTTCATAATTAATTATCACTCACGTTATTGTTGTGTTGAGCCGTAATAACGAGTTTAATGGACGGAGCTTATGGTAATTTATGCTTTGGCCGCAGCACATTACAGAAATGTCACATATTTTTTTTATATGAATTATGTTATTATTATTATTCGTGAGCAACTTCTTATTGCTTTTCCTGGTGTTGTTTGGTTTGTTGAGGCTACAGGGCAAGAATGTAAAACAAAAAAAAATTAGACTCATGAATCAAAAACACAGACGAGACGAGTCCACGTCTCTGTTACATCAAAATAACAGAACAAACAAAAGCAGCTCGTACCGCTTGGCTGCAAAGAAAAAAAGAGATTTTTTTTTAAAAATAATAATTGCTGCGAGACATATTTTCTGCTGCTGTCAACACAAACAGAGGCTGCTTTACCTCTGCATGCACGAACATAACAAAAACCATCAGCACAAGAGTTACTCTAATCACATTTTTACATTTTCCTGCTTTTTACACGCAAAGAAAAATAAAGTCCAGAATCCTAAACAATCAGGTTTCTGGGCAGGATAAACGGGACCGAGCCAGACCGCCTGAGCTCTCAAACCCCATCGATCCGAGTCTTTACTCCGCCAGGGAGGTGAATTACAACCGACGAGGACGCATGACAGGTTACACGGTGATGTCAGTACGTGTCAAAAGAGGCCGCGGTTACACAACGAGAGATTAACTGCTCTGCAAAAAAAAAGAAAAAAGCAACACCTGTGACGAAAACATGAGCAGCATAACAACATAATATGATTTGAAAGGCTTTAATGTTATCAGATATTAAATGAACCTCTGGAACGACTTCTTCTCAGATTGAAGTCTTTTGTCATAAATGATCCCAAAAATGCTTTTTACAAAGAAATCTTTTTCAAAAGAGGTTGAATTGCATGTTGTTTTTTAAATTTTTTATTTATTGGTGACAGCCAGAGTGCCGGCCTGATGCTCCTGCACTGAGATGTGTGTGTGTGTGTGTGTGGTCCAGGTATTCCTCACGTTGTGGGGGCATAGATCTGTTTACACACTCATGTTGCGGGGACTCTCCTCCCTTACGGTGACAAAAAGCAAGTCCCCTTAACCCTCAGGAGTCTTTGGGGCCATTCTGGACGTTTTTGACTCTAAGAAACATAAACATGTTCAACGAAGGTTGCAAATGTGAACATATGATGATAACACTGAGATAAAATCAATCAATCTATCTATTTAAGACAAAAAGCAGATGTAACAATATAAAATAAATGCGATATCCGCCACCGTCCCATCTCGCACGCTTTTCCGCATGAGTAAACACCAACGTATCTCAGTTTTTACTCGGTCTATCAACACCAAACAAAAACTGGCGCAGAGTTTCCAGCCAGCAGTCTGTATTTCTCTGTTTAGCGTCTTCAGGCTAGGCTAACCCATCGTTGCTAACTTTGGAGCTAACTCCCTTCACTTTTCCAGCAGTTGGAGAAACAACAGACGTGACTTTTCAACATTTAACTGACACACTGTAGTCTGTGCTGTACATTTACTGCCAGACTGACAACTTACCGCTAACCTTTTCCTCTGCTCCACTCATATCCACCGTCACTTTCTCTGCGTCCAACTCACTGCGCTAACAAACTATGCAATGACGTATTACTTAGCAGAGTTACGCTCGTTTCCCAGGCAACGACACAGAGGTTCACACGTCCTGAACAGCGCTGCACAGACTCCCAAACACTAAATATTTCCGAATGAGTGGATATTTGTTGTTAATTCTGGCATTAAAACATATTTTTGGGCTGGCGGGGGTTCTCGTTGATATGATTGTAGGAGAAACACTGATTCAGTAAACATTCAGTATTTAGTAAACTTAGTAACCGTTGAGAACAGTTAGATCCAGAAGGCTCCGTTAGTTTGGGCGAGTCCAAAAAGTCCAAAAAGTCTGTCCCTCCCACCGCAGGAAATAATGGATTAGCTAATGGAAAGCTGCTGATGTAGCACTTTTCTCTTTATGAAAGTAACACAGAGATTATTGACCAATGAGAATTTAGTCAGATGAGAGCATATCAATCAACTAATCGACCAGCAGACTGCAGCCCTACTTCAATGTTTCAAACTGCACACTGTCAGACATTGAAAGACTGCAGCTTTCACGTTTTCTTCATCTTTCTGCGTTTGTTCTTCTTTTTAAATTCTCCATAAATATTGTTTTTATTCTGGGTCGTGTTGTTTTATCTTCCTCTTTACCTTCTTTCACTTTTTCTTCTTCTTTGTCTTCTTTCTTTCTTTCCCTCTTTACTCAGCATCAGGAGCTCTCCCCACGATCGTACGATGAGGAGGAAGGAGGAGGAGGAGGAGGCCAGGAGGAGAGCCAGGACTTCGCCGAGTTCAACCCCGCCGACGACCACTCGGCAGATTACGGCTTCATCTTCGCCCTGGTGTTCCTGGTGAGCGGGATCGTCCTGGTGGTCATCGCCTACACCATCCCCAGAGAGGCTAAAGTCGACCCGGACTCCGTGTCGGCCCGCCAGATGGAGAAGTTGGAGATGTACTACGCCCAGCTGGGCTCCCACCTGGACAAGTGCATCATCGCGGGCCTGGGCTTGCTGACTCTGGGTGGGATGTTCCTGTCTGTGCTGCTCATGGTGTCCATCTGCCGGGGAGAAATGTACCGGCGCAGGGCGGCGTTCGTACGTCCCAAGAGGACTTACGGCTCCATCAACCTGAGGATGAAGCAGCTGGCGACCGGAGAGGCGGTGGGAGGCGAGGGCGGGGACGGAGGGGAGGAGTTTTTGGTAGAACGTGCAGACGCGAGGAATAACGTACAGCAAGGGTCTCGGCAGGACTCCAAAACAGAAGCAGGACCGAGCAGGCATCCTCCTCCTGCCGCCGCCGCCGCCGCCGCTTCATCATCTTCTTCTTCTTCAGCTGCCGCACACGGAGTCAACTAGCTGCCCTTTACTTTCACTCTGCGACTGTTTTGCCTTCCTCCGAGGTGAGCTGAGTTCAGAGCGGGGATGCAGGATGGTGCAGGTCGCCATTTGTGCAGACGGGGGAAGAAGCACATCTTGAGCACAAAGGCTCTCTCCGCCGGAGCGACCGAGATTTAACCCAGAAATTTTTGGGGGGGATGAAGGTAAACCATATTTATTCTGACCAATCACAAGGGATGTGTGACTTAACAAGTAGAGGGTGTGAGGTAAAGCCTGCGGCGGCGTGGATAAGAGCACATTTGGAGATGAATAGTGGTGTCAAAGATTAGAGTTCCAGTATTCAATCATCGTATGTTAATCAGAGACTGAGTTTTACAATGAAAAGCACATTGTGTCCTCCAGCTCTGGGAGGTGGATTGCACCGCATGAAAGCAAGATTAACACTTAATTCATGAAGTCCAGTGTTGATACTCGACTATCAGGTGTTCGACTTTTAAACCTAGCCATATTTCAAACCCGTAATCACAAGATTAACCTTAACACACAGACAGTTAAATATCTGACTTTTCATGCTGCTGCTGAGTATCATCGGAAATCTAGTAGATGGAAAACGGAGCGTCGTTATCGTACCGTCTAAGATAAAGCGTGATGGAAAGTGTGATGCTAGCTCTCGCACACATAAACAGACGCAACTTTTCTTTCTTTTTTTTAATTTTTTTATTTCACTCTGGTGTGACGTCGACTTTCACCACCAGCATCAGCAATAAGCAGACGCAACAGTAGAAGAAGATACAGCATGAAACGACCCTTAAAACCGTTCACCAGCCGCCCTTCAGCGACCAGCAGGAGTTTAAACCCGCGTTTAAGCCACGTCTGCGTCGATTTATTACGAAGACCTGAGCGTCGTCATGAAACTCTGCGGCTCTGCTCGGCTTTTAGCTGCTTTTAGTGTCTAGTTTTGGCTCACAGCTCGGATCAACTTCTCCATATGAAAGCATCCGGAGGTGTTGATTAGAGCCGGAGAGGTTCTCATTATATCAGGACATTCCCCCCTAATATTATGATTTTAATCTTGAAGTTTTATTACTTTTGTTTCTTGAGATATTATATGACTTAATCTTGACTTTCTTCTCAGAATATTCTCATTTTTTCTTATAATATTACGCCTTTATTTAAAGTCCTCACTTTATAAATATCCTCACTTTAATTTGAAAATCTCACATTTCTCTTTCCAAACAGCGGCTCTAATTATCACCTGAAGTTAAATGAGCGACCTGCGACTAGAAAGAAAAGACGGACGAACCGGCTGACACAAAAATGTTATAACAGAAACATCTCACCCGATTTATTTAAGCAGTCAAACACTGATATTCATATTAGAGTCAGCCAGGTCTGTAACCATAAACACGCTGTACAGATGTTCACTGTGTGGTCGACTGAACGTAATGCAATGTCACAGTGAGCAATGTTCCTCTGCACGTTCACCGAGCATCGCTGACGACCGCCTTTAAAGCGAAAGTAGGGAATTTATGACCAATAATTTGCTATATCTGTCACTAAAAAGTCATTAAATCTACGCAAAGGTGTTTTCAGAGTCTTTATGTCTCCTTCCGGTGAAAGAATTTGCTTCGATATTTGACATTTAAAGACACCTGGCTGTGAAAACAACAGCAGAATCAGCTTTAACGCACTAACAAGGACAAAGGCGATATGATAATAGACCTCTCTTCTAAGACAGAGAGAGGTAGGAGGGAGACGGAGACGGAGAGAGGTGCAGAAGTGAAATGAGTCACTGCTGAGAGCGTGACACACATTACCCAGAAAGCATTGCATCAGCTGTCCGAGAGCAGAGCCCCCTTCTCGACACTCTCTGCCTGATTTGATGCCCTTACTCGGTAATAATTTTTGTCCTCTGCTTGGCGTTGTTTTGTAAGCCTCTGTGGTTTTATCCCTCGCCAAACGCCATAAGGGATGAGAGCAGCGTCGCCTTGGTTGCAAATCAGTTTTTATCACAGTGGAAAGTAGAAGAAAGTTTAAAAAAAGAAAGAAGAGGAAGTGACTGTGTGTTTCCATCACAGGAACGTCTCCGCTGGGGTAAATTGATTTTTCGAGAGTCAGAACAGAGTAATTTATTTTGGAATTACACGTGTTTGAAGGTTGATCTCAAGACAGCTGGAGCAAAAAAAAAGAGACGAGGGACGAAACTTGAAAAGAAAAAACCTGCGAAGGCGTGAAAAGTCGACTCCTCCAACAGTTCGTCTCCCCGGCGGAGTTAATTAACATCGCCGCCGCCGCTGCTGCTGCTGCTGGTGGCTGAAGGGTCTACAAAAAAAAAAAAACACCCACCATGAAATGAAATGTTGCTTTTTTAACACGTCACATATCCGACGTCTCATGCTGCATCGTGACTAAAAACTGTTGCGTCGTGATTATTAATCAGCGTTTCCTGCTTGTTTGTGTCATGATGCGAGTAAATATCCACAATCAGCAGCTCCCACACTTGAAAAACACGTATGAATGACGATATTTATACAACATTTAAAGCTCTTGAGTGTTTAGCGGATCATAAAACGTGTAGCTACGTGCTAGCCGCTGCTGTTAAAAGAAGTTACAGCTGCAAGTGACTTCGTGGTTTCATTTAAATGGAAGATGAGCAATTAAAACAATCAGATATTCCCTAAAATACATTTTAAAACAATTAATTCAGACTTGGGCATGAAATAGTAAACATCGAGGTGTCTTCTGAGTCTTTTTTTCTATCCGACTGCAGCTCTCGAGTCTGGAGAAGAAGCTGGTTTTGACTGGAATGAACCTTTAACGACACAGCGCCTACTCATTTGTATTATATGTAAACAGATATTATTATTTATGTCATGTAAGGATACAATATGCCTTAATGAGTAAACACAAACACTGTAAATTGTGTATACGTAAATATTATTATACTTAAGGTCTGTATAGTGAGCCAATTAGCCAAGGGTAATGTAGCTACACACACACACACACACACACACACACACACACACAAATGTCCCCATAATTCACATTGTGGCTGTGTGACGTACGAAACAAATGTCCTCATAAGTCAGGGGTCGGTTTCACAAAGATATTTCACACTTCATGTTTTTCAACTATCAATTATTTTCATAATCGATTAATATTGTTGAACTCCTTTAACCTCCTGAGACCCGAGCTTGTATTTTTAATTTCTCCTAGATAAAAACTAAGCATCGTCTTTGAACAGGAAGTAGTTTTGATGTCCTTATATGGGGACAATCGGTTTATTTTACTGTGAAACACAATTAAGTCACTAGTGTGTAAAACTGTCCTGAACATTTCTGTGAAAAACAAAACTGCAAACAATGAAACATTTGTTCATTTTTGTAACTCTGTATGAATTTCCCTTTGCTCCATTTTATCTATCAGATCAGCCTGACATACATATTTGCAGTAGTAACACATCCAACACAATACTGGTCCACTTTTGTCTTGGGATCAGGTGTTGAGAGACTTGGCCGTGATGTCCGCCATCTTGTTTTTACATTGAATGGCGTACTGTGGTTTTGCTACCGCTAGACGGCACAACAAAGCGTCTACTAAAGAGGACAACAGGTCTTAGTAAAGTGAAAAATGACGTGCAGCAAACCCAAAATGTAACGTTCCCATATGAGGACGAAGGGTTGCAGGAGGTTAACTGTTGAATTCTTCTGGGCGGGAAAGTTTCTTAAGTCTCAATTTACCCAGAATTCACAGCAAATTAGTCCTAGTAAAGAAAGTCAATAACTAAACAGCCTCGTCCAAAGAATTAATTACTATTAGTTTCATCTAATCTTTGTGAAACCAGGTTGTGTGACTTGTGAGGACGTCTGGAGTCCAACTTTATACACATACGCTGACTTACTAAACTAATATCCTCCTCACAAGTCGAGTTTGCGGCTACGTTCTTGTGAGGAGAACCTTGAATCTACTTTAATACACTGGCATATTAAAAAAATGTCCTCACAAGTCAGTCTGTGGCTGTGTACAGTACTTGTGAGGACGTCTCAAGTCTTAACTTTATACACATAAACTGGCATACTAATCAAAAGTTGTGTATGAAAAATATGTACCACGTTTTTACTTCACAGGACAAATAAACTGTAAATATTACATGTAGACATGTCGGATGTAGAGGACCAGCAAAGCTAACGCTCAGAAACCAAAAAAAACAAAACGCAACGCAGGTATGAAAAATTGGAGAGAAAAAAAAACCTCGTCACAGTTCGCCGGATTTCTTTCTGTGTGCAGCTTAATAACCTCAGCAGCGATTTAACAACAAAACACAACTCGGTCGTAAGAAGTTGAGCAATACGAGCAGCTGAAGAATCATACTATTCACACTAATCAAATAACAGCTGATAGAAAAACATTAGCGTTGAATGGTTAGTAGATATTAGCGCTGCAGCTAACAACGATGTAATCTGCAGATGATTTTCTCAATTAGTCTTTTCTGTCAAAGTGTTAGAAAGCTGTGAAATTAAATAATTATTATTTCAAACATCCCTAGGTGATGTATTCAAAGTGCTTGTTGTGTTCAAGAACAGTCAAATACTATCTGATATAACAAAACCGTACAAGAAGCTGGCAAATATTTAACACTTTTGCTTGAGAAATGATGAAAACAATCAATTAACTATCCAGCAAGTTGACAATTAATACACATTTTCTGTCTATTGACTAATTAATCTACTAACCACTGCAGCTCTAGCATACATACAATAAATAAAATGCTAACTGTTAATGAAAAATGATGGTTAAAAAGAAAACTAGCGCACAAAGCTTCCCAAAAATGTTAAATAACTCGATTTCATCATTAATTAATTTACTTATTTCTGTCCTTGAAAGGTATTAAAAACACATTAAGGAGCAAAATGTTTTATAATCTCTGTTGCAGCAGGTTAAACTGGTGATTTTGGACACTGTGTCACAGGTTCGATCCCGGCTGCAGTCTCTGCTGACGCGTCCTTGAGTGAAAGACTCGTCTCTGGCTGCTTTTAGTGTTTATATGAGAGGGTTTCGTGGCTCTAAATCAGCGTGGTTGGTGCTGGATTGATTAAATTACAAGACAAGGGGTTCCTGCACTCTAGATTAGCAACGTTTCAGTCAACTGCAGGTTTGGCTCAGTCAAATATCCACAGGAAGGAAATGAGAGATGTTTACAGCAAAATGACCAGTTACATAATCATCTAATCATATTCATACGAGTCAAGATGTCTTTTAAAAACATTAATATGAATACGAGTGTGACTGAAGGAGAGTTTCACAACCTGTTAATAAATTAGTCAAAGATAATGGATCTAAAATGCCACATCAGCTTTATGCTTGAATGTGTGAATCTGTGTTCACACCACATACTGACTAACTGAAGGACTGAACTGCTGTAGCTAGCGAGCTAACCGCTAACTCGCTAGCCTAGTTAGCCACAATAGCTCTAGTATTTTCTCTAAGCTGTCGTGTTTACTTCTCTAGGCGTTTAGTTCACCATTACACCCCCTTCTGTTCAATATAAAGTCACTGAAGCGGGAAAACTAACTAACTAATGTTAACCCACCTTGCTAATGCTCAGTTAGCAAATATGTTAGCTTAGCGCAGTCGCTAAAGGGACACTAACATTCAAAAGGTGTAGTTTGTACCACTGACTCCTCTCTCATCATGTCTGCTCTTTTGTGAAACCCTTTATTCTCTGATAGAGGAGGTTTAATAAAAGCTAATAAGCTACGATAACTTCCTCCATTTTGGACTCTCCGGTTCCCCTCAAAGGTTAGCAATATCAAAACAGCTTGCTGTTGGTCAAAAGCACAAATCTGTGGTCAAAGTTAATCAAAATTCAACTTGATGTACATGTCATGTCGTTTTTAGACAACAGAGCTCTACAGCACAGAGGAATAAGATGGTTTTGTTCTTTTAATGAGATTTTTTTCAGTAGTAAAATATAAAATATCAGCAGATTTGTCATTTAGTACAATAAAACCATTCAGACACATTTAGAGATTCCTATATGGAGACACACGATAATATCTGATACTAGGTTTTAAGATGATAATCAGGGCTGCAACTAACTACCAACTAATTATTGATTAATCTCCTGATTAATTGATTAGTTGTTTTATCTATAAAATGTCAGAAAATTGAGAAAACCGTAAGATTTGGGCTTTTTGTTTCTTAAAAATTGCTCAAAATATCTTAACAATCATCAAAATAATTGCTGATTGTAATTTTATCCATCAACTAATTAGTTAATCAACTAATTACTGCAGCTCTGCTCCTATCAGTCAACTTGTAGATCAGCAGCATGAAGTAAAGCGTATAAAGATCCAAACTTTCTGTGATTTAGGAGAGACGTGTTTGGGAAAGAGAAGCAGAAATCAGAGCTTCTGTGTGAGAGTGAAGTAAAGTGAGTTAAAGAGAAAATAAGATGCGAGGGAGTCGATAGGATGCAGCGGAGTCCCTGGATGACGGGAGGTGATTGTTGAAGAGATGGATTTTCAGCTGGCGGGGGGGGGGGGAAGACGGGGGAGAGTGACTCTGCATGAAGTTAAATACTTTGAATGACACATTCAGGTTTCCCACTCGCCTGTAGGAGGCCCGGAGTTAAAAGACAAGAATCAACAGACACAACTCAGTTTAAAAGGTTTTAATGAGCTCCAAAAAAAATAAAAAGTTCCTCTAACGCTGATTCTTGTCGAGAGTCGTCGAGCGCTGAGAGATTAGGGCTGCAGGTCCTCATTAGCGGGAGAAACAACAGAGCAGCAGAAACACAATGTGATGGAGGGAATGATTGTTCTTCTCGGATAGATTCAGGTCAGGAAGACGCAGACGGGAAGACTGAAGATTACTTTTGTGGAAGAACTCCGCACCTCTGTTTATATTCGATAAGAGTCGACGTCTGAGTTCAAGCATCACAGGAGATTCTCTGTTAAACCTGAGCTCATATATTTATTATTTATACTTTTTTTTAATTAGTTTTTGTTCCCGCTAACAGGTCTGGAAAATGTAATCTAGAAAAACTGACATTTCAAACACAGAGGCGACTTTATTTGCTCTAGATGAGACAAAGAAACGCATGAGAACATAATCTCTGTTATTTAATGTCAGTGATTTATGCAACATGCTAAAAAAAAAAATCTTATAAAACAAATCTTCAACCTCAAAATAGCATTTCAAAACCAACTGGTAAAAGAAAAAGTGGAAAGAAGAAGGTAAAGATTTGAGAGTTGGTTCATATAAAATACATAAAAACAGTTTTTTTTTCAGCTGTTAGAGTTATAATGTTTTTATTTCTGTCTGCCTCTGATAGTCCAGTACAATGAAGGTGAATAAAATGTTATTTCTGGCATCAAAGCAATAAAAAAAAACATTTTTAAACTTTAAAACTTGTCTTTCGATAAAAGATATCCCCATAATCAACAGAAGACACTGTCAGCGGTTTTTAAAGACACAGTTTCCTCGTTAGAAAGCAGAAATGTGCTGCTTTGTCGTTTTTAAAGTGAAATATTCTCACGCTAAGACACGTTCTTCGTATCCTTGCACAACAATACTGCCAATGCATTTCTTTTTATAACCATTACTATGTGATTACCACTGTTCAGAGAGCGCCGTAAACACATCACACACAAGAGAAAACATCTTTTTACTGCTCAAAAAGAGACACAAAAGCAGCACCAGAGAACCGAGCTGCTCCTCCGTCAAGCTCCAGTTTCTCTTGTCAGGACTTGTTATGTTAACGTCAGCGAGTCGACCCACCGAAGTGCAGCTAGTTTATAGTACTGGAGTCTGCTTTAAATAACATGCTTTTGTCTCGTGGTGATTTTAGTGTTTGTGCAGGATGCAGAAATACACATTTCACTGTTCAGTTTGGTTAAATCCGAGGCGATCATGGCGTATTAATGCAGTGAGTGATTTTACCATTTAGCAGAATGTGAGAAGAGTTTGATGATTATCGTCATAATACTGTTAACTGTTATATATTTATCCAGCACATCCTTAAGTTAAAACTGTTGACCTTATGAATATGTTTCATAATCATCTAATCATACTCATATGAGCCAAGATGTCTTTTAAAAAACATTAATATGAACACAAGTATGACTGAAGGAGAGGTGGACAACCTGTTAATAAATTAGTCAAAGATAATGGATCTTAAATGCCACATCAGCTTTATGCTTGAATGTGTAAAGCTGTGTTTACACCACATACTGAGGACTGGTGAACTGCTGTAGCTAGCGAGCTAACCGCTAACTCGCTAGCCTAGTTAGCCACAATAGCTCTAGTATTTTCTCTAAACTGTCGTGTTTACTTCCCTTAGCGTATAGTTCACCATTACGCCCCCTTCTGTTCAATATAAACTCACTGAAGCAGGAAAACTAACTAACTGCCTTGCTAATGCTCAGTTAGCAAATATGTTAGCTTAGCATGGTCTGGCTAAAGGGACACTAACATTCAAAAAGTGTAGTTTGTACCACTGACTCCTCTCTCATGACTGTCTGCTCTTTTGTGAAACTTCTTCTGATAGAGGAGGTTTAATAAAAGTTAATGATGACAAGCTAGCAAATATGTTAGCTTAGCATGGTCGCTAAAGGGACACTAACATTCAAAAAGTGTAGTTTGTACCACTGACTCCTTTGAAAGAAAGGAAACAGACATGCTGTCGTTTCCGTTTTCATTCACTTTCATTATATTGTGGAAGAGGCAGAAATCTCAGAGGAAATAAAACGACTAAATTTTAAACTTTTAATGAATTTCAGAGCTCGTTGAGGTTGTTCTCAGCCGCCACGGCACACACACGTCTCCTCCTGAAGGCCTGTTGTGTCGTGTGTTACTGATGATGCGCTTGCATTTATTCCCCCAGCGCCGGTGTGAAGGTGAACTGTTCACCTTATGAATATGTAACCGGTATCAGTATAGAAAGACGGCAGCGAGAAGAGAGCAGAAGAGGTGAGAGGAAATATCAAACGTTGGATAAAAGAAAGGAAAGTGAGTGGGGAAAGAAAAGTTTTGTAGAAGCAGATAAAGAGTTTCCGCAGTGACTCATAAAGCAAACAAGATCAACAACAAAGAAATGAATAAATAGAGGAATGGATGGGAGGGAGGACCATCTGAAAAGAGCAAAACCATGTTTCTGTTCTTCTGTGACGCTTCTGAATGTCAAGACCGAACATGAGCACCTTGACCAAAGACACCGAGAAAATCAATCTTTATTCTGTCGGCAGCAAGATGACTCTGTTACCATAGAAATAGTCTATTTATATCACCGACTGTTGGTGGAGCGCTTCTCCGATGTCATGGAAAGTCCTTGTGAGGAGAAGACAAGAGGAGACAATGTCATAACTCCCCGACGAGGGAAAAGTAAAAGACCAGAGGAGACTTTGTGGACATAAATTACATATTTTTAGTTTAAATCATCTGCAGGTGGAAGTTTAACTCGCACAAAATGCCGCTGTGTGGTCTGAACTTTAATGGAGGCCGCAGGAAGTCACGAAGACAAAGAAATAACCTCGCTATGCCAGATTAGAAGATGAAAATTTAAGCATCTGATTTAGATTTTTGTTTATTTGGATGTGAAATTCAAATCAAAAAGCAATTTAATAACGTAGTTTGAGCGGATTTTGGAAAAAATCTCTAAAATACACAATAGAAAAAACATCATCTACAAGAGCTTTCAGTAATTTAGTGTCTTTTATAAGCGACCGACATTTATAAATCACTCAATAAGGAAGCAAAGTTTCATGATATTCTGGCAGAGACGTCGTCCTCATTGTGCACATGTTTGGTTTTGTACTCTGTGTTCACATGTATAATTAAGAAGTGTGTCCACGACCGCAGCCTTTTATAGTTTGTTACCTTTTAAGGTGAAGCAGCGTTTACTTTACTCGCCTGCATCCCTGATAGTTTGTGTTTATCATTTGTAAGCAACTCAACCAAAAAAATAATATTTCCTTCTCAGATTGCTTTATTTGAGTTGTGTTTAGAGGGAAAACTATTCAGTATTTCACTTTAAAAAAAAATAGCAGGAGAGAGAAAAATCAGAACAATAAATATGATTTTTGTAGCAAGAATACTTTGTTTGTCTTGCAAACCCTCAGATTCATCTCACAGCTCGAATCTGCCTCTACAACACCAGAATATTTTTCATAAACATAAACATAAAATCACTTTAGGGAAATATTACCTTGTTAATGTTAAGATCAGAGAAGGAAAGGTGCTAACGCAGACCTGCTCTTGTAGTTTCTTTTAAAAACTTTCCGCTATAGTTGTTGTAATTTGTTCTTAATCTGCTGCAGATCTGAGACTTCACATCCTGATAGAAAGTTTTACTCCTCATGAGCTTAACTGCATCTCACATTTGCATATTTTTTTAATTTAATCTTTTTTTGTCCACTAAACCTATAGCGAGCACAACACTGACATATCATCACTTTTTAAGTTGATATATTGAACAGTTGCTTTTATTTCCACATCCAGCATTCACGCAGCAACATTATCATTCATGTGGAGTCGTGTTTCTGTCCACCTGGTGACTGTAAATCCAATATTTACTCTCTTTAAGCTTCTGTTTTTGCTCTCTAACAACTCCTGGGGGAAATATCTGGCTCTTAAACTGCTAAATGCTCCACTAGGTTCACCAGCTAGTTTTCTTTTTTAGAGCTTTTTCTCCTAAAACAGAGCTGAAACTCGCTATAAAGCTCCGCGGGCTGCTGCAGAGTCGCTGATAATCCTCTGTAGGTTGATCAATACGAGCCACGACCAGCATACTACTCACTCTGACACTTGATACATAAAGATGCATCTGAACACGACGTTAAAAGCAAACATGTAACTCACAATTCAATCTACAGTATATTCTTATTTGTAGAAAAAAAAAGTCTCCTTCTGTCTTCTGCGTGCAGGTCGGAGGTCAGAGGTCATTTACAACACAGTGTTCCCTGCAGCTGCTTATAATTCAGCACTTTACTCAAGGACGCTTCGGCACCGTTCGGGGTTTCGACCCTGAGCTTGACCTCATTAATCACTACACATCCTGCTGCTTCAGAAAATGTACAGAGAAGGTTTGCCAGCGCTGTGAAAACAAGCTGCTGCTGAAACTGTAACCTTAATATAAGCAGATTTTATCAGCCGCAAAGAAAGGAAAGGGAGGAAAAATAACACCTTAAACACGCTTCAAACAAAACCGCCCAACGAAAAAAGAAACACACACCCGGACTGAGCTGGATGCTTCCCTTTATGTACAGTGAACAATATATGCACAACAAATGTAACACACAGCAGTAGCATTTTACTCAGACTCAATGAATGTACCAATCAAAAATGCCGTTCTCTGCAAGGTTGGCGGTGGCGCCGTCGCAGCAGCGTCACGCAAAATCACAATATCTGTCGTTCACACATTTAAAAAAACAAAAAAAACCCAAAAAAAACAAACAGTCGAGACGTAAACAGTCACATGATTTCAGCGCCTTGGAAACGATATTGTATAAACATTCCTGCTCTGTTTTTTTTTATTTTTATCATGTCTTGAACGTACAGAGTTAATAGATGTATAGTTAAAGCGATATTTCACACAGGTGGAAAGGTGTTTTTTTTCATCATTTTAAAAAGCCACAAGTGATTTATGACCTTTGTTGACCAGGAGAGCTGCTCCTAGAAAAGTCTCTGACACAACCTGCTGATCAATTAATGTGAATTAAAGCCCTAAATTGCAGCCGGATTCGAGTTGAAGCATTTCTTATGATTGTAATATTCATGCTTCCCAGGAATATTTCACTCTCTCCGCAGTAAACTGTTTGGTGAAATCGACAGTAATCATTTACAAATCTGGTCTTTCTGATTTAAACCAGTGTTCGCTGATATTGTTTTTATAATTACCTTGTTGTGTGAAGTCATAAAAACTCACGTATCGTACCTTTAACTCGTCCACAGTTTTGTTTTCCCGGGTGTCAGCAGCTCCTGCGTCAAGATAAAAGGTCGATAACACAAAGTAAACTAAAAAAAAAATCACTTTTTAGAAAAGTGATGATGGAGAAATTAAAAGGAGGATTTGTTGTGTTCGCAGTACTTTAAAACACTTTCAGCCTTACAAGTAAAAGCAGGAAACCAGAATGTGACAGACGCCTCCAGGGCGGCGGCGGCGGCGGCTTGAATTCATGACAGACGACTGTTTGTGAATTTAAATGTAAAAAAAAATGTTAAAAAGGAAACATTTCTGTCCAGGTGAAATATCGCTCTAAGAAACCAGAATGAAACAATAAATATTCAAGTCTATGAAATGTATTAAAAGAATGAAAAACCATATATAAATATATGTATACATATATATTACGTGGCCTGAGAAAGACGTCGTGTGTCCGTTTGTGAATCAAGGATGTGAATCTTTTTTTTTTTTAAATCGATATATGACAATGAAAGTAACATTTAGCACAGAAGAAGTTTAAAGGGAGATTTAAGGGATACATCACTTTTATTTTGAAGTGATTTTTTTTTCTTTTCAGCTGCTGGAAATGTGAACAGATTAAAAGTTGTTATGAGCAAAGAAAGCTTGTGCAGGTGTTCGTGTTTCTGCAGATATTTGACTGAGAAAAGTGACATATCCCTTTAATATAAGTGAAAACCAGGGTCTCTAGACTGTTAGAAAGCAGATGGGGGTTATTATTTTCTTTTTTTCCCATTTTAAAACATGTCTATATTATATTTTATGACTTTAAAGTAAACTCAAGCAGCTTTTTTTCCACTATTTCTTCCCCATTTTTCTCTTTACGTGTCACCTGTGGACATGAAATCTGGGGGTTTTCCAGTGAAGATTGGTAAAACAATGAGCCTTAAACCTTTCTGTACTTCCTCTGCGATCAAATCAAGAACAAAATGTGGATTTTGAAGCACAGACTGAACCATTTGATGAGATTGTAACAAAAAATGAGAATATTTGAATACTTTTGTTTTAACCATGTTTTAAAAATGGCTGAATGTGTTTTTTGCTTCTTCTTTTTTTTAAAACTCTGTGGCTAACAAAATAAAACACACATAATCTAAATTTATTTCCACATGAGAGATCAACTTATGTGTTCATTTCTGTCTGTGACAACATATTATTTGTTATCTTTCACTGTTTCCCTGCTTTGATAACAGAACAATCACAGTCTGACTTAAAATGGTTTCAACTGCACAGACCAACCGTGTATTTTGTAAAGAGCACAGTTACATGTGTACGATGTATTGCAGTGTTTCCCCTATAATAGTACAGGCCTGGCGGGCCGCCATGACAACGTGAAAATAGACCAAAAATATACTTTTTGAATGTCAAAAATAATGGTAATATCCATTTATTCTTAAATCAATAGCGTTTGGGAGCCGCTGAGCAGCGCTGTCTCGAAGCGTCAGTTAACGGCTGTGTCGTTGCCATGGAAACTGCAGGCAGCGTAACTCCTTAGCCAGTGAGTGGTGAAGCAAGAGAGAGAGAGAGCGTCTGAAATAACGGCTAATGCTAACGGAGCAGAGGAAACGGTTAGCAGCAGCAGTAAGTTGTCAGTCTGGCAGTAAATGTACAGTACAGACTACAGTGTGTCAGTTAATAAACGCTGCAGCTTGTCAACACCATGAAAAACGTCTGTTGTTTCCCCACCTGCTGGAAAAGTGAAGGGGTTAGCTCCAAAGTTAGCAACAATGGGTTAGCCTAGCTTAGCGACGCTAAACAGATAAATAGAAAACGGAGAGATGTGTAGCTGCCTGCTAATCCCCCCGCCAGGCCAAACCTCTCAACCTAGGGGAAACACTGTATCATATCGTCACCGGTGTTTCTTTGTGACGCTTGTTAATCATTATTTTTAAGTGGAAGAGTTGAAGATAAACTGAATTAACTACACAAACAAGCCCCCCTCTTTGAAAGCATTTAATTTGAAATCAAATAAAGTTGAATGTTGTTTCTGTAACTGAAATGAAGATACATATTCTCACTTTAGAGATTGATATATAGCCTTTATATACATATATATATAGGTGTGTGTGTGTGTCATCATTTGGAGAAACAGGCCCATCTCCTCTGTTTTTGGTTTCCCCACTCATAGATTAAAAGACGCTGCTTTGTGTGCTTCAGGAGGCCGAAGAATCTGCATGTTATTAGTGTGTGACGCTGTAAAAAAAAAGGTCTGACGCCTTGTTTTGTTCCTGTACCGAGGAGCTCTTTATGTGTTGACGATGACGCTGATTTCTTAAGTCTTGATTTTGTTTACGTGACCAATAAAAAAGTTCTGTTTTTTTGCTGTTGTTTCTTAACGTCGTCTCATGTGTGTCGCTTCTTTTTCTCTTCTCTCTCAAAACTTCAGCTCAACCTAAATTTGCATGCGAGCGGGTTCAAAGGTGAGGAGGACATCTTGATCCGCAGCTGTGGAGGCGGCGACCCGGTGTTTGTGTGTAAATGTCCCGTCAGAGAGAAGCTGCAGGTTCAAGACCTACAACCGAATAGGTGGTTTGACCAGATGGACACATAGGAGCTTTTTCTAATCTGGTGTCTCTATTCTCATTTGTTTGCACTTTTCAAAACTGTCACATAAAAAAAAAAAATTGATCTTTTATGATGTGACAGCGCTGTGGTTAAGGTCTGGTTGGGTTTAGGCACGAAAACCACTTCGTTAAGTTTGGGGAAAGATCACGGTTTGGGTTTAAATGATGACTTTAGGGTTAAAGAAGTAAGTCTTTCAAAACCAAGAGGTGATTTACAATGCAAATAAAACAAGAGAGAAATAAAATAGAATAAAAATGAGTGTAACAGCACATAACATCAATATAAAAGCAAAATAAATACACAGTAGTCAGATAAAACAATAAAAATGCAGAGACTAATCAGATATTATTCACTGAAGCGAATGATATCTAAAGAAACGTGATGTGTGTTAAAGCTGCTTCCTTAAAGCTAGGCCACCTCTTCATCGTCATGGATACAATAATAACCACAGGGTTAAAGGGTTAGTGGACGATTGCAGTTACGCTTTTTTTTTTTCTTTTTTGTTTGTTCATCTTGTTTTCAAGATGAAAACAGGAAACTCTCTGCTGTCTCTCCTCCTCTGGATGAGGAAACCTGTCCACATAACGTTTATTTATATACGTCGTCCAAGCATAAATACTACGGCTGCTAGATGATGGCAGACGATCGATCACTCAAACATAACTATCAGTTGTTTTGGTGCGACTCATGTTACGACCTATTGTGTTGTTTGTCTTGGGAGGACGTTATGGACACTGGCTCCGACAATCTGAACCTCCTTACTGCTTATAAGTCACCCTGATATTTGGGAACGTAATATATTTATTATACATTACAGCACTAAAGAAAAACACACTGAATGAGACTGAAATGTCGTGAAATGACCCGCCACATTTAACGCTTTGAATTATATCTGATTGAATCTCGTGAGGCTCTCCAAAGTCGTCCTCTCTGGTCCAGCCAGTCAGAGAGAGGAGGTTGAGATTGACCTCTTGTTAAGGAAATATAGTTTGTTTATATTCTTGTTTTATAACTTCATAGTGAAATAATACCAGCAGCAGAGAAGAAGAGACGCAAGGACATTGACAAAGGTCAAAGGAAAGGTTCACAACCCTTCAATCGTGTCTTAAAACAACAGTCAGGCGTTCAAATGAACACTTGTATGTACTGCATACTGCCTACTAAATGAATGATTAAGTATCTCATCACCAGCTCCAAACTGGCCCTTGAACTGCGTTGGTTGAAAAGTGGTGAATTAATGCAGGACCTCTTAAACTTTTACTTTTTCTATTGCTCCATAGACTTTACTGATCCCCAATCCTTCCTCACGAACCACTGGAGGTCAGCATTAGTGTAAATTTAACGCTGAGCGGACTTTAATCTCGCTCTGAGAAGTGCTAGGTTGAGTGATGTCATCGTCTAGACTTCCTCTAAGTGTCCTCCAAACCTCTGACCCTCCCCAAAAAAACTCTTCCTCCCTCTCCTCTCTGCATGACGGCTACAGACTCCTATGGAGAGCAGCGACTCTCCGGAGAAGACAGCGAGAGATTTATTACCTCCATCTGAGACCTGCTGCAGTCTCGCCGTGTGTGTGTGTGAGTGTGTGTGTGAGTGTGTGTGTGTGACTTCAGAAGGACTTGTGTTACTTTTTTGTGTGTTAAAGTGTGAGGTTAGTTTGTGGAGCTAATCCATGACAACAACAGAGTGTGTTTAAGGATAACAATAATCCAGCTGAGCGTAACACACACACACACACATATTCACACACACACAGACACACAGCTGCAGGATAACACAGGTGCCCTACACCCATCTGTCTGTCCATCTGTCAGTCTTTCTTTTGTTCCCTTTTCTCTTTTTCTCTTCATTTCTGTCCTGCTCAGCCCCCTCCTGACTCTCTTTTGGTCGTCTTCCTGTCTCCTCTGCTGACTCTGTTTCGTTTTATTTATTTATTTATTTATTTTTTAAATCATGTTTGGTCCCCCGGAGCTGAAGGCTCAGCGACTGCAGTCATTAACTGATAGAAAAACCCAGACGAGCAACGTAATAAACTTTAATAGGAAATGTTATTTAGGACACGCAGCACATAAACAAGTTCAGTCCTCTCTTAGAATGTTGTGGAATCCGGAATGCTGGTTGCTATGGATACCACTCAAACTCCAATCACTTTAAACTCCCAGCACAGCAACCTCCTGGTGTCACCATAGCAACCATTGCTATAGCTACTGCTTCGTAATCCCCCCACCAAGGAGGACTTTAGGGACCACTTAGCACTTTAGTAAAAACTTAGTGATACCCTAGCAACCCACCCTAAAACATCCTAGCAACCATTTCTAACATCTGACTAATTGATTTGAAACGCCGTCATAACCAACTAGCAACGTCGCTGAAACTTTTCGACTCGTACGGATGCATCTTTGCGTCAGTTTGCGTTGCCTTGGGGGCAAATTTAACGTCTTTCCATTGACTTTATATGAAATCACCTCTAAAATTTGCTCTTCATTCTGTCCAACATCTTTTTAAAGATGTTTTTATGTGTTCAAAAGTGGAAACACTGGAAATTTGGGGAAAAAAAGTCCAAATATCACAAAAAAGGATGCTTGGAAGGAAAAGTTGATGTATCGATACGGTGACAATGGAAACAGGAGCTAAACAATGACTTAAATTGCATTTCCATTACATGGTACTGGCTCAACTCAACTCAACTTTTTTGGTTTTCCATTACGAAAAAGTACCCGGTACAAACTTTTTTGGTACCAACTTTTTTGGTACCACCTCCGTTGAGGTTCCAAAAAAGCAGAGCTGGTACCAAAATATGACGTCAGAACACTGCAGACCACTGATTGGTCAGAGAGGATCGTCACTGCATCATCAACGTGAAGCAAAACCAAATCCGCCATTTTTAAATAGCCAAGCTCCAGCCGCAAATACACATCTACTATTAACGTGATGGTACAGCAACCTGCAATTCCATGCCGTGGTCAGTTGACGAGGTACAGACGTTCCTCTGTTTGGTTTCCGATGAACGGATCCAGTGGGAGCTTGATGGAGATGACGTCATGGGAGATTCATGCGCCGTTGCTAATGACGACCAGGTACCCTGAGGGGGTACTAGCTTGTAATGGAAAACGACACTCAGAAAAGTACCTGGTACCAGAGGAGAGTTGAGTTGAGCCGGTACCATGTGATGGAAATGTGCCATTACAGGAAGCTTGTGACTTAAACGTCCCTGAGGCTTTTGTTTCTGCTCGCTGTGGTTTACCTGGTCAAGGAGGATCCACTGGGACACCTGGATAGGCCTCCACCAAGACTATAAACGCCCTTCTCATCCATTAATCTCTCTCCCTCTCCTTCAGGATCCACATCTCTCCCAGTTTTTGGTTTGTTTTGGTAACAGAAACTTCCTTCCCGTCTTTGTCGCACTCATCGAGCCGGTTCGTGACGCTTTCCGTCCCGCTGAAGAGATGAAACATGGCGGCAGATGTGTTTCGCTGCTGCTTCTTCTTCACCTCTGGTCAGTGTTGCGTCTGTATAACCAACAAAACGCAGGAAGCTGTCAGCTGTTTGTCCATCATGCTCTTCATCATCACCAGGATGTTTTCCATCATTTCAGCTTTGACTCTTAATATTCACAAAACAGAAGTGGATGGAAACGCACGGATGTTAATTCACATTTTCTTTTATAGATTTTCAGAAATGTCAGTTAAATTTTTTGCTACACACTCGTCTGACGCAGCTTTTAATTCCTCAGCTGCTTCACAGATCAGATTATTTGATCCTCTGATTTATTTCACTTTTGACTTATTTTCACTCAACTGTAATTTATTTCCTTCGTGGCAGCAAAACACGTTAAAAGAACTGTAAGAAACACGCAGACTAGCGAAACACTTTTACTGTTGATGAACTCTTAAAGGCACACTACGACTGGACTTGAAGAAACTCGCTAGCCTAGCAACATCGAAGCTAAAAACATCCCATGATGCAACACATTTTATAGGAGCAGGTGTTACTGGTACCCTGCATTTAAAACGAATACCTGCTGTTGTGGATGTCAAGTCCTCTAATATAACCCTCACTTTTAAAATGCAATGTCTTATATCCTACCTAGCAACCACATAGCAACCACTCGGCAAAACCTTAAATACGACCCATTAAAAGCCTGTTTAAATACGACGTAGTGTTTTACTCATGTTGAGCTACCGTCCTTCAAATGTCTGCAATTGTTCCTGCTGTGTAGGCTGTCATCTCTCTCTCTCTCATTATAAACCATGTGTCCTTTTGGAAGATTTTGATTTGAAACAACAGCCCACATGTCTCTTTTTTTTTTGTCACTTTCCCCGTCCAAGTCTTTTCATTCCTTCCCTCCCCACCCGGCCTGTCGACCATTTCCCCACCAGAGAAAAAATGTTCTTCCTGTTTCTAACCCGCAGAGCCAAACTGGTTTCCAACCACCTGCTGAAAAGTTGGTAAAAATACGGTTGCTTATCAACTGCAACAGGCTCGCTGCTGTCAGGTGAGCGCGCCGCTGTCAGAGACCTCTAATTAAATTTAACAAGAAGCATGTCAGGTGAGTCTCAGTGAGCCGCGAGTCGTGACCTCACTTCATCCTCCAGCTCTCATTTTTACCTCCCAGAGACATGGGGGGAAAAAAGGGCCTGTGGAGACTGTTTCTATGGTTATATAAATTTCAATTGTCTTGTGTTTTACAATATCCTGGAATAATAATAAAAAAAAGTTACTAATTAAAAAAAGAAGAAGAGAGACAGCTGAGTTCAACCTTGACGTTTTATGAGTTTTTAAGCTGCATGTCGACTCCCTGAAGGCGCAGAGGAACAAGTTAAACACAATCAAGGGTCAGATTAATATTTTAGTCTGCAGGTTTTGAAAAAAGAATAGCTGAGAGCAGAATATCACATCGTCTGAATACTAATGAGACTAAATGGCGAAGCTTGGAGAGGAGAAAGAGGTAAGACTAAATGAACAACCTATGAATCCAACGAGCGTGTGGATGCTTGCCATGTTGCCGCTGAGAGGACAAACATTTCCTGTTTGTAAACCAGTCACCGTTTTATCCATTTTACATGAGCTTTGTGCGGGAAAAGAACATGAAAGACGTGACGGATGCTGCCACGAAGATTGTGAAATAAAGAGAATCTGATATGGTTGTTTGTCACCTGTCTGCAAGAGAAATAATGAGCTTGTTGAGCTGAAAGTAATGAGCAGAGAGATATAAATAAATAAATAAAAAGAGTGAGAGAATGAGAGAGACAGACTGACAATCAGGAGAGAGGGGAATAAATAAAAGATGCAGAAGGACAGTTGAGGACATGCATCACAAACAAAGACTGAAGACGTTTGTTTTTTGTTAAAGGGGAGAAACAAAAGTTTCCTCTGTGTGAATATGTTTTTTAAAAAATAGAGGAGATTAAAAGGAAGACTTTAAATAATTAAAGGTGGAAGTCAGAGAGAAATGGAGAGATGAGAAGAAGATCAGAGTACAAGAGAAGAAAGAGGAGGAACATTAAACCAACCAAAAGTCTCAGCTTTAATTTGAGTAGTTTTACATTAATACAGAAAGAAATGAACTGTGTGGGAGATAAAAACCATTTAACACATGGAGCACAAAGTTTAATAAATAATTTAGTTGCAGCCTCGTGTGTGCAGGTGTGCGAGTAAAGTACTTAAGTAGAAGTTTAAAGGTACTTGTACTTTAGTTGAGTATTTCCATGTGATGCTACTTTCTACATTTCAGAGGGAAATATTGTACTTTCTACTCCACTACATTTATTTGACAGCTGAAGATTTGACACAATGGATAATATAACAAGCTTTTAAAATACAACACATTGTTAAAGATGAAACCAGTGGTTTCCAACCTTTTTGGCTTTTGACGTCTTACAAAAAGCAGTGTGTAGTCGGGGTCACATTTCACATGTCTATGAGTTGTTAACAGCTCCACCAAATAGTGATTTTTCCCTCTAACCTTCTCACATGCTTTCATTTCAATAAATGTTCAAATGATCCAATATTTCAGCAAAAATCAAAGATATCAGAACGTGGTTTCCTCTTGTAAACAGTAACAGTGAGTAGAAGGTAGATCTCAGCAGGTTGATCTTGAATAACAACAACCTGCAGGATTCAGAGGAGCAGCTGCTGCAGACTGATAAGACCTTCAGAAACGTCACATTTCAGCAAAAATCAAAGATTAGAGAAAAAGTCCAAAACCTGAAAACAGATTTGTGTATCTGAACTTTGTTTTTTCTTCTTTCCTCTCCCATTAATCATCTCTCGACCCCTCAGATTTATCTGCTGAGGGGCCCCGACCCCTAGGTTGGGAACCAGTGGACTAAACTAGCTAACTGTATATAAAGTAGTGTAAACTAGCTCCACCTCCAGCAGCTACAACAGTAACATGCACACAGCAGCTTCACTCCTGAATCCTGCAGCTTGTTTCCACTCAGATCCAGCTCTCTCAGACGGGAGGGGTTGGACTTCAGAGCTGAGGCCAGAGAAGCACAGCTGATCTCTGACAAACTGCAGTCACCAAATGTGAATAAAGAATAAATTATGCAGATAAAATGTAATTTATTGTCCAACTATGATCTCATCAATGAGCTTTTCCCTAAAATGAGCTGAGTGACTTTGTCATTGTGTTATTGTGGATCATCATAATGTCGGCCTTCTACTGTCAAATCTGTAATTGGAGGATTAAAGTGAATTCAGACATCTAGGACTAGAACTTTGTAACATTTCAGCACACAGAAGACTGGACAACAACATTATTTCAGGTTTTTATTAGATGTGTTTGCATGAGATAAACTTCATCAACTGTGTTGTTCAACCAACAACAGTCCAAACAAACTGTACAGATTTCTAATATTTCAAACTTTTCAATCAATGTTTCCACAACAGAAAATTCAAGGAATTGTTCTTATGAATAAATATAAACTACAGGATTCAGATTAAAGGGATCTAAACAAACTACGTCGTCTTTCTTCTACCAATCAGAGGAACCATTGGAGGAAAGAAGGTTTAAAGAGAAATTAAAGGTTCAACAGATCAGATGTTGTCTCACTACGTCGTTTCCTCTACACGGTATCGACTCGCCTGTTTCAGACGCCAATAAACAAGACAAAATATGAGATTAGATTTAATTAAGTGATTTAAATCCGTCAGTTTATTCCAGTTTGTGGGCGTCACCGTCAGTTTTTTTTATAACTTTCAGTACAAATATGATAATATGTAATAGATTTTATTGTAATAGTTTGACATCAAAAACATTTTATATTCGACAGTTTGTCTGATCTGTTGATGTATATTTAAACACCAGTTTTAGAAAAAGTTACACATTAGTTATATGAAATGAACAATTAGAAAATAAACCCTACTTCTCTAAAATTTAAAAAAAAAAAGGCAAAAATATTATTTCCAGGCAACTAAACTAGATCAAACCCGACCCTGAAGGAGGTGAAGATGAAAACGTTTCTCCTTTCTGCCTCCTATTGGCTGGTAGACAGGACGTCGCTGTGAGTAGCAAACAGGAAGTAGAAAAGCAGGAAACGCTGCTTGTTACTACATGAACATGTCGTCATAGCCGGGTGGCGGCATGTGGTCTGGATCCGGCCTAAAAAAAAAAAAAAAACACGGACACACGTCAATGTTGTTACTGTCATATATTTATTTATTATTTAATAACTCAACACTTATATTTATCTAAAAGACACAGCTTCTCAGTGCACAAACTACAACCTGAAAATTAGATAAAATGGAGATTAAATCATCCTGAAATCATTTTTTTATGTGCAGATGCTCAGCAGTTAAAATAATTACAATATATACACGTAGCAGCAGCAGTGTTTGATTAAATTAAATTAAATGTTGATGTATCTGTCACATTCAAATAAAACGCTGTGACCAAGATCGTGTTACTTTCTCTGAGTAATGAAGGTGCTCGTTAAAAAACCTTTAAGTTGATCGTCTTAAATTATTGATAAATGAATGAAAGTTTGGCTGAACATCTGGCGAGAAAACTGAAGAAACCTTCAGTCCGGTCGTGATCGAACAGAGTGGAGCTTCTTCCCTCAGAAACCATCTTTGGTCGTGAACAAACACCAAAGACTCCCAGAGTCAACGTTCATTAGCGACGGCTGATCTAAACCTGCATTGATTTATTTTAATGTGCAATGTTAAAAAAAAACCTTCAAAGTTACACTGCTGCACTGCATTGCCTCTGCAACAATAAGGTATTTATTTTAAGTATTTTTTAACAGTTTGGACTCGTTTTTTTTTACACATTTTTATGACAACGCTCAATAAATTCATTCAAATTTTTATTATCAACAAATCACAGTGTGCATATGAACATGTTTTATTATAAGACAGACTTGAAAAATTGTGAAGGTTTGGATAAGTTAAGATAATGTCCTCTTTAGTGATGGAAACATGACCGTGTGTGTGTGTGTCTCACCCTGGTCTGTGTCGCCCGACGGGTCCGAACGGGTCAAAGCGGGCTCCGGGGGGAACGGCTCCGGGAGGCAGGATGTCCGGTATCCCGCTGGAGGGGTCAAAACCAGAGCGAGGATACCCCGACCTCAACGGGTCAACGATCATCCCGCCGCCACCACGAGACCTGCAGGGGAGAGAGGGAGAGAGAGAGAGAGAGAGGATTTAAGGAAATGTGTTTCTCTTTTTCTTTCAAACACTTTTTCCTCTAATTTTCAGTTCCATGACTGTTTATTATTATAATAAAGTAAAAAAACCAATGAAATATCAGCGAGTTTTATTAGACGGAGGGAGTAAATAAGGGACGATCAACTCATAGGTGAACGTTAAACTGTTTTAAGGTACCGCGTGGAGGTGAAGAACCACCGGACACGAAGCCTTAAAACCGTTAAACGTTGAGTAACCTGCTTATACAACGATCGCTCGCCAACAATATAACGTTATAGCATTCCCAGAGTTTTGCTTATGAAGCACGAGCTTACCGTTGTCATGACAACAAGGTATACAATTCACGTAAGGTGTCATTCAGCGTAACTGAGTACGTCTCCACGTCAGTGTTTTTGTTTCCTTCTTTGTTTTAAACTCATCAGATGTTCGTTTTCTTCTTCGTGTCTTTTTCCTCTGAACTTCATAACGAGAAAGCGTTGACGGCTGTTTCGTGTCTTTCGTGTTGCTATGGTTACAGGTTGCGGTAGCGGACGTTGGTTTTAAGAGTATTCACCCAGACCAGAGTATAAGACTGTTTAAACCTCCTAAAGTTTAGACAGACAGATTCTTTATTGTCAACGTATTAATACACAAACAAATACAGTTTGGCAGAAATCCTCAGTGTGGCAGCTTTGATAAAACTGAATAAATAGAGAATAAAATAAAGTTTGGAGAGTGCCATGCCGCTGCATCTACACACGCCGCCATCTATATAGCACAACAACAACAACATAAAAGCAACACAAGTAAGAAGACAAATAAAAACAATTAAAAAGTGTTAAATTTGGGAATAAAAAGCAGCTAAAAAGGAAATAAGACATAAAACAAGACAACAAAAGTATGTAGAATGTAATTAGTGATATTTTACCTTTGAAAGAAATAAAACTCACTAAGTAGGTGAGACTAAATCATCTGCAAACAATCGATATCTGTCACAACCTCGGCCGCTGGTGAGCCTCGGTCAGCCTGTTTAAGGGTCAATAAATGAGCTTTAACTGATGAAAACATTAACGTGGAGACCAAACACAGACTCGGCGTGTGCTGCTGGATCACTTCGGTTTGGTATTTTCCCCCCTGCAGGGCTCCTTCCTGATGTGTTTGTGCTTCATATTTAGCCGGCGGAGGGAGTCTGGACAAGCGCCAGTAATCCGCTGCTGTCTGTCTGTCTGTCTGTGACTGTGTAGACTCTTTATCCCCCAAAATCCCAGATTAGAACAAAACCAGACTGATGCTTAAATACATATCTGAAAATGACTTCCATAAAATCATTTGTAGGATTTATTATGAGGGACGGACACAGAGAAAAAGAGATTCAGACTCACCCGAAAGGATCCAGATCTGCACCTCCAGCTGCGAACGGAGGAACCATGGGGTCCGGCCTGAAACACACACACACACACACAGATAAGAAACTGTATATAAATGTGCATTTTCTTTCCAACCTGCACACACACACACACTCATAGCAGCATTATCATTCACTCATAATCACAGAGTCATATTTCTGTCCTCCTGGTGTCTGTGAATCCAATATTTACTCTCTTTTTTTCTTTTTTTTTAACTCTGTTTCTGCTCCTAAGGGGAAATATCTGGCCTCTTTAGCTGCTAAATTCTCCAATATGTTCACCAGCTGACTGTGTACTGTGAACTGAGAGTGAACCAGAACAGTAAAAGTCGCAGCCGGACAGATAAACAATGAGCTGAAACTCGGCTATAAAGCTCCGTAAAGCCGAGAGGAGCTGCAGAGTCGCTGATAAACATATCACTACGAGCCACAAACCAACACATCATTTGATACATTAAGAACATATTTAGATTATAGCAGCTTTAAAGTTTATTTTGACGTAAACCTAAATCTTAAAGCTTAACATTATAGACGTCTTTGCCTTATTAAGGCTGCAACTGACAATTACTTTCATCAGGTTGAATGGTTTGGCCTGGCGGGGGGGGGGAGATTAACACATTTCTCCGTTTTCTATTTATCGGTTTAGCGTCGTCAGGCTAGGCTAACCCATTGTTGCTAACTTTGCAGCTAACCTTCACTTTTCCAGCAGTTGGGGGAAACAACAGACGTGACTTTTCATGGTGTTGACAAGCTGCAGCGTTTATTAACTGACACACTGTAGTCTGTACTGTACATTTACTGCCAGACTGACAACTTACTGCTGCTGCTTACCGTTTTCCTCTGCTCCGTTAGCATTCACCGTTATTTCGGTCATTTCAGACTCTCTCTCTCTCTTAACCGCTCACTGGCTAAGGAGTTGCCAACTGCAGTTTCCATGGCAACGACACAAACGTTAACTTACGTTTGGAGACAGCGCTGCTCAACGGCTCCCAAACGCTATTGATTTAAGAATAAATGGATATTTGGCGTTATTTTTGACATTTAAAAAATATTTTTGGCCTGACGAGGGTTCTCGTTGACCTGTACTATTATAGGGGAAACACTGAGTTTCATTATCAATTAATAGGTTTGTCGTTTGGTCTATAAAGTGTCTTGTTTCGTCCACAACTCAAAAGATATTCAGTTTATTTGAAAGAGAAGATTAAGGAAGCTGGAATCAGAGAAATAAATGAAAAATAAATGACTAATAGATTATAAAAATAGTTGGTGATTCATTTTCTGACTCATCGTTGCTTTTGTTCGCAATTAATGACACACAGAGTCCAGTTTTTTTTTGTTCCAGCAGAAAAACATCTGGCACTTCTCCCATTTAAATAACTCTTTGTTTTTTTTAATAGTGTTTATGTATATTAAATGATCATTTTAAATAATCACTGTGTGTCCCTGATGTTTGTCCTCATGTCATATTGTTTTTAACGCTATGCAGTGAAGCCAAACATAATAACGTTCCTAACAAACAAACTAACTAAACAAATAAAAGAAATGAATGGATGAAAAACACTGTAGCAGCTGTTTGAGTTGATTTTTCTTTTTTTTTTTAACTGTGTCGTCTTTCTTTTTGAAAGATCCAACCTGCCTTCGGATGTTCCTGATTGTTCCCGTCGCTCCATCTTTTCAGTGTTCAAGGTTGTTTTAATGTCATTACATCAGTTCTCACAATGAGAAGCAGTTGTAGCAGCCTACACGCTTCACACACACAGACAACATGTTGATAAATGTTAAAATATTTACATATAGAAGACAATAAAACTATTAAAATGTCAATGAAACAGAACAAAGTAGATAAAAGTAGCACTAAAAGAAGAAATGTCTTTATCTCCGTCCAGATCTCCTGACTGTTTCACACACTTTCAGCTCTCCTGACTCCGTTTTTGCTTTCTCATTCATCATCTCTCGTCTCTCTCGCTCCTTCGTCCTTTCGCTCCCTCTTCTCTGCTTTTCTTATTTTATCTCCCGCTACGACTTTCCTCCTCACGCTGTCAGATTTCGGTTTACTTTCTCTCCATCTGTCATTGTTTTGATCTCTCTCTCTCTCCTCTCTCCCTCTCTCTCTTCTCTCTCCCTCTCTCTCTTCTCTCTCTCCTCTCTCTCTCTCCTCTCTCTCTCTCGTCTCTCTCTCTCGTCTCTCTCTCTCGTCTCTCTCTCTCTCTCTGAGGACAAGGAGGCGACAGTGGCGAGGTCGATAAAGTGCTGACATCACCTCACATCTCATCTGATCGGGTCACAGCTAAGCAGACGGGGGGAGGAGGGGGAGGCAGATGAGGAGACAAGAAGTGAAAAGGAGTGAATCTGACCTGCAGCTCACACACACACACACACACACACACACCTGGTTGTACTTCTATGTACTTGTGAGGAGCCTCGTTGACATAATGCACTCTCTCCCTCTTCACCTGAACCTTAAAGTCACATATTCTTTACATTCTCAGCCTCTATATTTATATTCTGGGGCTCTACTAGAATATCTTTGTATGATTTCCAGTTAAAAACTCCATTCAGCCCCTCAGTTCAGCCTCTGTCTGTAAACAGGCCGTTCTAGCTTCCTGTCTCTTTAAGGCCCCGCCCTCCTGATGAGCCTGCTCTGTTCTGATTGGTCAGCTTTCAGGAAGCTGCAACACGGTCGATTTCTGGCCACTCCAGAGGCAACGTCAACGTCAACAAACCATTCACACAAACAATAGTAGTAGGATTTCTCTGATGGCCAGCAAGGGGCGACTCCCGGCTGCAAAAGGAAGTCACATTTTTCTCTTTTATTATCTATTTATTATCTCAGTAAACTGTTTGCTAATGAGTTTATGGTCTCAGTCGCTTGTTTCAAGTCTTCTTCAATACAGAATGATGTTCATTTAGTAAATTATGTTCCCATTTAGAGTAAAATAGACGATAAAGCAGGATATGCTTTAGCGTGTTGCGACCTTGTGATTGACAAGTCGCTACCATGGCAACAATGTTGGTTAGGTATGTTACATATAGCTGTAAGCTGTTGCTATTTTAGTGAAAGTTAATTGTAAGCATTTGGTCTCCTAAAAAGTCTTCTTCAGTGTTTGTTTGCACTAAAAGCTTCTCTTAGAATTCAGCTGCTCGGTACATTTTTATTTTATTGCGTTGTTTTGTTCTTCGCTAGCCGAAGTTAGCATTAGCATTAGCACAGTTAACCACAGACTGTAAACGCACCGTGTTAACCAAGTTAGCAGCTAGCGTTAGGATCAGCTCCGCCTTCTCATCCAAATACGGTCCCTTCTGGTTCCAAAAACTGTAAATTCAAGGCTTCGAAACGGGAGTCACAGTGGCTAGATCCATTATTTTTTTTACAGTCTGTGCTCAAATGGAAACATCTGTACACGTTTGAGCTGAAATATGAGGGTGGACCACGTAAACCTTACACAACCGAGGCTACGTAACGGACGGCAGCTCATGGGGACACAAAACGAGTCAACAAGCTCTGGCCTGATAGATCTTCTTCTGTGCTATAGATCTCAATTTTTGTCCAAAAACTATTAAAAACACGTCAATGAGTCACAACTCTGCGATGACAACTAAAAGCCTTACACCCAACCTTTATCCTACACTAAACATGAACCCACTTCTAAGTTTAACCCTAAAACCAACACTACAACAACCCTTTGAAGTGAACTTTCCCAACGTGAGGAGCAACAACAACGTCCTCACAAAGATAGACATACACACACACACATACACACACACACAAACACACAAACACACACACACACAGTTCTGGCCAAAACTTCCTCAGTCACCCTCTCACTGCTGTAAATATTGAATAGATACTGCAGTGGCGCACACACACACACACACACACACACACACACACGCTGCTCTGTCCTCATTTACTCTCTGCAGTTGTGGTCGACCAACAGCGTCTAGACTTTCTACAAACCGCAACCTCAGCATGTCGTGAGGTGTGTGTGTGTGTGTGTGTGTGTGTTTGTTTGTAGTATTTTTGTTCTCCGTCACACCGGTCGACACACTCGGGATGAAAACAGGACGATTCGTTCTGAGTTTTTGCTAAATTACTATTTTAGCTTTTAGACGACATTTATTTTTATAGTTTCACGTGTGTCGCAGCTTCCTGTCGTTACTGACCAGTGCGGCTGCGTTCCCTGGCGAGGATGTCTGTTGGGGATGCGGAGAGGGTCGCTGTCCTCTCCTCTTCGTCTCTGCTGCTCCTCCTCCTCTTCCTCATCCCTCCGACTCCTCCTGTCCGTCTTCTGTCCCTTCGGTCTGTCCTGGGGGGGAAGCAGCTGAGTCCTCACCTTCTCCGACAAACCGTCTGCGTCCTTAAATACACTGCAAACAATAATAGATCTTTATTTTTTTAACTTCAGTTATGGAAATTAATCTGATTAAGCTTCTTTATCAGCTCTTCACTACGTTATTTAAACATCTGGTCGGTGAAGAACCGGCTCTTCATCACTGGTGAATAAATGCTGGGATTTTACACAGTGAGTCAAACACCGACCTGTCAAAGTTGCGTAGCTGGTCGGCGTCCACGTGATCGCTGATGTTCACCGTCAAGTCTGATACCTGCTGTGTGCTGGAGTTCTTCACACACACACACACACACACACACACATATATGTAAATATATACAGTGCACACATGAAAAAGACAGAAACATTCAAGAAAAGTTTCAATACTAGTTACAGATTTTTACTGACCTACTGAATATTAAAGGTTCCCTGTGAAGATTTTGATCTCTATAGAAACAATCATGATGTTTGTTTACAGTCACATTCCCGAATGAAAACCGACATACGATTTAATGGCGAAGATTAATTTTATTTATAAGTGTTTATATCTCATTTATCTGTTTGGTGCTTTCATATCTCATTAATCACAACACTTTCACTAACTTCACGCTGCGTTGGAGATCTTATTTACTTGTTGGGTCACAGACTAAAGAAAACACAGCTTGACCCGAAACTAGCAGTTAGTCAGACTGTTTATTAGAGATGCTAAAAATAAAATAAAAATAAACACAGCAGAAACATCAGATAGGTCGGAGAACCGTGTTTATCTATATCGCTTTAAACGTTAGTCAGAAATATACAAAATATAAGCTGCCGTCAGTCGTCTACCTGGAAGTGACTGTTGTTGTTTTTAGAGCATCGTCACGGTGATTCGGTCTGTAGAGAGCCGAAGTCACGACGTCACGTCTGGTTAGTTTCTATAACTTCTGTCATTCAGTGTTTCTTTCACCTGTTTTTTCTGGAGTTTACTTATTTATTATATTCTGAGATTGAAGTTGAAACCTTTGTGAATTTAAGAAAGTTAAACGATGATGAACATCGCAAGGAGAGAAAAAAACTGCAGTTCCAGTGAGGAAATTATAAGCATGTCAGTGCAGGTAGTTACGACGCTGTATTACAGACAGGAACTCGCCACAACCCTCATTCATAGTCTTGTCTCCTCTGTCCAGCTGTGTCAGTCTGTTCCACTGATCGATAGGTGGCGGCAACATGCCAGTATAATGCAGCAACGTGGCAGCAGAGGCAGAAGAAGAAGATCAGGACTGCAATGTCAACAATGCAGGTTTTAAAACGTTTCAAAAATCTGCTTTGCAAATGTTTTATGAGGAAGGAAATGTAAAAAAAAATAATTTGTGTTTGAAACTAGACAGAGCATCTTTAAAGAGCAGCAAAACAGCTGGAAATCTCGTCTTTGCTGACCTCCGGTGGTCATTGCGAGCTCTCACCTTGCTGCAGTGATGTAGAACGCCGCTGTGACATCACAGAGCACGCCTCTGTCCGCACCCAACAGCGCTGTCAGATGTGGTCAGAGGGGCAGCGAATGATTAAAGGAAACGTATCCAGGTAATAACACAGGTGATTACATTTGATTTGTTTTCATTGCACGTATTAAAAAACACTCATGAGTAGATTTGTGAGGAAAATTCTGCGTGTAGTAACGTCTAAAATCATCTCAAAACCCATCGGCTATCTGTCTGATAGCAACTTAGCTTCTGGAGGCAACGGCCAGTATTTCAGGGATTCTGGTGAAGCCAGAAAATATCCTGAGAACGGATACGCAGGCCAAGACTTCCTCTCCATTAAAAAAAAGGCTAAATCGTCATCAGAAGATAGCAGATGGGTTCTGAGATTGCATTTCTTCTGCTCTCCACACAGCTGCGTGCAACCAAAGCCCGCTCAAATGTGATTGGTCAACACTACTCGGAAAGGAAACCAGAACACAAAAATCTTGACCAGTTGCCAACAGATTCTGCAGATGATATCTGTTTATAGAGATTAAAAATCAGGCAACATAGAAACTCAAAAACAAAAAAAAAAGTCCCCAAGTCAGACGCAGATGTGGTTTGTTTGGAGATCAAATCAAGAAAATAACGCTGAACCTCAAGAAAACCAGTAAACACAGTTTCTGGTTAATGTATATGGTTAATTTACAGGTGGATGTTTGATGTAATGGTTTTCCTGCATTAGAAAAAAAGCAGCAGGATCCTAAATCAACTTTTAAAACATGTCTGACAGCTGGCGGCAGCGACGTCGGTCTGTGAAGAGATTTGTGTTCCTACCATCAGGTTGAAGATCAAGGTGGAGTCCACAGAGATAGCTTTGAGCAGTAACTGGACGTCTCCGTCTTTGGCTTTATATCTCAGACTGTACAACTCCTTGTTGCTGCTCCAGTCGGCGGGCAGCAGCTCTGACTTCTTATCGCTGCTGCGGGGCTGGAGGTGGGATGAGAGGGGGATAGATACAGAAAAAAAAAATAGAGAGAGACGGAGGAAAAGAAGGGAGATAGCGGAGGTTAAAAGGACAGCGAGTGTGTGTATTATCATGACAAGCTCATCAGAATTTCTATGGAAATAAAACCTTAATGTTTAAGTTTGACTGACCCCGAGCGGCACAGCATTAGCTGACGGAAAATAACATTTATTATTCATATTTCTACAGCTGTCCTTTATCTATAATGCTTCGAGGATTACAGGTGAAGAAGGAAAAAACCTGCATAACATTATGATTATGATGGGAAAAGCGTATATATTTAACAACTGAAGTATCAGCAAACTCTTGACAAGGTTATTAGAAAGAATAAAAACAAAATGATAAACTTTGAACGTGGGAGGGATATTTTGAGTCAGGGAGAGGACAAGAGGATTATATATTATATAGACAGTAATTTTTTAACTACAACAGGAAGCTACTTAGCTACTAACCTCTTTTTACCCTCCTTTTAATAATAATAATTAAGTTTTTAAGCTGCTGACTGAGCTTCCAAATGGGAAATAGGGTGATTTTTTTGGTTTTGTTTGGTCTGTTATGTTTGTTTTTCATGTATGTAGCTGGTGGTGTTTGTTTGGTAGGTTTTTCTGTGTAGATGTTTTATTATTTGGTCTTTTAATTGTAAGGTATGTGATGTTGTTTTGTGTACATGCTTGTGCCCATATGTTCAATAATAATAATGATAATAATAATTTAAAAAAAGATGGCATGATAGTTTTAAAAGTTTGTCGTGAAATCAGTTTAAAGCTACTGGTTTATTTGTTATTAAACATGACAGCCTATTACAGTTGAATAACTAACGTTGGTTGCGCAGCTAACTGGTTTTCATTAGCAAGTAAAGAGTGAGTCAGCGACTAATGTTACGGAAGTGCATTACAAAACCGGATCGTTTAATCCCTTCCTGAGCTGGACAGGACTGTAACTTATGTAAAAACACACCAGAAAATCTTTACATGAACAGCTAAGAGCCTTTCTTCAGTTCGGCGTGTGTTTGATCCACAAAGCGGTTCATGTTTTAATGAAAACCAGCTCAACTTCTGACCATCTTCATAAACATCATATCACACAGCGGGCAGCGAACAGACTCTTAAAGTTAATGTTTTATCGAAAGCTAGTCCTAATTCATAAATCTTAAATATAAACAGATTTCTCTAAAAGTAGCGACTCAAATTAACGTTGCTGCAGTGTTGGCGGATGACAAAGGAAACGTTAAACTGCCGGTTTTTAAACGGGGTTTGGTGTAACGTTGTAAATCGTTGCCATTACGTCAGGTTGTCGTTAGCTAACGTTAGCTGATTGAACTCACCTCGTCTCCGGATCCGATGCACCTGTATCCGCTCTTTATCATTTCCCAGTGAACGAAACACACGACGGCGTCCTGTGGACAGCTGATGCTGCCGGCCACGGAGCTGTACAGCACCTCCAGACCCGCCATGTCTCTAATCTGCACCAACTAAAATGTCAACATTCGTTTTTGTTGCTGCAGAAAAGAAAACGAAAGTCTTGACAGTCAAGCCGTGACGTCAAGACGCCAGCCACGTTAAACACTTCCTGTCTGGCGCTTTCAAAGTAAGGGTCATAATCTGCTAACATGAAACGATAACTTGAAAAAAAATAAATGAATAAAGTCTTTTCTCTTAGTTTGAGCTATAGATTTTAATAAAAAACAAGTCATATAACAATAATAATAATAACATAGCGACAATGAGGCAAATAATTGCGAGTTAAAAGCAGTTAAAAAGCAAATAATGTAATGATGTTTGAAAATTAATTCTTGATATAAGATATATTTTTGCAAACAATAATAATGTTCGTTGTTTCCAAATAATAGTAGCAAGAAAGGTGTTGAGTTGTACTTTCTGTGGACATTTCATTATTTTTTTACAGGTCAGAAAAAGCTTTACTCTTATTTTTTAATTTGTGATAACCATCAATAATTTTTAGAAACCTTTATTCAACCAGGATGTATCTGTATCCTATTAAACGCTTCTATACTTTGTCTTTGACTCCTGAATGTGTCCGTGGATAAAAAACAGACTTAGTCTGACCGAGTTTTATTTTAATAAAAGGAAAGTATCTCCAGCAGAAAATCAGTGGTATATTGTTTCTAACTTTACAGAGCTTTGTCAATCGTGTTTTGATCCAACACGTAAAGAGTCCGGCAGTGAGCACATGCTCAGACTTTAAGTTCCGCTTTCTAAAACTGCAGTAGCTCTTTGAAAAAGATCTCATTGTTTCTCTCTACTGACTTTGTGAAAAATGTGTCAAATATAGAAAGAGTCATTTATTTAAAACAAAGAGTTAGAAATGAACAGCTAAGATGAGCAAAAATTCATCTTCAGCTATTGAAGCAAGCAACAGAGTGTAAATTATTTCTAATTTTAAAATATAAATAATAGGACCGAGGATGCAACTAATGATTATTTTAATTATAGATTAATCTGCTGATTATTTTCTCAATTAATCAATAGAAGTTTTGTCAATAAAATGTCAGAAAATGGAGAAAAATGTCAATTGCTTTCCCAGAGCCCAAGGTGATGCCTAACTAATAATGGTAACTTTATTTGTATAGCACAAGAAGAAGAAAATAAACAAACAACAAACAAACCAGCAAGAAACAACACAATAAAAGTTCAAGTTCTTTACTTTTACACATAATTACACAAGTATAAGAGAGTTAAGGAAAGTATTAACAATGAGTATAAAACAAAAGTCGATAGAACTGTGATATGTGGATAAAACATTAAAATTTAATTAATAACTGAGGCTGGATTACAGTAAGAAACTGATAAATGTGAGGTGGTACAAATGTGTTTTTAGCTACTGAGTTTGTTTCTCTGATATGTGTTGCGAGAAAATTTCATAATTGTGGGAAAAAAATGACAGTTTAAAAAAATATGCAGATTGTAGTAGCTTTAAAGTTTATATGAACATAAGTCTAATCCCAAACCTCGCCATTATAAATGACTTGTCCCGTTAATCATCCAATTTGGGCAGCAAGTAACGATTATTTTCATTATCAATTAATCCCATCGATTGTTTTCTAAATTAACAGTCGTTTAGCCTATAAAAAGTTTTCTTTTATCCCAACAACCAGCTCACAACCCAAAGATATTCAGTTCACTGTCATAGAAGAGTAAAGAAACTAGAAAACATTCACATTTAAGAAGCTGGAATCTGAGAAATGTTGACTTTTTTTTCTTTAAAAACAGACTCAGAACGATTAATCAATTATCTAAATAGTTGGATATTAATTTGACAACTAATAGATTAATCTAATAGTCGTTGCAGCTCTGAATAAGACACAAAAAAGCTGATAGAAAATGTATTTTATATATATATATTTATCGTGTTCAGTGTCCCTTTGCGGCGGCGGACTTCATTTCCCGTCGTGCCTCTCGCAGGGCGGAGAGAGGGCGCTTCCTTGTCAAAATGGCGGCTCCTTTGACTCTACTTTTGATTGTGGCGGTTACAATCCGCGCTGCTCTCTTCAGATCCAGTTTAGCGGATTTAATTTCAGAGAGAGTGGAAGTGGTGTCTCCGCTGACCGCCTGGAAGAGAGGTAAGCCGGGGTTCAGCAGCTTTTTGGGGACAATTTTCAGGCTGAAACGCCGCTGCGGCTGCCCCCCTCTCCTCGGCGCTGCTACCAGAGCATAATGAGAGCAAAGTGGGAAACCGGTTTAGCTACACAGACACAGCTTTGTTTGGCTAAATCCACATTTAGACAGCTCGCTAACGCTATATTAAAGGAAATATCGCAGCTTGGTTTCTGTCAGTGAGGATTTAAAGTAGTTTTGACTCGTATCTTCTTGTTGTTTGTAAGTAAAAATGGTTGGTGATTGTGTTTGACTGGTTTAAAGATGCTGCAGCAGCGACCTGCAAAGCCTGAACTGAGTTTGACAGGCTCAGAAAAAAGGATGGAAATGAACCGAGTACTCTCCTTAAATGCTGCACTCATGCACAGTAATGAAGTACTTGCATTTCACACAAATGTCTCAGATTTTGAGAGGATTTGCACTTCCACTGCACATTTTTTTGATGAGACTAATCTGATTTTTACTGCTGTACTTCCTGTAGTAAAAGTCCTGCATGAAAAATCCAACTACAGTAAAAGTAGATCAGTATTATGAGCTTGATGTAGTTGAAGTATTGCAGTAAAAGTAGTGGTTTGGTCCCTCTGACTGATATATTATTATATATGACATCATTAGATTATTAATAGTGAAGCATCAGTGTTAGAGCAGCATGTTACTGCTGTAGCTGCTGGAGGTGGAGCTAGTTTACACTACTTTATATACAGTTAGCTATTAACAGGTGAAGTGGAAACTACAGACCTGCAATGTTTATTTATTTATTTTTCAAATTAATTTAAAATAGATCTGTGAACCTGTGTGTAGACAGCAGACGTAGCGTGAGCAGCAGCAGCATCGTCTGCTCCGTCTGTGTGTCTGCAGCGGGAGGCGTTCAGGTACACTGTTGAGCGTAGGACACTCGCATGTTGGAAGCGTTCAGAGCACACTGTAGTGATGCTTGTAGATTGAGTGCAGACAGCTGCATAGATTACAGCTGTCGTATGTGACATAAGTGTGAAAAACACATCTGACTCACTGAACACTTTCCTACAGCCCGAGAAGACGTCCTCGAATGTCCCAACCAACAACCCAAAAATATTCAGTTCACTATATAATGGAGAGGAATAAATAAACAAGAAAATATCCCTATTTAGGAGGCTGGAACCAGAGAATTTATCTTTTTTTTTTTTTTCTTCAAAAATAACGATTAATAAATGATCAAAATAGGTGATGATTAATTTGGTAGTTGGCAACTAATTAAATGTTGCAGCTCTGTCTTTTTGTCCATTAGTAAGTGAGGACTAGTAGATACTTTAGCTTTTGACCCTGATGAAGACACAGTCGTGTTGAAACGTTTGTCACAGCGTTCATCGGTCTTTTCACATCATCTGTTTCTCCGACCTGAGAAACGTCTGATCGAGCTGCGTGTCGCTGGAAGATGTGCAGCTGATTTTAATACTCATATATGTGAATATTTGCTCTGTGTTACACTCGGAGATGAACTCTTAAACATTGACCCGCTTCATTTACGGTCGATTTGAACGTTCTGTTGTTGTTTTCTGATCAACGGCCTCCAATTTGTGTTGATCCAAAAGGTTTAAGTTGTGGAATTCGCATGTAAAAAAAAAAAAAAAAGTAATTTCAGCAGCACTGTGACACTACAGTTTGTTTTAAATGCTTCTTTCTCCTTATTAGATGTAACAAGGTTATATTAGAGTCACTGTGATTTACAGGAGCCTTGTATTTATTTAGTTATCTGCAGTAGATTTGATGTAAACTCAAAGCTTTCATCAGGGTAAAGCTGGGCGATATGACCAAAATCTCATACCACGCACATTTTCAGTAAATTCAATGAATTAGTATTTTATATAAAAAGCCCACATGGAAAGGCCTGTTTCTGATTATATACTGGACAAATAAAAGCTAGTTACTCATATTTGATTATTTTTTCCTTTTTATTTTACAAAGCGTCGTCAAATATCGACATATATTGCTGTAAAGTCTGATTTGCGACACCACAATATAAAAGAAATAACATAAAATAAAACGATATACATTTTAATATCATCATATTGCACAGCCCTACATCAGGGGGGCCAGATGCGGCCCGGGGACCAGTATTTGCCTACCACTGATTTAAAGATCAGCTGCAACTGTAGTATTATAATTATGTGTTCATCTGTTTTCTCGATGAATCATTTGTTGTTTGAAATGTCAGAAAATAGTGAAAAATATCCCTCACAGTCTCCTGAAGCTCGAGTTAACACCTTCAAAATAAACTTCCCCAAAAACCCAAAAGATTCAGGAGCTGAAACCAGTTGAAACCGGTGTATTTAAGTACGACAGTTAATCACACACACACACACACACACACACAGGGCTGCGGTGGTTTGTGTGGGGAATTACTGCAGCACGTCCCTTCACATCATGAATTGTTCATTAGGCAGCTGTAACAGGAAGTGAAGAAACGCCGCTGTTAGAGATCAGAGAGAGGATGAAGACGACCCCGGGCTGGTGACGAGAGTCTGTCGTCTCCCTCTGAGGAAATCCTCCTTTCTGTCTGTTTACTGCTTTTACGACAACGACTGAAGACGCAGTATCATTTCAAATATAGTAGATTAAGTAGTAATTATTAATTTCCTTTTTAGTTCTGGGATGATTGTACATATTTCTCCAGTCTGTATTTAAGGGATGATGTAAAGCATCTGTACTGGATTTGAATGAGTTTATTCAGGGTTATTGGTCATGTTATTGAAGGGAAATCCTTTTTAAATTAATAATAATAATTTAATTTAGTATAGCACCTTTCACAGAAATGGAAGTGCTTAAATAAGACCATAAAAACACAGTATCTATCTATCAATAGTGGTAAACCAAAGACATTTGGACTATCAGTTGGACAAAACGAGACATCTGTGTATTTTTCACTATTTTCTGAGATGTTTTAAATAAAATTATTCACTCTTGGTTAATCCAGGAAGCGAGAAAATAACCTGCAGATTAATTGATTATGAAACAGGCAAACATTTCTTTTAATTCAGACATTTTTTCACTATTTTCTCACATTTAATAACCCCTCTTTGTTTTGAATTTTCCCTCAGCTGAACTTCCTTCCATTAAAGCCTTGTTTGTTTGTTTGTTTGTTTGTTTGTTTGCTTGTTTGTTTGTTTGTTTGCAGTGGTTGAAGGTTTGGCTCTGCTTGATTTAGGAGTCTCGCCGTACTCTGGAGATGTTTTCCATGAGGTGAGAGATACACAAACATGTTCGATTCTGTCTTTACGAAATATGAGCAGCGTGTCCGTTATACATGTTTGAGTAGCTCTAGATAAATGTTTTATGCTCCCAGCAGCGCCAAAACCCTAAATGTCCCTTTTTTCCTCTCTTCTCTTCAGACTCCTCTCATCATTTACCTCTTTCACTTTTTGGTGGACTATGCAGAAATAACATTTATGGTGAGTAGAAAGAGGCAGTTTCCTGTATTTATAAGCCAATAAAGGAGTGGCATTTTTGGTCTGGATCTATTTTAAGTGTGATCCGGTGTGAATACCAATAAATATTCTCATCTGAGCTGGACTGGAAATGACATTTTAAGCATTTGGTTTAAAAAAAAAAAACAAAAAAAAAAGAAGTAGTTAATGCTGCGGATTTGCTCTGCTGAATATAAAGGAGGATTTTATGGGAAGAGAGCCGTGATGGGAAAGCTCTATGTTTAGTGAAACTGCTCCACTGTGATAAGGAAATTCAGGCCTTCAGTGATTTGTGGAAAGAAAAAGAGTAAACAGTGTATATTTTATTCTTGTTTATTCTCCGTCTTTCTCTTGTCTCTTTTTTTTTTTTTAGTTGGCTGATGTAATCACTGCCGTGGCTCTCTACATGGCAGTGAAAGACTACAACAAACAAGTGGTAAGAAAACAGAACGTTGTCTTCAGAAATACAGAGAAATTAATCCTGGATTTTAAGTAGTTTAGAGCTAAAACTGATATTATTGTCTGAGTAGAAACAGTCATTGAAGCTGTAACATGATACAGACGATGTAAGTAGAGCTGCAAGTAATCAGTTGATTCATGTTTCAATTAATTGATTAATTGTATAAGAACAAACATGAAACCAAAACAATTCAGCAAATTCTCACATTTGAGAAACCAGAACCATCAAATGTTTGGTGCTTTTATGTGAAAAAAACCCAATCGAGTAATCGTTGCAGCTATATTTAAATTTAAATAAACTTTATTGGCATGACAGATCAGACACCTATATTGCTGACCTATAAAGCAGTACAGAAAATTATAAACACTGGCAGATGATTAATATTTAGACAATAATATGTAAATATAAACAGTAATATTAAATACAATATAATAACACAGATATAATCACACAGAAACATTTAGTACAGCGCTTAATATATTTTGCAGATATTACTGTAAACTATAAATGTAGGATTATTGATTTCAACTACCTCAAAATTAATATGTTGTAACTATATTCTTATTTGACTGCTACATGACTGAGTTATGATCAATAAATAATATAGTCCACACAGATAAGATGTGTTTTTATTATTAGTAAATTAAAGTAACTGAATCTTAAGTATAGAGTTTGTTATTTAGTGTTTATGAGTTCTAGTTTTTTGGGTTTTTTTTCTGTCCTTGTAGTAAAAGTGTTGTTGTTCTATATGATGTCATTTCAGTTCAGGAAACAGAAATATGCGTTGGAGGCAGACCGTTACCCTCACGACTGTCACGAGCTCATCAGAAGCCCCAAAGAAATGTACTACATCCCTCTGAAAGTCGCCATGTTGTGAGTACCTCAACCTCCCGGAGTGACTTTAAACACCAAACATGTTTCCGAGCAGCAAACACACAGTTATGTCTGAGTTTATGTCTTCAGAGATGCTCCATATGTTGTCTAGGGCTGGTCGACTAGTCGATTAGTTGGTCGATATGCTCTCGTCCGACTAAATTGGTCGAATAATCTCCGTGTTACTTTCATAAGAGGATATTATATGTATATCCATGAGCTACATCAACCGCTTTCTGGGATTAATCCATTATTTCCTGCGGCAGGGGGACAGACTAACAAATTACATGTGAAACAACAAGGGTGTATTCAAAACACCCCCGTTGTTTGCACATCTTTGGACTCGCCCAACGGAAACTTCTGGGGTTTTTTTAAACTGTTTTCAACGGTTACTAAACGTACTGAACATCTACTGAATCAGTGTTTCTCCCACAATTATATCAATGAGAACCCCCGCCAGGCCAAAAATATTATTTAATGCCAGAATTAACACTAAATATCCACTCATTCGGAAATATTTAGCGTTTGGGAGTCTGTGCAGCGCTGTTCACGACGAGAGTTAACCTCTGTGTCGTTGCCTGGGAAACGAGTAACTCTGTTAACTAATACGTCATTGCGTAGTACCGTATGTTTGCGTAGCGAGTCGGACACAGAGAAAGTGACGGTGGATACGAGTGGAGCAGAGGAAAAGGTTAGCGGTAAGTTGTCAGTCTGGCAGTAAATGTACAGCACAGACTACAGTGTGTCAGTTAAATGCTAAAAAGTCACGTCTGTTGTTTCTCCAAGTGCTGGAAAAGTGAGTGGAGTTAGCTCCAAAGTTAGCAACGATGGGTTAGCCTAGCCTGAAGACGCTAAACAGTTATGTCTGAGTTTATGTCCTCAGAGATGATCCTTACGACTTCTTGTCGGAGTCTCGTCAGGCGTCTTGGATACAGAATCATTTGTTCATTCACTATGAGACAAAACACAGGATGAAATAACTTAGAAAGAGTTGCAAACTGTGAGAGTCTGGAAGTGTAACTCTCTCAGTTAATATAACAGTCCTGTAGGGTTATATTCTTACCACCAGTTTCAAGTTTTCAACTTCCTTTCGAGCAATTATATCAAAAGTGTAGTTTGGATCATCACACTGCTTCACATTTTTATTTTCTTCTTCTCTTGTTCTTTCTCTTCTCTCTCAGTTACCTGTTGAACCCGTTCACCATCCTGTCCTGCGTCGCCAAGTCCACCTGTGGTCTGAACAACGCCGTCATCGCCACCTTCATCCTTTGTACAATAAAAGGTAGAGTTTGATTTTAACTACAAGAGTCACACAAGAAACACACTTTAACTCTGTTGTAACAACCATTTTGAAACCACAGGATGAATATGTAACACAATAAGTGATTATTTGATTCACTGGTTTGAGTAATTCTCTGTTTGTTTGTTTGTTTTTGTAGGAAATGTTTTGCTGAGTGCCATATTTTTGGCTTTGGCCACATATCAGTCCATCTATCCGCTGACTCTCTGCGCTCCTGCACTGCTCTATTTGATGCAGGTAGGTTTTTTTTGTTTTTTTACATTATTTAGGAACACAGACACTGTCTTATGTAGGTATTTTAGAAAAACACAAGTATATAAACAAAGACACACGTGAAGGAAATGAGTAGACACACAAAATTTAAAAATAAAAGCATAAAAAAACATCTTCGCACCCTCATTTTTAAACTTAAATGTGCAGTAAACACATTTTATTATAAATATGCAGAACATACATCCAGCTTGTACCTAGATTTATAATACTAGTGACTGTAATAAGTGCACGACTACAGACGTCCGTCTTTCACTATAGATAGATTTATTTTTATTTCTGTGTCATGCCAAACATCCGACTCGTCCCACAAACGATTACGTGATTGTTTTATGGGTTATTAATACCAGAACTGATGCAGCCTGCTGGTTAAGACACACGTCAGCTGTCTCTCTCTCTCTCTTTCCCCTTTTACTTCCTGTCAACTCTCTTTACCGTCACTTTAATAAAGGCTTAAAAAATCCCCCCCAAAAATATAAATATATATTTAAAAAAAATAATTCTAAGCATCCTGTGCGTACTATTTTTATCCCACATGTCTGCACGAAATTAGGTTTCATGGCTCAGAGGAGAAGTCTATATTTTTAATTCAACCTTCATTCGCTCCTAAAATCTTTGTCGCAAAAAAACATGCACAGAATCACCTAAACGATCAAACGCTGTCCAACAAAGGTGTGTGTCCAAACAAAACGCTGTGTTTTTCTGTTATAGATTAAAATGTTTTAGTAACATCCAGTCCTGATCTGCTAAACAAATCGTCTCCAGTTTGAGGCCACATAGACATTTGGGGTCGATGCACATTAAACCCTTTAACGTCCACTCGGTTGTAAGCGGGAGCATCGCACAGTAATGAGTCAAAGCGACTGGCACGATTTGGCCAATCGGAGATGATTAGAGAGGTTCGAGTGACTCCACAAACATAAAAACTCTGCAGCGCCCGTAAGGTTTGGCTGAGAATTATATACATGTTGAAAAGACGTAGCAGGTTTGTGGAGCTCTGCATCGTTCCGGCATAAAACACGACCTGATTATTGTTTTTCAAATATGACTCATTATAGACGACGAGCCTCGTTTGAACTGATGTAGTTTTGTTTGTATTTTAGCCAGACGATGCTAAACAAACACATTTCCAGAAACTAGAAGATGTTTCCTGTCAGCTGAAGCCTGATACACACAGTTCTTCTGTTTTAAACTTTTCCTTTTGGGTGCAACAAATAAGTGAAAATACTATAAAAAGGATGGATGTTAAGGTGTGGTACAGATTGTCTTTATTCTCCTCATGTTTTTGTTGATCTTCCCACTTTTATTAATATCTTTTGTTCTCCTCCTTCTCTTCATTTCACCGTCTCCCTTTTTAAAAAAAACAAATCATAACATAATTTCTTGGATCCGTGTTCACTAACGTCACACACCTCTGCGTCTCTCGTCTCTCCAGCGTCAGTACATCCCGGTGAACTTCCGGCGGGTCAGCTTCTGGTGGTTCATCGCCCAGTACGCCTTCATGTACCTCGGCAGCTTCTTCGTCATCATCGGCCTCTCCTTTTTCCTGCTGGGCTCCTGGGACTACCTGCCCTCCGTCTACGGCTTCATGTGAGTGTTGAAGAGCTTTAAAGAAGCGTCTAAACACACAGAATGTAAAATTATGGTAATGTTTTATATTAAATAACATCATGGTGAAAGCTTTAAAGCTCAAATCTGTAATTATTCCTCATTTAAAATGTAGACCAGACAGAAGCTTCTCTCCTGAAATCGTCAGGTTGTTGTCACTCAGGTCTAGACCTATGTTCTATATGTTGTTGTCATTTTAATCAAAGTAACGGACCGTTTCATTTGGTGGCCTGTCAATGGCGTCATACCTCCTCTACCAAAGAGTATAGTGCACAAGATGCATGCGTCGGCGCCGTGTTTGTCCGCTACAATGGCGTCTAGCAAAGAGTAACTTCCACACATACAAGATAATACATGGGCTTTGTTGTGCTTGTTCCACACAAACTGTTGGAAATGGACTTTTATTCAGTTTGAAGCCACATTTTCATGATAAATTTAGCTGGTTTTTAACTTGATCTTTTAGCCGCAAGAAGGATTTTAGTCACTGGACGTCTGGATCTTAAGTTATCAGAGAAATAAACTGGGCAAACGTTAGCAGCAGCTCCAAATTACATGTCGTGTGTTTTAAAGAGGGGTTCACAATTTAAGGATATACGGCTCCGTCTCTCTGTCTCAATACGATGTTAATGATGATCTGCATGGTGTGCTGATTGGAGTCAGATGTAACATTATTATCAGTCATTTTTAGCTCATCACAGTTAATATCAGTGTTTCAGGTCATTTAGAAACTTTGCCATCGTTACACAGTTTGTCCAGCAGAGAGCGCTGACGAGTCCATCAACTGTAAAATGTTCCTCTCAGCAGCAAACATCATCATCACAGCTTCTGTTAAATATCTAATTAAAAGGATCCTAATGAAACATTTTGTCCACACAATGTGTTTATTTTGGCTGGTAAAATGTCACCAGTCTGCTGTCCTGTAGTCCTCCAGTGACACCGTCTTGTCTTCTCTCCCTCCAGCCTCTCCGTACCTGACCTGACTCCGAACATCGGCCTCTTCTGGTATTTCTTCGCCGAGATGTTCGAACACTTCCGCCTCTTCTTCCTCTGCGTGTTCCAGATCAACGTCTTCTTCTACACCATCCCGCTGTCCGTCAAACTCAAGTAAGTCCCTCCGGCTGTCGCACCTTTTTTTTACACGTCCCGTCAGTTTTATAATCATTTCCTGGAGAATTTCAGAGTAAGAGACAAACAACTGTGAACCCAAATATGATCAGTCGGCACCAACTAAACTTTCTCATGATTAAAAATCGGCCGTTTAAAAACCTGCAAATGTGTTTTGAACGTGTGACGTCACGCCACTCGTTTCTGTGTTTCAGGGAGCATCCGGTGTTTCTGATCTTCATGCAGTTAGCGGTGATCTCCATCTTTAAGTCGTATCCCACGGTGGGCGACATCGCTCTCTATCTGGCCTTCCTGCCGGTGTGGAGTCACCTGCACAGATGTGAGTGTGCAGAAAAAACACAGAGGCTTATTGTTTCAACTCTTTAACCCCCACACACATGTTATGAAGCTGTGTTAATATCTCTCTTCCTGTCCAGTCTTGAGGAACATCTTCTTGGTGTCTTGCGTCCTGCTGGCCTGCTCGGCTCTGTTCCCCGTCCTCTGGCACCTCTGGATCTACGCCGGCAGCGCCAACTCCAACTTCTACTACGCCATAACGCTGCTGTTCAACGTGGCGCAGGTAGGAACGTCCGCACGGTCCGTTAGCGGGATGTTTGGAGAACGTGGAGGATCTGTGGTTGCTTCCTCCTCTTCTCAATGAGGGAGAAAGAATTTGTAATCTGCAGCATCTCTAAGATCAGATTGTTTATTTATTTTTATTATTTATGAGTGAATTCACTGAAACTCTCGATGTTTTCTTTCCTCTCAGATTCTGCTGGTGTCGGATTATTTCTACGCCTTCCTGAGGAGAGAACATCATCTCACCTACGGACTCTACCTGAAGAGGAAAGACGGCTCCGAGGCTACACTAGTTCTTAAATAAAACACACACCTACACACACACACACACACACACACACACACTAACACTCAAACCACCTGGCTGGCCGCCTCCACCAGGAAGGGAGAAACTGCTCACGGTCTCAGTTCTCCTCAAAGGGAACAAACAAACAAACAAACAAACAAACAAACGGAGGAGGATAAAGGACTCACTTCCTGCTGCCACAACAAACTACACCACAGACACATGTTGGATGTAGAAAGCGACTGAAACATCCTCCTCCTCCTCCTCCTTCCTCGTCTCGTCGGAGCGCTCTAACTCGCTCCCGCCACCCCGGAGACTGTCGTGACGTCACTCTTCATCCCGCAGCTCCCTCCTGGACAGCTTTTATTTTGAAAAACCGTCACACATGCAGGTTTATTTTCTTTTTCTCTGGAAGGAAACTTCAGCTGCAGTTGGTGTTGTTTTTATTTTGGTTCTTCTTTAAACACCAAAAAATGTCGGAAAACTTTGATTGATCTGATTTTTCCTGATCAAACTCTCTCCCACACACGTCTTTTTTTTGTTTATCTGATTACATTTACGTCCTTTTCTGTCGTCTTGTCTCTTCTCTTTCCATCTCATGTTCACTAATAACTTGATTCACTCGTGACGTGTCAGCAGTGTTTCATCTCAACGCTTCACACTAAACCTGCGATCGCATCGGCTGCCTACTGATGTCGAGGAAAAGGACGGAGACACGGGAACGACTGAAGCTCAGACGGCTCCGTTTACTGCCTGATGATGATAAAGAAGTCCGACTAAGACAACAGTGAATGTGTTTTTAACAGCTTTGAAGGTTAAGGATGTGTGAGGAGCAGAAAAAAAAAGCAAAAATCACATTTCTATCTTCTTTTTTTTTCTCTTTTTAAACAAACAGAAGAAGATTTAAACAAACCAACGACTACAAATGAATCTCGTAACGGTTAAAGTTTCATATTTCCCCTTTTTTTAAAAAAAATTCTGCATGTTGAATCAAATCAAAGTTATTTAACGACGTCACGGTTGAATTTAAAACATTTAAAATGATTGTTAGCGACGTCAGACTTGAAAGCTGACGGTACATTTTTGTCCAACGTGCCACGAACGCATCATAAGCATGAATGATTTTCAATTATTCCCACATTTAATTACTTTTCTCTTTTTTTTCCACATAATCAGGAAACAGAAACTAGTCGAAGATGTCCATGACATGCTGATAATGTTTTTTGCCTTTTTTCTTAGAAGCTACTGACGTACAGTTACTGTGCAAAAGTTTTAGACGCCAAGTTTTTATTCATCAATTAACAAAGTTTAGTAAACAAAAGAGACGTAAAGTAAATTAAACTGTTAAACCAGCAGCAGTTCTCGGCAGGTCGGCCGTTCCTGCGTCTTGGAGAAGTTTCCACAGTTCTTCTTCTTCTTCTGTGGATTTCGGCTGTTTCTGTCTCTTCCTGTTAGTCTCAGACTGACTCCATGATGTTTCAGATCGGAGACCGTCTGCTGCAGGACGATCAGACGCCATCCCGATTACGTTACAGAGAAGAATCTAAAACGTCTGAAGCTCCTGAAACTTTTGCACAGTTCTGTATTTCTACTCTAAAAATGTTTGATTTGATCAATGATTTAATTCACATCCTTAAAAAAAAGCCTTAAACAGCCTCAGATGGTGATATTAAGATTGATCTTTTTGTTAAATATTTTACTTTATATTAAAAAATATGAATGAATGAGTTAAAACATGAAGTCCGCAGGTAAATGTTTTTGTTTCTGGCCTCCATATGAAAACGATTTAAGCAAAAACAGAAGTTTTTATTTAAGATATTTAGAGATCTATAGAAAATAAAAATGTTTCTTTATTGTAAATAAACAATAAAAAGAAACAAACAGATCAGCCTGTTCAGCTTTCTCAGATGCAATTTTTTTTTTTTTAACCCCTCGTCTGTTTGATACCAATGAGTCGAAGGTAATTTGTGATATTTATTTATTTGCTGCACTGAAAACTTTACAAAGAGATTTAATTTTTCTTTTTTTTTTTTGTTTCCTATAAAAAGGAGGAGCTCTTATGTTGTTTTGATACTGTGTGTGTATATATGAATGTTTTGTTTTATTACAGATGCTGTGTCTGAGAGGGGCGACGTTCAAGCTGATGAATGAATGAATGAACATGTCATAAATGATTATTATTATTATTAAACTGGAGGTGTTGGTTTACTCCTGTCTGCTTTTTAAATGTCAGTACTGAAGTGTGGGAGGTCACTGATAAGACCAGCAACATTTCCAAAATAAGACCATTATGAATTTGAAAAGAAAAAAGCATAAATAAAGATCATGGCAGTTTAAATTCTTTGGGCTAATGTTAGCGACTGTAGCGCTAACATTTCAGGTGTCATAATACACAACATTAAACTTAGTGAACTATTGCAACAATATATAATAAGACTTATATGTTAATAAGATCTTATTATAATCCATGAGTCAGTAAGAGGCAGCTGTCAATCAACGCCCACATGGCAGATTTCAAAGCTGCTAAAAGTCTTCAAATCTTATTAATGGAGCAAAATGACCTGGAGACCTTTACAGAGACCAGAATGACTCATTGGAAAAAAAACACAGACTTAGTATATCCAGAGAATTTATTCAGAAGGTAACAATATCTGGTACTGATTGTTGAGACATTTCTGTTTGGACGCGGCGCTGCTAGCATGGCTACAAGCACACCTGCTAAATTACATTTGTCTTTTTACACGTTTCCTCATCATAAAAAATGTTTTTTCAGAAGATTGGGGGGGGGTGGACACAATGAAAGAGAACAGCAACAACAACAACAATTAACAAGTAGCAACAGCAGGAACAGCTGGCGAAGGGCAGAAGAAGGACGCCAACACACCAGCATGGTTTATGGTTTATGGAGCTTCCTGTGGATCAGAAAGCACAAAGAGCTCTGGGGAAGAAGTAAAGTTAGTAACAGGCATTAATAGTAATAAAATACATAGAGATGGAGAAGAGGAGAGAGAAGCTCAGTGGAAGTCCCCCGGCAGTCTAGGCCTATAGCAGCATAACTAAGGGCAGTCTAGGCCTATAGCAGCATAACTAAGGACTGATCCAAGGTGAGCCCGATCAGACCTAACTATACGCTTTATTTATATTGATAATATTTGGTAGGGAGGTGCTAATTAAGAGTAAGACATCCTTAAGTAGTTTAGTTAGGATGAAGAAATCATAGAAGTTAACATGATACGTATTTTGGAAATATTGATACCATACATTTTGTTGAAATGTTAATATGCTATGTATTTCACGTGTTGAAACGTACATATTCAATGTTTCTGTGGTTTGCAGAAACGTACAATGCCAACGTTTTATTCTGGCGACCAGGCTGTCTGAGCAGTGACCGAACTGACGGGCGGATTTTGTTTCCATATTTGACAGAAACTAGATAGCAGCTAGCTAGCAGCTAGCAGTCTGCCTGTTTCCAATCTTTCAAACTTAAATATCCCCACCAAACATGTATAATGATATAAAAATACTCTTTTTATAAACAATAACATGTCTGATATGTTTTATTCCACACAAAAAATAATTACCACATTACAATCCTGAAAATCACATCTAGTCTTTCTCCCTCATTAATATATAATAAATTCAAGAATCTATAAATATGTTCAGCCCCTAAAAGTCAGGTTTTCAGGGACTTCAGAGAAACTTTCTGTTTTCAGCAGATCGATATGAAAACCAAACATCATTCAGCTCAGAGAAGCTCAAACATCCAACTTTAGGAACAAGAAGCCGAACATATATTCTCATCTGAATATAAGTGTATAAATGTTTTGTCTCAAACTATTTCTAAGTGATAAGTGGAGTTCTTGTGTCTGTTTTTGGGAATCAGGATCGTCTTCTCTGCAGCAACATGAACTTAAATAACACTATAAGCTTTTGAACTGAACTACTTTTGCGTGCCACAGTCGTGGTTTATGTTGTAAATCGACCAAATTACTCAGAAGAAGCGCGCCTTTCCTGCCAGCTTTATCTCATCATCTAAACAGTAGTGTCAACCACCAGCCTTCCTCAACTCTGACTTCAAACCACAAATAACTTTCCTACATGTGTCACTTCAGAAAAAAGGTCTGCTTTTGCATTTTTATTCTCAGATTTAGCTACAAATCTAAATAAAGACTTTTCTTCATCAAGTTTTTATGTGACTGGGAAAAAATACACTAAAAAATATAATTGAATTCTTTGAAATGTATTGAAATATAATTGGACAATAATAAGAAACATTAAACAAAATGAAATGTTTGTAAAACAGGAGAAAATATATCTGACGACTTTATAATATTTTATATAGTTTTACTGCTGCAGAGCATTTAATGCATACGGATGCCTCATGAAAGCAAAACCAGTTTCAGTAATCAGTTTTTCTATCTTTTAAATCTTAAGAAATGTTTTTGGGGTTTTCCTTTTGAAAAGCTACTTTACAGAAGTTGGTTTTATCTGTTTTACCATCAGATCTGATGATTTTATAATATATAGTGTGAGTATTTACAATATAAATGTGAGTATATAAAGTATATAAAGTTCTTGTATGGTTTCAAGGAATTTGGGGTTTTCTGTAAAATCAATAATAATCACATATGTAAAAATGAACAGAAAAAAACAAACAAACACAGTATTCTAAAATTTTACCTAATTCATTCAAAGTTTATTTAAAATAATGCAAAAATAAAAATATACATGCTGAATTCTTTGGTATTAAATGCAACATTTTACCCAAAAGTAAGTTATCACACTTACAGCTGTGATGAGAGTATAACTACAAAAGTACATCTTAATGTAGAAAAAACAACAACAGTAAAATAATACAGTAAAATTCTGTGAAATAACTTTTTTAGTCATTCACATCTTAATGTTGAACAACTGTGAATACACACTTTTACTAGATGAGAATACAATATTAAATAAAAGAATAATGTGTAAAACAACCTTTTATTTAAATGAGGTGATTTTAAAGTCTATAAAAGTTCTATTTTAAAGTTCTATCATTTTAATTAAATAATTATAATTATAATTTCTATATTTTTATTTTACAACAGTTGGATTGTAAAAATGCAAATAATGTCTACAGTAAATATCTATATATTTTCTTAAATTCTCTGTAGAATAACTAAAGTGTTTGGCAGACCTTGTACCATTTTTTTTTTTACTATTTATTATTATTATTATTATTATTATTATTACTTTTTTTAAAAATTCCATTTAAAGTTTTGCTGTAAAGAAATAAAAAAAAACAATTTGCTGTGTTTTTATGGTATTTATACAAATCATTTACATCTTAATGTAGAACTACTGTGAATTCACATTTTTACTGGATGAAATTGTTTCAAATGTTTTATTGGTTTCCTGCATTTCATCCTCCTCAGGAAGCATCAAATCTTCCTAAACCTATTTAGATCATGAATGCACCAAAGAAATGGTGATCTGGACCTTTTACATAGGTCACGTTGGTCACGTTGGTCACTGTGGTCGCTTTGGTCATTTTCACAAAAATGTAACAGCCTTGACACAAATTAAACACTCCACCCACGTAACTGCTTGACACATCGTCTACTTCATCTGTATTCTGTGAGTATTTTTTTGACTCTATGAGGGTTATGTCTATAGGGTAATAAGGACTTAAGATCTTAATAGAGTGCTGAAATCTGCCGCTGTTTAGGAAGGAAACCATTGAATAAACATAGTAAAATCCCTCCTTTTGGACTAGAAGCCTCCCATCTTTGTAGTCCATGCCACACCCTTGATAGTCACGCCACTGCATCGTATCACGGTGGTAATCAACATCTGAGGGGAAAAAGACACAAGAAAATACCAGTAATGAAAAGTTTAGTTTGGTTAAAGAGAGAGGCCGGTCATGCAGATTCTTAATTTTACATATTTTTATTTGCAGATCTAAACTCTAAACACAGAGAGTCATCTTACCTTGTAGAACTGCGAATGGTTTGCAGGACAGGTTAAGATTGGGTCCTGTGTCAGGAACACAAATACAAATCAAATTTTTGAAACATGAAAATTAAAAAGAAGATAACATTTTTATGAAAATTAATATATGATGTTTGATATATTCTGTACCTGATGTGGTGTTGGAGGTCTGTGTCTGCAATGGAAGATAAAAACAGAAACTGCTTCAGTGCCTGGATTTACAGATTTTCTCTTTCTGTTGATGCATTTTTTGTATTTTTGTATGTGAATTACATTAATTTTTGTGTTTTATATTCAGAAATCTGTGCTTTGATGTGGCAGTCTAAAGGACAAATTGGATAATTCTATTAATTTACATAATAATACTGTATCATTATTATTATTATTACTTTTTTATATTAAATTAAAAGTTTTCCTGTAAAAAAACATAAATTTGCCTTAATTTTACATTCAGTAATAGATGTGTATATTTTGTATTTTTTACATAGAATTCAACATAATTTAACATTCAAGACCATTAGTTAAATGAATAATCCTGTTAAAAAAAAACACTATAATATTCCATTATATTAATTTACAGATTAAACCCTTTATTAAATGGTTAATATTCTTAGTTGAAAAACAATTTGCTGTGTTTTTATGGCATTTACATTTAATGTAGAAAAACTGTAAAATTCTGTGAAATAACTCTTTTTTTAACAGTGTATTTAAAGATTTATCTGAAGCTAATATGACGCTTTCAACGTTAGTCTTTTTAGTGCCAAAGTCCCTCTTTTTATTACTATACTTCCACCTGCAGCTCAACAGGGAAACACAAAGACTGTAAATGTGACAGGTATCCACTTGATATGACTAACTCAGACTGCTGAAGCTTCACATCAACTTTTAGATGCATTTTTGCACAAAATGTGGATTTTGTCCTCCATCACTTACATTAAAAGCACATTTGAAGTATCTTTTAACAGCCACTGTAAACAGGAGGAACGATTACAGCAAGGAAAACCTTTTTCACTGTTTATATGAACACCTGACTGTTGTTTTAAGACACCTTTTAATGAACATATCCTTTAATAGTTTGATTACTGTGGTGTCAATCTCATACAGACCTAAAGATAAAACTGAAGGTGCAAAAGTCAAAAACATAACTGATACTCACAGATATGAGATGGTAGAGACGGTTGATGAAATAGGCCTCTATGGTGAGGCCAAACAGTGCCAAGTTCACCAGTATGAGGAGCGGGGTTCGTGCTGCTTTGTAACAACGTCGCACCTTGTTTGACTTTCGTGACCCCGGAGAGATGTTGACATTGCCGTCTTCCACAGACCCAGAGTGATACCGGACGTCAGCTTCTTCCATTCCTGTTGCAGAAATATCCTCAAGAAGTGTCGTGAAGGGTCAAAATGACAAACCGAGAGCGAGTCAAAGAGGTTTTTTTGGTTGAATGTCACTCAAAAAACACAGAAAGACCGGAAGACTCTTCTTTTTTTTATAAGCTGTGGAAAATTACAGTCTGCAAAATGATCAGAAGATAAGCATGCACAGTTTACCTACTGCTCGATACCATGACATTTCCTCTTTATAACTAATCTTGAAATCTTTCAGCTTCATACAGACACTTACCATGCTCAAAGGTCATGTTTCCTCATAAATGTGGACCGAAATACACCAACACATTTTCACCACATCTTCCTTTTCTTTACAGTCAAAATGTGGATTTAAATGATGGATGGGGTTAGCTAGTCATCCAGAATCACATTTGATATATTTCATCTGATGGTCTTCTCATATAATCTCTAATAATCTTGCTTTTAATTTGACAAGCTTACATTATTAATTTCTAGTTGACATTGTGGGTGTATGTGATGTGCTGTTGTGTGTAGTTTTGTATTTTCTATAAAGTGTCCTGTGTGTTTTCTGCTTTGTACTGTTTGTTATATGTTTTATTTGTGAGGGACTGCAGATGAAAATTAACTTTAAAGCTAATCCCAGTACATCAAATGTTAACACTTATGTTTAAAAATATACATAGTCCCAATAAATACATCAATAAATTACAATTACATTACATGTGCCCAAAACAGCACATGTCACCCCACTGCTGATATCCCTCCACTGGCTCCCAGTTGCTTCCCACATCAAATTCAAAACCCTGACATCCAAGTGAATGTCAGGGTTTTGAATTTGTTTGTTAGTACAAACAGCAACTAAAGCGGCTTCTGTCGACCTGAACTCCCTCATTCAGGTCTACACTCCCTCCCGCTAAAGACACCTATACACTTAATGGACTATGTCTACATCTACATCCTATTGGGCCCAAACTTTATGGCACTTACTGGTGTTGTTGTTTCCTGACTACATCCCTGCTTGTGATGTATCAGACTCATATGTACATCAATTCTGCTAAATGAGAAATGTAAATATAAATGTACTATTTTTTGTAATTAATCATTTACATCTTCTAGGCTGCATTTAATTTAGAAATGTGGACCCGGAAGTGGTTTATACTGAGGTGGAAGAAAGTGAAAGTAAGTGAAGGAGGAAAACCACTAAGCAAAAGCCAACAGTATCCTTTCAGTGAGGTGAATCTTTGAAAGGAGGCAGTGAAAAGGATTTGAACGCGGCCCAAATATTCCCGGGAAAAAATACCACGTCATAATCCCCGCCCGTCGACGTCCGCCTGCTACAGCGCTCAGAGAAGGGTGCGTTTGTTTTAATTTACGGGCTGCACCGCTTTAACTCACAGGCGTCGCCGCCAAACGCGCCGAACAAGCCTCGTCGGTGCTGAACTTAAAACCAAACACTCTGTGTTTTATATCCCCGCCTCTCTAAAGCGAACCGACCAATCATGGAGCGCGACGTCATCGGCTCATTGGAATATTCATGACATTTCGCGGGCTTTCAGTACCACGTGGTTGTTTCGCGCGAAAAAGCGACTCCCGGCCGGAAGAAGAAGAAGTTTCTTTACAAGAGGCAGAAACAGACAGACGTGCAGCAATGGCGGTGAGTTAAAACCATTAAAAATCAGATTTATACAGACTGAAATATGTTTTTATCTTGTTCGTGCGTTTGCTGAAGGAATGAGAAGTTAAATCAGGCGGATTTATTTTTGTAGTTTGAGTTTCTTGCAGTAAATAAAGTTTGTCAGCATCACAACAATGAAGACAGAGACGGGATGAGTTTTTCTTTTCAAATCTGACCAAACCATCGACTAAAAATGCTTTTGAAGTTAAATCTGCACATAGTTATAAATATATTTTCTAACTAATGTTCAGTACTGCGAGCATGAAGAAATAATGTGCTGTATCCGCTTTGTTTGTCGTCCTGCTGACTCGCCATGTGGCTGTTAGATTAAAGTCAGATGAGGTCAATTACAGAATCGGTTTTTAAGCTGATAAAATAATAAAATACAGGCGGAAAAAACATCGAGACGTCACAGAATAAGAGATAAAAACACACACTTAACATAAACTCAAAACTCTTAAAAGTCATTAACCGAGTTTCCAGCTACATTTGATAGTTTCTCCCTTCAAAGCATTTATCCGGTGATTTATTCTAATTAAGCATTTTGAATCTTAATATTTGTTCATTTGACCTCCTGTAGCTGTTTTTCCTCCACATGAGCTCCAGCAGTAGCTTTGTTTCTGTCATAACTCATTTTCTCATATTTAGTTTTACTTAGAGATCTGTTACCATGATAAAGAGATCCAGATGCGCCTAAATCAACTTTTTATCGTGACTGTTTGTGTGGTGTTACTTCATCTATTGATTTGCATTGTGTTGTAATGACGGAGAGCAGAGACAGTGCTGCCATATTTATTTATCTGACAACAGTCAGTGGTGGAAAACTTTCATCTTTTTACTCAAGCTTAAAGCAAAGATGCTGAGTTGCACTGAGTAGTCGATCAATCAAGTTCCAGCTGCTCCAATGTGAATATCTTCCGGTTTATTTATTCGTCCACCATCTAGAAAATAACCAACAGATGAATCGCAGCCTTATAATGATGTAATAATGCAAAAATAAAAACACTCTTGCAAGTAAATGTGAAGCTTTCAAGAGCTACAAATTAGAAAATACAGAACTAGTAAGTAGTAAGATTCAATCAAAGGCAAACGATGCGTTGACATTTTATTGTTGTAATTAGTTGGAGTCAAGTTTATTTTATGTTTGGTTCATATAATTTTAATCTGTTTAAAACTAGTATAAATATAAAGTAGCATCAAATAGAAGTATTGAACTATAAAACTTTAAACATATGTTGAATATAAAATATACGACGCTTGAAGTAGTCGTTGATCCTCGTCGTTGTGTTGTCAGGATTCCTCCGAGTCGTTCCACATGGCCACCAGCCCCAGCCGAGGCCCCAGGAGAGGAGACCTGACCTCCAGCCCCGGCAGAGACCTGCCCCCCTTCGAGGATGAGTCTGAGGGGCTGCTGGGGGAGGGACCCCTGCCCGGAGAGGAAGAGGAGGACGGAGACGGAGAGGAGCTGATCGGGGACGGGATGGAGAGGTGAGGATGGAAGATGACCTTTTTTTTTTATGTCAGCTGGTATCTGATCCGTCTGTCGTCTCAAACTCCTCTTCCTCCTCTTCCTCTGTGTGCAGGGATTACCGTGCCATCCCGGCGCTGGATCAGTACGAGGCCGAGGGTTTGGACCTGGATGACGAGGATCTGTCGGAGCTGTCGCCCGGCGCCCGAGCCGCCGCCGAGGAAGCCATGAGGAGGAGGGACCGGGAGCAGGGCGTCAGCGGGCGGCTGAGGAGAGGGCTGCTCTACGGTGAGGAAGAGCGGCTGGATGCGGATTGAGGAAGGAGATGATGACTCGTCTGGGTGAAGTTACTGATCTGTTGTTATTCCGTTTTGTTGTTTATTTAGATAGCGAAGACGAGGACGACGGGCGCCCCGCGGCCCGGCGAAGGCGTTTTCTGGAGAAGGCGGCAGAGGGCGTAGTCGACGACGAGGAAATGATCGAGAGTATCGAGAACTTGGAGGACATGAAGGTTCGTTGTTGTAATAATAAAAACAAACGGTCAGATCCGTCGTCTGCGGCTGCGTTAATCCCCTCCCCCCTCCGTGTCTGCAGGGTCACACCGTGAGGGAGTGGGTGACCATGGCGGCTCCCCGGCTGGAGATCTACAACCGATTCAAGAACTTCCTGCGGACGCACGTCGACGAGAACGGCCACAACGTCTTCAAGGAGAAGATCAGCGACATGTGCAAAGGTTGCTCCGCTTTCCTACTGTTTTTTCCAGATACGTGACGACGCGAACGCGCCGATGAATCTTCGTCGTGGACGTTTTAACTGATCGAACCAAAACTTTTTTTATTATTATTCCAGAGAATAAAGAGAGTCTGGTCGTCAACTATGAAGATCTGGCGGCCAGAGAGCACGTGTTGGCCTACTTCTTACCGGAGGCTCCAGCTGAAATGTTGAAGGTGAGAATAGTTTAGTTTCCACAGCGACACTTTTATTTTGCCGCATCATTTCCTGCTGTCATGCAGTAACGTATCGATGCCGGTTTTGTGGGTCATGTGAGTTTCTGATCTTTGGCTCAAAACAAACTTGTCTGTATTATATTTATTTGTTTTTTGTCAGGTCTTTGATGAAGCAGCTAAAGAAGTGGTGCTGGCCATGTACCCGAAATACGACCGCATCGCACACGAGATCCACGTCCGCATCTGCAACCTGCCGCTGGTCGAGGAGATCCGCTCGCTCAGGTAAAAAAAAAAACAAAGTCAGAAGCAGGAAGAGAAACTTGTCATTTAAAGCAGCAGTAAACGTTTTAACCTCTTCTTCTCTTCTTCTTCTTCTTCTTCAGGCAGCTCCATCTGAACCAGCTGATCAGGACCAGCGGCGTGGTGAGCAGCTGCACCGGCGTCCTCCCGCAGCTCGCCATGGTCAAGTACAACTGTAACAAGTGTAACTTCGTGCTGGGACCCTTCTTCCAGTCCCAGAACCAGGAGGTGAAGCCGGGCTCCTGTCCCGAGTGTCAGTCCCAGGGGCCGTTCGAGATCAACATGGAGGAGGTGAAGAAAACGTTTCCTGTCGCGTTTGTAGAAAAAAATATTGTTTCTTTTTTTTGTGTGCGTTTATGGATATACTGATGTTATATATTGTGTGCGTCTCCGTCCCGCAGACCGTGTACCAGAACTACCAGAGAATCACCATCCAGGAAAGCCCCGGTAAGGTCGCCGCCGGCCGCCTCCCGCGCTCTAAAGACGCCATCCTGCTCGCCGACCTGGTGGACAGCTGCAAGCCCGGAGACGAGATCGTGAGTAGATAAAAGATCACAAACTGGAATAAAACATCAAGAAACGTGTTGCAGGAACGTTATAGATACGTTTCTGGAAGTGACGTTTGTAAGACGACTTTCTAGCGTTAAAAAAAAAAAGGTTGAAAAGTCACAAATCGTTTCTGCTCCGATCTTCAGGAGCTGACGGGAATCTACCACAACAACTACGACGGTTCTCTCAACATGTCCAACGGCTTCCCCGTGTTCGCCACGGTGATCCTCGCCAACCACATCACCCGCCGAGACGAAGGCGTCGCCGTGGCCGAGCTGACCGACGAGGACGTCAAAGCCATCGTCGCCCTGTCCAAGGACGAACGCATCGGGGAGAGGGTGAGAGGAGACGAACAAAAACGATCACGTAAACGGATGATACAGCTGTGCAGATGTTTCCTGACTGTCTCTGTCACATCTGTAGATCTTTGCCAGCATGGCGCCGTCCATCTACGGTCACGAGGACATCAAGAGAGCTCTGGCTCTGTCGCTGTTTGGAGGAGAGCCTAAAAATCCAGGTAAAAACCACAGAAGAAGAAGAAGAAGACGTCAGAACAGGAAGCTTTTTAAACAGTCTTGGTGGCGACTTTTAATCTATTTTCTTGCATCATCAAACAGATTTTCCTCGTTTTATTTAAGCATCCTCACAGATACAGTCGTAATAAACGTGCATCTCTCCTCCAGGTGGGAAACACAAGGTGCGTGGAGACATCAACGTGCTGCTGTGTGGAGACCCGGGAACCGCCAAGTCCCAGTTTCTCAAGTACGCAGCGACTCTGAACGCATGAAAGATGTTTTTAGATACAAAAAAAAAAGATCTGTTTTAATATTATTACATTTAAAATGATGATTTTCAGGTTTAATGCAAAAATAAAAGTGAATCATGAATCATGCTTTTCTTTTTTTTTTCTTTTCTCTGCAGGTATGTCGAGAAGGTGGCGAGCCGCGCCGTCTTCACCACGGGTCAGGGCGCCTCCGCCGTCGGTCTGACCGCCTACGTGCAGAGACACCCGGTCAGCCGCGAGTGGACGCTGGAGGCCGGAGCACTGGTGCTGGCCGACCGCGGAGTCTGCCTCATCGACGAGTTCGATAAGGTGAGCGGAGAGAGACGAGACACCGGGGATAAATAACAACAACAACAAGTCTTCTGTTCGTTCTGCCTGAAGATGAAACGAACAAATAAATAAATAAACTCGTCTCTCCGTCCTCCAGATGAACGACGCAGACAGGACGAGTATCCACGAGGCCATGGAGCAGCAGAGCATCTCCATCTCTAAAGCCGGCATCGTCACCTCGCTGCAGGCCAGATGCACCGTCATCGCCGCCTCCAACCCCATCGGTAGGAAACGAGCACGCCGGCGTCATCGTCCGTTTAATGTTTATGATCACTGTTGATTAACACGATGATCAGATTTTTTTTGTTCTGTTGTTCTTTTTTTATTTCACTATAACGTTAAAAAGCTTGAACAGAGGTTAAAGTTTGGTCGGTGTGGTGCGTTCAGGTGCAGCTGGGAGCTCAGAGTTGGTTGTTGAACCTGTTTTTAAAGGTTCGCTGTGGAGTTTCTGACCTCTAAAGAGCGACGGTACGCCAGTAAACATGGATGTTTAACGACTTAGGTTTTAAAAGACTTTAAAAATTGGCTTTGCAGATGTTTTGTGAGGAAGGAAATTCATTCAGCATATTTGTTCGACCTCAAGAAAACAACACATTTCAGTGAGTGAACGCTGAACTGAACTCCAAACAGCATCTTGTTGAAATAAGTCAATTAATCAGTTGAGAAAAAAGTTAATTAGCAAATATTTTGACCAAGTTTCAGCGTCTCACTGATCAGATTTACTGATTTTCTCAGTTTTATGTGACAATAAACTTCATATCTTTAGTTTTGGACTGTTGATCGGACAAAACGAGCAGTTTAAAGACGTCGCTTTCCACTTGAGGAAATTGTAACGAGCACGTTTCATCGACCAAACGATGAGAAAAATAAACAAATCAGAAGATTAATTGATAATAAATTTGTTAGTTTGTTTGTTTACAGTCTTTCTGATCACCCTGTCGTTCCCGCAGGCGGCAGGTACGACCCCTCGCTGACCTTCGCTGAGAACGTGGACCTGACGGAGCCCATCGTGTCGCGTTTCGACGTGCTGTGTGTCGTCAGAGACACGATCGACCCCGTACAGGTACACACACACACACACACACACACACACACACACCTTTTAATATCAGCCTTTAATTACAGCGTGTCTGTCAGTTAAACGACCGTCCCGAGTCGTGAATCCTCGGAGGAAGTGAACCCGATTTTAAACTGTGCTCTCATCATCTTTTTTTTTTTTCCTCCCGAGCAGGACGAGATGTTGGCGCACTTCGTGGTCGGCTCCCACATCAAACATCACCCTAGCAACAAGGAAGGGGGCGTGGCCTTGGAGGAAGTGGTTCTGCCCAACACGTCGGATGTGCCGACCATCCCGCAGGAACTCCTGAGGAAGTACATCATGTACGCCAAAGAGCGGGTACGATGAGAGTTTTCATATTTGTGTTCATGTTGTTTGTTTATTATCATTTTGTATTTGAGATTGTAAAAGTGGCACCTAGTTTAAGTATTTTAACTTGAAGTTTGAGTGTCGATAGTTGATTCACATCCAGTTTAAATCTGTTTCTATGATGATGTGGAAGAAAATAAACACTTATTTTTGTACTTCGTGATGCCGTCTGACCTCAGAAGCAGTTCGTGTCATTTTTATCCTTTTTGTGTCTTTAAAGCTGAAAGTTTGGAGGCAAAAATTCAGTTTAAAGTGATTTAAAATGTGAAGTTTGGGTTCTTTGGTTCTCGTGTCTGCAGGTTCATCCCAAACTGAACCAGATGGATCAGGACAAGGTGGCTCGAATCTACAGCGACCTCCGTAAAGAGTCCATGGTGAGTCCTGGTTCTCGCTGAGCTCAGGAACCAAAGACAGGCTGACCAGTAAAACCCCGACCCCCTTTAAGACCCACAACTTTTAATCTCTAATAAAACCTGAAGAGAATTTAAACTAAGAAAGAAATCAAACATAATTTGTATTTATTTACTAAAACCCACAGCAGCAGTCGTGTTTGAGCCTTTCTAAGCTCTCTAAATGTGTTGCTGCTGTTTCTATGACGATAAAATGATTAAGAACTTTATTTAGCAGCTATTTTAATAGTAAATTAATCATTTACGTTTTTATTTTTAAGCAGAATTGTTCGACATTTGATGGTTTAAGTTATTAAATGTGAGATTTTACTGTTTTTCTTGAACTTTTATGATTGTGAATTAAATATTTTTGAGTTTTGACAGTTTGTCTCTGAATAATAATCATCTTGTCGTTGGATCTTGTGTCATTTTTCAGTTTTCAGCAGTTTATAAACTAATTGATTTAACGGTTAACGACGTTGACGCTGGTTTGTTCCCGCTAACAGGCGACGGGCAGCATCCCCATCACGGTGCGTCACATCGAGTCCATGATCCGCATGGCGGAGGCTCACGCCAAGATGCACCTGAGGGACTACGTGGTGGAGGACGACGTCAACATGGCCATCAGGGTCATGCTGGAGAGCTTCATCGACACGCAGAAGTTCAGCGTCATGAGGAGCATGAGGAAGGTGCGTCGCAGGTTTTCAGTTCAGACGGGATCAGAGTGAAGATCCGTCCTCGGTAACGTCTTTGTGTTTTTATTAACTCTGTATGTGTTTCCCGTCCAGACGTTCGCTCGCTACCTGGCCTTCCGCAGGGACAACAACGAGCTGCTGCTCTTCATCCTCAAACAGCTGGTGGCCGAGCAGGTTTCCTACCAGAGGAACAGATACGGAGTTCAGAACGACACCATCGAGATACCAGAGAAGGACCTGCACGAGAAGGTAACGACGCCGTAGTGAGATCAGACTGACGTCACGCAGCAGGAAGCTCAGACAGTCTGCAGAGATAAAAAGATAAAAGATAAAAGGATCTATTTGTGCTGAATGTTACGTCACATACAATCAGATTATTCTCTCATTTATTTGTTTACGATCAAATGAGACGAAGAAAAGCAGCAAATGTTTTATTTTTCTTATAAAAAAATGACTCAACGATTAATCGACTGTCAAAATCAGATTTTTCTGTCGCTGCACTTTTAATATTCAGTTTATAAATGCAAACAGCGTCATGTGTCGGCTGTTATTAGAGTGTTATTACAGATAAAAGAGGCTCCGGCTAAAGAGAAGTTAACGTTGACACATCCTCTCCTCTTCCTCTTCCTCTTCCTCCTGCAGGCGAGACAGATCAACATCCACAACCTGACGTCTTTCTACGACAGTGACCTTTTCCGCTCCAACAAGTTCAGTCACGACGGCAAGAAGAAGCTGATCCTGCAGCAGTTCTAAGAGCCTCTTCCTCTTCCTCCTCTTCTTCCTCCTCCTCTTCCTCCTCCTCCCGTAAACATGAACTAAATTTCAGGACCAGAAATGAGATGTTTGGAAGATGCCTGGAAGGACGTTTGTTCAGCGCGAGTGACGTTTTCACCCAAAAAGAAGATCAACAGACGACGTTTCTGCTCCATAAATTCAAAAATTAGTGTTTTGAGGTTTTAATAAATGGAGGAACGTTGTAGTGTTGCATCTGTGGTGACGGGAAGTAAATGTTTTACAGTGCAGACAGTGGATGAAATGAAATGATACGCTGCGTCACCACAAATGAGAGCAAAGATATGGAATTAAAAAAAAAAAAAAAGGAAATAGTCCAATGAACAGATGATAAATCTTCTTGGAAACGTCTTTCTGTCTGTTTCAGCCCTCAGGTGGGGCTGATTTGTAAATAAATGTACATGTTTGTGTCTGTATTGTTGAAAAGAACAAGATTTATTGTTTCTGTTAGTAGCTGTTAAGATGCAGGATGTATTTCAGATGCGTACTGATGTTAACAAAAGAGCAGAGAGAGAAAAAAAACCACATGTAAAGTACTTAAAGAGGTGAAAATAATAAACCAAGGTTTTGCTGTTTCTACTGTTGGAATTGACTTGATGTTGGATTGTAGGTGTTTTTTTGATATTAAACTTGTATTTGTTAAATATTCGTCTTTTTGTCTGCTTCATCTCCTACAGGGACTCTCATTAATGAACACTTGCTCTTTAATTTGGTGTCTGGCAGTAGATTTTAGCGGCTAAATGTGTTTTTACATGACTTTGAGCCCAAATCGCCAACCTGGAAACAAAAGTTTGTGAGGAAACTTTTAGTCAAAGTGTGAAGGAGGCAGATTTATTCAGAGCAGTGTGACCAAAATAAAAAACACAAACCTTAAGTGTCTCCAAACATGAAAATAAATCAGTCGATCCAGACAACTGTACTTCTCACAGGGGTGTCGCCTTCCTTAAATATATTGTTTACACACGTCATATTCTTTACCATAAGAAATAAGTACAAATCACAGAAACACTAAGATATCTACTTGATATGAGTAACTCAGACTGCTGAAGCCTCATATAAGTGTCAGTTTAAATTCTCAAGCAGGAGAAAACAACACCAGTAAATGCTGTAGTAATGACACTGTTGTTGTTGTTGCTGTGCTCTTGTATGTTTTGATTGTGGGGGACTACAGATGCAGATTAGCTTAAAGCTAACCCCGCTGCAGTGCATCATTTATGCTTAAAACATCCAATAATTCAAATAAAGCTATGTCTGATCTTCTGAAATGAAATATATTTGCATATATTTTCTGGAATTTTTAATGAGAGGGAAGGAAAAGATGCCATATTAAGGATTTTAATTAGATAAATTAACTTTTTTTGTTGTGGAAAAAATCAAATCAGACACACAGTATTATTATTATTATTTTGCATACATCTTAAAACATCTCTGGAGGGGATCTTTAAAAACTTGTCCTTTAAAACACATTTACCAGAGAACATTTCCTGATTTTACTTTAGTCTTTTATTTCTTTAATTTTCTTTTATTTTGCATCACTGGAATTGTTTTTTACTTTTTAAAATATAAATCTATAACTATAATGTGCTCACACACCAAAAAGGGATTTTATGAGTTAATTAATTCACATAAATCATTTTCCCGTTAAGTGCCCTTTATATCGCTGATAATAGTGACAGCACACAGTCTCTACTTTGTGTTGTGACGATGATGATGATGGACTAACGGCTGAATTAGTAACGTTAGTGACTCCAATGAAGATTTTCCAAGTTTATTGCTTACAGGCACTTGGGGATGTGGGGGTCTAGTCTCAGTAAAACTGTTTAATATGAATAAAATCAAAGGAAACTAACAATACTGATAAGCGATTCTGTGACGAAGCTTCAGTTAATAACCGTTAACCGTTAAATAACAGATTAGACGGCCAACGGTCGAACGTTGACCAGGATCAAAGACTATTTTACAAATAACACGAAGACACTATTGATCCTGATGAATCAGTTCACATTGATAATCACTCTGAATGTCAGTAGAGTTATAATTAGTGATAAAGTCTCTCTCAGATCAGCTGTATTACATTAATATTTACCGTGGTCTCACCTGGTCTGACTTGTTCCCCCGGTGATGCTTCATAGCTGCATCGTTACCATGGATACTGTGTAGCCGAGTATTACATATGAAATATAAGATAACAGCATAAAAACGCGAAAACAACACAAATATGTACACTTTACAACTATTAAATAAGGATAAAATAAGACATATCAGACATATCGTGACCATTTAAAGCTCAAATGATGCATTTAATGTTAATTTAATATGCATTAATATGCAACTTTTTCCAGCGGTGTTGCAGCATAATATGTAACATTAATATACCATTTTCTGAGTATACACTGTTTATTGATATTAATATGCTATCATACATTAGTGCAAGTCATGTGGTAAATTGTGTGTCATTGTATTTCTTTATCGCTCCATAAAAAAATTACGAGGAGCACCTGAACGCAGCAGGGTTAACCCGCATCACTGCGCAGGCGCGACATCTAGCGGCCGTTATGAAGAACTACACGCAGCTGTCGGCGGTTATTTCCAGCCGACGGTGGTGCAGCAGATCAGATGCTGCTCAGACCGCATCTCTGTCCGCACACACAGCCTGCCTGTCTGTCTCTCTCTCTCTCTCTCACACACACACACACACACCCACACACACACACACACACACACGCAGCACCGGCAGCCATGAGCGCGTCGCTTTCCTGACGGCCTCCATTCACATCCAGAGCGCGTCTGCAGCCTCCTCAAACCTCCGCGATCCGTCCTGTCCATTGAGATCCGAGCAGGGCAGCGGGGATGTTGTGCACTGCAGCAGACATGGCTGGCCTGCTGCACATCACGCTGATAGGTGAGTCTTTCTCTTCATGTATTACAAGGCAGATTACACTGGCCATTAAACAGTGATTCAGGGTTTTTAAAAAAAAGATTTAAAAAAAAAAAATAGGATGCACAAATAATTCACAACAAAACAGGAAAATCCTTCTAGAAAACGAGAGAAGATTCATCTTTGGAGACTTTGCAGAACATCACAACGGAGCAGAGCACACATTTTAACTCCCTGTAAGAATGTAAATGTGATTTTTAATGCCGTGCAGTGGCACTAAAAGTCAACAACAACAACAGCAGCAACAACAACAACAATAATAATAATGTATCCAGCAATAATCTGTATTAATGACCTGGTTCAGGTTATATTCTGCAAAGTAGATGCTCAGGCTGAATGTGTGGGAGGCGCAGAGTGCACTTAAATCAGAGCACACACACTGCAGTGTCTCATACACACACACACACACACACACACACACACACACACACACATATATATATACCAGGACCTGCTGTTGGGCACCAGATATGTTATAAGGAATCATCATCATCATCATCATCATCATCAACACATGAGTCAGCGTTCATTGGGCCATCAGCAGTTTTGCACTGTCATGGATAATAACGATTATGTTGGTTTTTTTCTTGTCATTGATTATGTGATGAACTAACGTTGTTGTATAATTATAATATGTACAATAATTTTGACTATTTTCATCATCAATTAATCAGATTTATGTTTCTCGATATTTTCAGTCTATAAAATGTTACAGAATAGTGAAAAATGTCTTTAAAGTGTTCATTCTTAAACCCCAAAGATGTTTCATTTACAATATAAAACAAAGGAAAGTAGAGCTGCAATGATTAGTCGATTTATCGATTAGCTGCCAACGATCAGATCGAATCATCCAGTCTTTGAGTTGTTGACTGTCGGTGGAGACAAAATAAGACATTTTAAGACGTCATCTTGGGTTTTTTGGGGAAACAGTGATCAACATATTTCACCGTTTTCTGACATTTTAAAGATTAAAATGACTAATGGGTTAATCAATAATGAAAAAAATCGTTAGTTTCTGCCTCAGAGAAAAGCAGAAAAGACTGAAACTAGTTAAAAGAAGGAAGTTACTTGAACAATAAGTTGCTTTGCAAAAGTGTTGCTGATTATTTTTCAGGATTAATTTCAGCACTAATAATAATTAGAGACAATCATCATTATCATCATCACAACCCTCGACATAATGATACTGTAATGTTTTTATTTTAATGCACATTTTGCTGATTGTTTATCAGATGAACACTGTCTGACTGCTTCCCTGCAGAGCTCATCAGCAGCAGCAGCAGCAGCAGCAGCAGCACAAAAGGAGTTTCTTTGTTTTTGTGTGTTTTTGATATTTTGCAGCTTCCAGCTCTTTCTGGTGAAATCTGGAAATTCGACTCTTGTGTCTGCGAAGCTGTGCAACGTTTTTAAATCCTACAGTTTTGTTATTGATTGTAAACTCAATATAATTGTTCTTTGAAGTAGATAAAATACTCTTTTTTTTTGGTGCTAATCATAAAACATCTGTGAGAAATCTTCCTGCTTTTCAAATATGGAGAAAAAAAGAGACGGGGTGAGGAAGCCTCTCCATCTCTCAGTGGGTTGGGGTGAAGGGGATTTGGGGGAGGGTCCCAGTCCAGCATAATCTGATCTGAGGGGTGTTAAAGCACGGAGAGAGGCGGCTTAAGGGGTGACCCCCCCCCCAACAGACACAAAATGAAAGCCAGAGACTACAGGAGCAAAATGTGGCCGCAGCATCAGATCTACCGTCAGGTTTTTATCAAACATCTGCTGCGTGTGATCGTTAACTGAATGTTGGTGGGTTTTAGGCGGTTGGTCAGAAAAATAAGCAATTTGAAGATGTCACCTCAAGTTGTCGGGGCAACTGTGTCATTTTTCACTATTTCCTGACATTTTTATTTACAAAATAGTTGATTAATCAATAAAACTGTATGCAGATGAAGTGATAATCACAAATAATCACTAGTTGTGGTCTTCCTCTTAACAGATAAAATGATTTATTGACATCTCATATTTAGATCCAAACTGCTTTGATAACAAAAACAAGTGAGTGTTCTGGTTTTCTCGTCTTGTCCTCAAAGGAAATGTTGATGTGAAGCATCACAGAGCCGCCAGATAAACACGAGCGAGCTGCAGTTAACTAAATCACACTGTGTGACGTCTGGCATTGACGATCTGTTTTTCCTACCAGCCACGATCATTTTCTCGTCGAGGGCTTTTTTAGGGCCTGAGCCCAAAGGGCGAAGACCCTATTGTTACTGGTACGTTACTTTCTTTCTTTCTTTCTTTCTTTCTTTCTTTCTTTCTCCTTACGCGCCTTTCAACGTGAATTTGCCCCCCTAAAACTGCTCTAAAACTCACCAAATTTGGCAGGGACGACGGGCCCGGCGAAAAATTCGATATTATGTAAAAATTATGCCCCCCCACCCCAAATTGGCTCTATAGCGCCACCTAGTTGGTTTTGGGGGGTTTTTTGGCCGCTGCGGCCCACAGGAATGGCGTAGAGACACAGGACCAACGCCTAATTGTTCGTCTGCTCAAGATCTACAAATCATACACTGACACCCCGGACCTAAATCCAACAGCAATTCCAGAAAATCCAAAAATGTCACATTTTTTGAACAAAATGGCAGACGACCTTTAGACGACATCTCCTCCGAGACCGCTCATGGTCATGGCTTCAGATTTTAATATATCGTTCTATACACTTTGATGAACCAAAGTTATCAAAAACTTTGTCAAAGGAGGTCCGGTTTTCAAAATATCAGCCTCCAAAGTTGGTGACTTTTATAATGGTTGTCAATGGGAGAGATTTTATTTTCGGACGCTACGGCCCGTAGGAATGTCGCAGACAGATGCAACCAAGACGAGATTGTTCGTCTTCGCAAGAGCTAAAAATCATATGCTGACACCCCATACCTAAATCCAACAGGAAGTCCAAAAAATGCAAAAACAATTTCAAATTTTTCCCACATTCCTCCAAAATTTCCCCAAATTTCAGTGGCAATCAACTGCTATCTTCTCTGAGACCGCTCATGCTTATGGCTTCAGATTGTAATATATCGCTCAGTAGAGTCTCCTGACCCAAAGATATCAAAAACTTTGTCATAGGAGGTCCGGTTTTCCTAATATTGGCCTCCAAGCGCGGTGAGCGATTTCCAGATTATAATGGGTTTCAATGGGAGACCCATTTTCTCAGCAGGCACACATGGATCAATTAAGGGACTATTGTCTAAACCGTAAATCTCACAACTTTTAAATGTACACCATTGGATTCGCAACACATATATCTACAAAATGTGGGTATTTTCAGTCCAAATGGCCAAAATTCAAGGCTACTGTGTCATTTCTAAAACAGGAGTAGAACATTTCTCTCCCTGCTCTGAGCAGCTTGCTGCAGGAGGGGGTGGAGTCGACACCTGACATCTGACACCTCACACACACACACACACACACACACACACACACAGAGTCTTCCTGCTTAGTAATACAGTGCTGTACATAAATGAACATAAGTACATTTTGAGGCTTTGTACTGTGGTTTTTCCATAATTATATATGAAATATATGACTACTTCATCAGGTCATGTGGCTTACACACCTTTACTTTTTTTTAAAAGGAAAGTGATGACAAGTACAAATTGATTTTGGCAAGGACATTTAATTCTGTACACATTGTATATGTTTCTCTATTGTTTAATATGCCAGCTCTTTCTTTTGATACCTGACACACACACACACACACACACACACACACACAGTCTTCCTGCTTAGTAATACAGTGCTGTACATAAATGAACATAACTACATTTTGAGGCTTTGTACTGTGGTTTCTCCATAATTATATATGAAATATATGACTATTTTATCAGGTCATGTGGCTTACACACCTTTACTTTTTTTTTTAATAAAGCAATTATTAATGTGATTATTCAAATTATCAGAATTTACCTGACTTAATGTTGTTAATAATATTATAGTAATTATAACTATATATTATAATAATATTCAGTATACCAGGGAAACATGGCTTCAGTATACCAGGGGCACATGGCTTCAGTATATCAGGAATACATGGCCTCAGTATAACAGGGGCACATGGCCTCGGTATACCAGGGGCACATGGCCTCGGTATACCAGGGGCACATGGCCTCAGTATACCAGGGTTAGGGACGATGCTGATGCACAGTACTGTACTTATGAGTGATGTTTGGATGTGTTATATGTTACAGTGTTTATAAGTGGAGATTATATTCATAATTCCATGATTATTCTCTAATATTGACAGGAGCAAAAAAGTCATGTTTTACACATTTAAATCTTACTTTTATCAGGTCATGAGACTTACAAGTCTTTACTTTTAGAAAAATAGAAAATTGCTTTCTTTTTCACACAAACTTATCAGAAGCTTTCCACACACACTCCTCCTTCAGCAGAAATGTGTCATTCTCACAGCGTTGACATGTCATGTTTAGCCATGACAGGAATCTTGCTACGACTTCACTGTACACGCTCCTGTCTGCAGCGAACTTTAAAGGTGCTGCAGAGGCACACCCCTCGCACCGGGTTGGCAGGCTGTGAGTGCATGGTCACCCTCGGACGCGGGCGGCGAGTGCGAGGGACGGCGTGGCGCCGGGTCCCGGCGTGCGCGGGGGGGGCTCAGGCCCGTCCAACGCTGCTTGCAGCTTTAATTCTTTCTGCACCTGGAATCTCAGGTTCGTTGTGTTTGATGAACTTCTGGAGGGTCTCTCCCCTCCGGTGACCTGCTCGCCCCCCCTCAGTGGCACCCGGCCGCCAGCATGGAGCTTATCTGTGTTAAGCTGATAAAGCTAACTCAACTGTTCGATTCCTCCAGCTGGATGGATGCTGGAAGACTTTTCTGAAGTAATTACGCTGCAGAAGTTGCCTTTGTAGACAAAATTTCCAAGGTCGCGGTGTAGCGGTGAAACCAGAGTGTGCAGCGTGAGAGAAATGGACTTTTGTTTGTTTTTATTAGTTTTTTTGGACAACACTGGAGTTCTACGGCTTATATGATGATAAATATAAAAAGATGATATAACAACACCAGAGATGCGACTCTTCAGTTGATTAATCGATTAGTTGCCAACTATTAAATTGATCGCTAACTATTTAAAAAACATCCAAATTCTCTGATTCCAGCTTCTCAAAAGTGAATGTTGTTTGGTTTCTGAAGTCTGCTGTGACAATAAACTGAGTATATTTGCGTTATGGACAAAACAAGACATTTGAGGACGTCATCTTTGCTTTTGGAAACAGTGACCAACATTTTTCACCATTTTATGGACTGAACAACTAATCGATTCATCGAGAAAATAATTGTTGGATTAACTGATGATGAAAATAATCATTAGTTGCAGCCCTAAACAACAGCTTTAACGTAGCTTATGTAGTTTTGTTTAAACAGTACTGCTACTTAGCAGCAACAAGCTGTAAACTCAACACCTCCTAAAGCTGTTATTGTTATATCCAGTGGTCATGGAGCAGCACGAGTGTTTCTGACCACATCATGAATTTAACTCCGATATTTATTATCTTTAAGCTCTGGCTTTGGTCTCCACCAGCTCCTGAGGGAAACATGTGGCTCTCTAGCTGCTAAATGCTTCACTATGTTCACCAGATAGTCACTAAATGTGTGCTGTTTGGTTTATCAGAGCTGCCATTGGTATCAGAGATAGTAAACTGGTAGGATACGTCTCTTTTGAGCGTTTCGAGAAATTAGACTCATTTTTTAAAAAAAACGTCTCCAGTAAACAATCCGCTGAGTGTTTAATGGTCATTTATTTCTGCTTTAGAACATAAATGCCACTAAATATAAGCAAGTTTAAAAAAGTAGAGAGAGCAGCAGTGGTCGAGTGAATGAAGAGAGGGAGCACTGGTAGCGAGAATGTCAGTGAATCAGATCAATAAAACGTTATTTTCTGATTGTTTCACAGCGGTTACGTTCTAGAGGATAAATAAACACGCCCACACCCCCCCACCACAAACACCTCCACCGGACCCTACACCGCACTGAACCTCGCACCGCCTTATTTGGTCTGGTTTGGCACTTTTCTGACGCTCATTCTCTTGCTTAACTACTCACTCGCTTACGTACTACCATTTTCTTTAAAAGGAGTTACGCTACCTTCAGTTTCCATGGCAACAACAGGAACTAAATGTGGTCTTTGGTTTAGTTCCTGACTGTTATGGATAATCCATAACTGACCAGGACAACAAAATGTCAAGCTGTACTCTTCTGTTCTCTTAAACAGAAGATAACACATCATAACATGCGTTGTTTGATAAACCAGGAGCCACGGCAAGCCAAGGCCAGAACGCAGGTCATCGCCAGACGAGGCGAGTCAAAATCCAAGATACAAATTGAGGTCATAGATTTATGATTCAGGACTTAATTCTCTTATTCGCTTAAAGGCTGGTTTTTGGACTGTCAGGATCAGACGAGTTGAGGCATCGTACGACCAAGACGAGTCTCTCAAATTGTCTCCCTTTCAAGGTTTTTGTCATTAAAGCATTTCCAGAAACTTTCAACAAATTCCTCTTTTGGTCTTCTCTTCTTCAACCTGAGTTCCTAACAAGGTTCTTGGTCTTCTGGGAAAGTTCATGAAGCTGAAGTTCTCTAAATAACTGTGTAATCTGACACAGTGACCATCTCCAAAGACAGAAACGATGGACATCACACAAGAACCGATCATACGAACAGATTACTTCATGAGAGGCATGTATGAGTAATTTAAGAACATTTTTGGAATTCATTTTCTCGTATTTCTCGTACACTTCTCAGTGTGCTTTGTTTTTGTCTGCTGATTTCTGTAAGCAGGACTTCAATTCTTGTATTTACTCTTTGGGAACATTTATGTGAATGAAAGTCACAAACAGCAGAACAGGTCGCCTTATGGGGACATTTTGGGGGTTAAAGTATCATCCTCTTGTCCTCTTGTTCTTCCGGGTATACGAGTGAATCGTCGGCATACAAGTTGACTCAAGTTGAACTTTCAGTCGTCCTCTTTCTCGTGATGGACTCATCCCCAAAGCTACTTACCTCAAGGTCAACCTGTCATGCTTTTTAGGGGGGAAAAACAAGAGAGGTAGTGCTCTTTATCTCCATTGATTGTTTTTTTTAGTTTGGACAAATCAATCACAGAGTAAAGTAGAGCTCAGCACAAAAAGCACAAACTAATACTGGCAGGGTCTGAGGCTCCAGTCACTGTTTATTTAGTGGGCAGAGCATTTCAGTACCACTGCATTAGTTGTGCACGATCCTCTGAAATATATCTCCAGGGTGTATGGCACAATAACGCTGCATCAGGAAATGTTCTTTAAAGAGAGACAACAGTGCACACGCTGCAAATTTTAAACCATCTTTAAGCTTTTAATATCCCAACATCTTCCTCTCCCTCTTCAAACAAAATATTCACAAATCAAAGTTATTAGTTTCGTCGTTAGTCGGCCTCTGAGGATGTTTTTGGTCCTCAGATTGGTGGAAATCCAAACACACACACACACACACACTTTATCAACATGCAGTTATGTCTACACAGTGCTGACTTTGGGGTTTTGGGAAGGAGAGAGGAATTAAAACAACTGCAGCACTTCTCCACTGGGTGATGGATCCCTCAGGCCCCGATCAGACAGAGCGCTTTTTGCAGGTTGCAAAACACGAAGCGCACCACACTGCCTTTTATGTTGAAGCCTACAATTGAAAAAAAAGAGCAGCTTGCTATCACCCAATCACCTATCCTTAGCCAGACCGTTACTTTGGTGTGAAGTAAACTCACTCCAGGCCTTCTGTTTTCTGTTCAGATCACGGTAACCAGCAACAGCCACCACTAGTTTGTTCTCCGTGATTGTTATCTCCGTTTGTTGTCGCCACCACCGCAGAAGGCCCGCCTCTCAATTCATCGGATTGAAAAACCCAAGGTGTTCAGGGAGCGAGAGGCGTGAAAGCAGCAAACGTAAAGCTTCAGTCTCATTAAAAACAATAACAAAAAGCCGCCCCAGGTTTCTATCTTTCTCTCTTCCTGTTCTTCCCGCCTCCTTAACTTCCATCCTTCCTCTCTCTTCGGACTCGCTCGCTGGACCGGTCATCCACAGCGAGCAGTGGAGCAAGCAGGACATTTTATAGGCCGCTGGTTTTCCAAACAAGCACTTTTTAAAGGTGAACTAAACCTGATTTTTACAGGAGATATTAGTGTTAGCAAATAATCGAACAGCTTATTTTGTAGCCAAATGTTTATATTAAATATTAATATTTGTAATATTTTTCTGTCTTTGTCATCAAATCCATGAAAAGACCAAAAAACCAAGTGTGAATTGATCCTACAAATTATCTGTGTAGCCAAAACCTCTTAAGGCTTATTTCTCTGCGCCATATAGAGCTCCAAAAAATATTAGCAAGATTAAGAGTCATTAGCATTTACACTAAAACAGAAATGGCTGCTTTTCAAAGCATTTCGTTTCATTTCATCAGTGACAAATCAATTCCCAATCAAAAAAAAGTCCACCCACATAACACATCATGAGACAACGGGCCCCCATCACTCCTCCCACAAAGACAAGACAGACCGCAGCCTCGTCATTTATATTCGTTTCGCGTCTCTGTCAGTGGCATTTTGCAGGTGAAGCAGAACTGCTGTTTGTCAAAAACTGGAGCTGAACTTCAGTATTTATTTCTCCCAGCCACAGCAGATCCACGCTGAAGCTCATCTGCAGCACACGGTGCAGAAATATTATAGAGAGAAGAACAAAAAAGAAAAAGCCTGAGATGCAGGTTCTTCTGATTTAATTTGCTTTACTAATTTCATAATCACCATCATCATCATTTGCATCTACTGACATTCTCTAATTAGCACACAGCACAAAGTACAGCTGAGGTTGAAAGGAATATCATTAGCTCTGTGTTTCATTGTGTCCGGGGAAAACTGAGCTTTTGTAAAACAATGAAGATACCCAGTGAGAGGCTGTCAGTGAAGTTAAGATGAACTTTCTGTCACCTCTAACTTTTTCTCTGATCGATCACTTTAAACGGCAGTAGAGCCAGTTTCACGGCACCGCTGCGGTCATTAACATGTGTTCAAGTTGATTTCGTCAGACTACGTTGTGATGATAAAATGAGTCTTTACCACATGTTGGCCCGTTTATTTTCCGTGGCAACTGAAAGCAGCACAAAGAAGAAGAGATTCAGCTGCAGTTGTGTCACTGTGGGAAGAAGTCTCCACAAAAAAACACCTGGAAAACGTGTTTGGATGCAAAGTTTTCACATAAAAACAGAAAGTGACCATCCACCAGGCCACCAAACGGTCCCCAGATAGCACACGGAAGTGGGCCACTTCAGGCAACGATGCGGCACCGCTGGCCTTCTTCTGGCCCGGACAAAATGCATGTGAGCCTGAAATGACCCCCAGGTAAAACAGCAAACATGCCCCAAATATCCCAAATCACATGTAGGCCTTTGTGTGTCCTGGATGTGGGCCAGTTCTGGTTTATCTGGTTCGTTCTTGGTTGACATACAGCTTGCTTGTGGCCCAGATCTTGGAAACATGTGCCATTGTTCCACACGGTATGTGGGCCGGATCTGGGTCAAAGCAATTTTGCTATCTTGGGGACTAGTTTGGTGCAAAAGAACAAACAGAGTGGTTAAACCTCATTCCCTGTACCAGCATCAACGTTATGTGAGTCCTGAGAAAAGGGATCCTGTATCTCACAGATAGAAACCCATCTGACACAAAAACTTTAAAACCAGGAGATTCAGGTTTAACTGTATGAAGAACCTCCTCAGAGACAACTGGAGCTTTCCAAACTGGAGCAATGAGAGCATCTGGTGTGTGATTTACGCTGCTTTCCAATGAATCCAATGGCAATAATTGACCAAAACCAACCAAACATGGACCACGATTCATCTTTGCAGCCTCAAACCAAAAAAATTTAGCAGAGTGACCAACAGCTTTAGCAGTTTTTTCCATTTTTTCCTTTATACGCCAACTTCAGAGGCAGTTTTCTATTCTTCACTCAGCAGTATGAGCAGCAACCACAGGTAGAATAGCAACCCTGGCGTTTTAAAAATTCAGATGGCTTAGTGTTAGACGCGGTCTTGGTCTTGTTCATGAATTATTTATCATAAAACATCTTTTATGACGAAGGAGTTTCTGCACTAGCCGCCTGTGATCCATCTCTCTAACTTGACTTGAGAGTTGAATTTGACTTCTCACCTCAAATATTAACAACTTAACGCGCTTTTATTTGTTGAAATAATTTAGTTATTATGAGCTAACTGTTGGTTCTTTGTCACCTCGGACCCTGTGAGGCTTTGCAGCGTTGGCCGGAGAGCTTAACATGCTGCAGACGTGTTTGAGACATGTTGGCGATGATATCATAATCTGCTCAGTCAGGCCCCTGAGGTCAGACGGCCATCTGTGGTCCCAGACAGGGAGCACTATGGGATACATGAGGGAGACTGGAAGGAGGCTCCTGTGACGGGGATTAATGGTGAACTGACGGGCGGACAGATGAATGATGTAACAATTATAAATAGATAAATGAATGAGTCAATGGACTGAATTATCCAGTGAATGGGTGGCAGGTTTCTAGTTAATAAAAGCACCGACCATCCTGTGAACGCATGAACGAGTAAATGAAGCGATCAGGAAGTGAAGGGATGAGAGAACGAATGGAGAGTAGATCAGGGCCATGAGAGAAACTGAACTAAAAAGAGGTTTGCAGTGACTTTACAAGGGCAGCGGTGCAGCAAAGATAAGAGCAGTATATGAAATGAGTTGAATGTATAATGCAGAGAACAGAGTCTTATCTCTGTTCTTTCCCTGTGCTGCTGGCCGTCAGAGTTTTGCTGTGTAACAAAAACGAAGCTGAATCAAATCTGGAAAGAGAAATAATCGTTAAGAATGATTTGATCTGTCAATTCACGCAGACCTCTCACTGTTTTCTGCTCTTCATTTGACTTATTTTTTAGGTTTATTATGTGTCATCGCAGAGTGACGCTGCATAAATTGAGCTTCTTCAGTTGTTCAGACTTTGACTTCAGGAAATTGAATGCCATGAAACTACAAGGAGACAGTCTCAATAAGTCACCCACAATGTCCTCTTGCGTTTCAGTAGCCTGCACAAACACTAGAGTCATGTTCTGTCAGTAAAGACGAGTACGCCAGGAGCAGATATCAATACAAAACATTGTGAAATAATGCCAGTGTTTCCCCCTGGTTGAGAGGTTTGGCCTGGCTGGGGGGGATTAGCAGGCAGCTACACATTTCCCCGTTTTATTTTTATCAGTTTAGCATCGTCAAGCTAGGCTAACCCATTGTTGCTAACTTTGGAGCTAACCTTCACTTTTCCAGCAGTTGAGGGAAACAACAGACGTGACTTTTCATGGTGTTGACAAGCTGCAGCGTTTATTAACTGACACACTGTAGTCTGTACTGAACATTTACTGCCAGACTGACAACTTACTGCTGCTGCTGCTAACCGTTTCCTCTGCTCCATTCACATTTACCGTTATTTCAGGCGGTCCCTCCAGGCTTGTACTATTATAGGGGAAACTCTGAACTAAATTAGACATCAATCTTCTGTTGTTTCTTTACTTTTATTTGCTTGCGAACATGCTAAACAACAACCACTAACAACACAGCCCTGATAGATAGATGTTTGTGTCACAATGATAAACCAAACAGCTGAAGGATTAAACTTGTTCCTAAATATTTTGGCTTGTATTTAAATTTGCGTCTTTTTTCATATTTATTAGTCTATTAATTCATGTTTAAGAAAGAAATTAAGGTGGATAGGTGTTGAACATTGTCACTAATCTGTAGTTCTTCCCATATTTCCCACTCTGCAATGCACTCAAGTTTTAAAAATTGATGGTATCATACATTAATGTGTTTCATCTCATTTGTATGACTGTTTGTGCTTTATTTCATATCATCCCCACCTCTTATTACCTGTTTTATATTCTATTTGAGTGTTTATACTCTGTTTTCTTTACCCTGTTGAGTCCTAAAACCCTCTGCTGATCTGACAATCTAATTTCCCCGGAGAGATCAATAAAATTTCATTTCAGACTTAAGGGGTCCACCTCCATCTTTTAATCTAACAAGGCATCGTGGTACATAGCAAATCATCACTGAAAGTGTTTTTCTCTCTCTTCCCTGTAGCTCTTCTAACCAGCTGCGACGCCTTCAGACTCGGCTCTTCCCAGCGTGTCATCCCCCTCAGTTCTCCGGTGTCTCGTCTCTTCCAGGATGAAGGCCCGGCCCAGCCGCATTTCATCCAGGAATTAGTCAGAACCAAACGCCACACAGTCCCAGACTTAGTGCGAGTCCAACCTCATTTGGTTCATGACATGGCCTGGCCAGAGATACACGAAACATCCCGTTCACAGACCAAGATGGACTCGGCTAACTCCTCTCAGTTAAACCCACCTCTGTCCTCCGCCAGCCGGGATGTGGCCAGCACCCATGCAGCTGTGGATGAAAACTTAGATGTGGAAGACGAGATGGAGGTGAGGACAAGTTCCAGGTGATATGTATTACACTGCAGAGTAACAGTATAGCTTGACAAAATGATTTTTTTCTGCAAACAACAGCAGTACAAGTAAATACCTGCATCCCTGCTGCAACTCAAACACGTGTTTTGTTTTGATTTTATAGAACAGAAACTGTTTCATGTTTCCTGTTTGTGTTGTCCAAACCTCAGCAGAAGAGGAATGATAAAATAATAAGGAAATAAACTGGAAACACAAAAATGACATTTTAGACAAAGGTATACTGCGGTGTACAGCAGCATAATGCTCAGTTTCTCTCTCTACATATACGGTATCAGTCAAAAGTTTGGACACATTTTCTCAAATAGAACAGCGCTTCCAAACTTTTGACTGATATTTGTACGTTATATTTTCATTATAACGTGATACTTTCTTGTTATAAATGTTCTTTCATGAGAAAAACAACATTCACATTAAAACAAGTAGATTTTTTTGTTAAAATGAACAAAAAAGTGAAAGCATTTGAATGAATACCAGTGGCCTATAGTCTACTGTACATACTCATACTCAAGTCTTACTTTCTTTTAGGGTGAAGCCATAATGATATTCCTCTCATACTAAGCATCCTACATGGAGTTCAGCATACAGACACTGAAGGATTTTGCACCACTGGATGTGTTTGCACCTATTTTTATGAGAAAAGTTTCTAATTTTAGCAAGAAACATATTTCATAAAAAAGTGAGCACATTTTTGTCCGTATAATGAGAAATTTATAACATGAATGAAATATTTCTTCGCTATAACAAGAAATATATACGGCATATTTTATTCATTAAGGGTCACAGTCCTGAGCAGAGATGTGCAGATCTTTCTCCTCGTTCCTACCATCTCCTATTTTATCTGTAATACATTCCCTCCTTTTACTTTTCCTTTATGCCGGCAGTAAGTAATGTAAATGAAGTAATAAAGTTAAGGTGCAGTGTAAGTGAAATTGTTTCCAAAAAAGGAGACAGTCTCAATAAGTCACCCACAATGTCCTCTTGCGTTTCAGTAGCCTGCACAAACACTAGAGTCATGTTCTGTCAGTAAAGACGAGTACGCCGGGAGCAGAGATCAATATAAAACATCGTGAAATAATGCCAGTGTTTCCCGTAGGTTGAGTGGTTTGGCCTGGCGGGGAGGTGGGGGGATTACCAGGTAGCTACATATTTCTCCGTTTTCGATTTATCAGTTTAGCGTCTTCAAGCTAGGCTAACCCACTGTTGCTAACTTTGGAGCTAACCTTCACTTTTCCAGCAGTTGGGGAAATAACAGACGTGACTTTTCATGGTGTTGACAAGCTGCAGCGTTTATTAACTGACACACTGTAGTCTGTACTGTACATTTACTGCCAGACTGACAACTTACTGCTGCTGCTAACCGTTTCCTCTGCTCCGTTAGCATTCACCGTTATTTTAGACGCTCTCTCTCTCTCTCTCTTAACCACCCACTGGCTAAGGAGTTACCACGCGACCTGCAGATTCCATGGCAACGACACAGCCGTTAACTGACGATTAGCAGGCAGCCTCACATTGTTGCTAACTTTGGAGCTAACCTTCACTTTTCCAGCAGTTGAGGGAAACAACAGACGTGACTTTTCATGGTGTTGACAAGCTGCAGCGTTTATTAACTGACACACTGTAGTCTGTACTGTACATTTATTGCCAGACTGACAACTTACTGCTGCTGCTAACCGTTTCCTCTGCTCCGTTAGCATTCACCGTTATTCCAGACGCTCTCTCTCTCTCTCTCTCGCTTCACCACTCACTCGCTAAGGAGTTACGCCAACTGCAGTTTCCATGGCAACGACACAGCCGTTAACTCACGTTTCAAGACAACGCTGCTGAACGGCTCTCAAACGCTATTGATTATTCTTAAATAAATGGATATTTGGCGTTATTTTTGACATTCAAAAATATTTTGGCCTGGGCGGAGGTTCTCGTCCCGGCAGGCTTGTACTATTATAGGGGAAACACTGAATGCGGTGTCATTTGTGCGATCAGCTATGGAAAAAAGTTGAAAAAAGTATTTATTGAATGCCAGTTAGTCACTGATATTAATCAGTAAACCTAAAAACACATTTGAGCCATTATGAATATTGTGACAGTGCAGGAGAGTTTTATAGGATTAATTTTTTTTTTTCCCTCATTTTCAGTTTTTCTTTTTTTAATATTTAGCTCTGAGTCATCCAACAATTTACAGTTTTGTAGCTGGTTGGTTATCAATCTGTTGTTCTGTCCAAATATCTCTCTACTTTCAGCGTATGGTTCATCTCGCAGTCCCCCAGGATCCAGAAACCTACCGGGGGCGAACTGACTCCGCTGACCCAGAGACGGAGCTCCTCGGTGGGCCAGGAGCCGGCGACGCCTCCCTGGAGGCCTCCGGCTTCTACGGAACGGACATGGAGGAGAGAGACAGAGGAGAGGAGGGAGGAGAGGACCGAGAGAGAAGAGTGGGAGAGGAGAGGGGGGAGGACGAGTGGGACAGAGACACAGTGGAGGACAGAGGGAGGAGGAGAGGGAAGGAAGAAGAAGAAGAGAGGGGAGGAGGAATAGACGACCAATATGTTCATGTCCGGGATGCCTTGGAGGTCAACCACACATCACCAGATCTGGACGCTCTAATCGGTTGGTAGAAATGATCTACAATCAATAAAGTGCCGTTGAGATCACACAACTCATCCTCAGGCAGCGATATTAGTCCCATTAGTAACCTCAGCACTCGTACATTACTCCATGATTCAGTCACACACTGTTCTCTATTCAAACCTAATGGAAAACAGGCTGTTGTCCAGCTGCAGGTTGCATCTTCAAAGGTGTTTCTGTGATCCTGCAGATGTTTGCTGACTGCCCGAATTATAAAATATTTACCTTGGGCATAACCAACGTTTACATTAAACATTTCTAGATTTCTCTTCCTGACAAACATCTTTTTCTTCTGCGCTGTCTGTGGCAGATCGTGGAAATGTCCAGTGGAGCTCGGAAATATTTGGTTTAAGTGTTGATTTTGCCACATGCAAATATTAATCCGTGGCAGACAGAAGACGACTTTAAGCCACGTTAGCAGTCTTTAGTGATGACGGTGTCAGTCTGAAATATTTTTCAACTGTTGGACGGATTTCCGTGAATGAGGTGAAGTGTTGTACAGATACACACGGTGGCAAAAGGTTGAATCCTCCTGACTTTTCCTTTGCGGTTTGGAGTGAAATGTCTCGCTAACTTTTGTATTGATTAGCATGAAATTTCGTTCAGATGTCCACGTCCCCTTCAGGATAAATTTGAGTGCTTTTTGGTAAACCACTGGATTTTGATTTAGCGCCATTATCAGGTCACAAAAAAAACCTGAATTAGCTAATGTTAGCATGCTCATTAGCCAAACATGGTGAACATGTTAAACATTTAACAGCAAAAATATGAATCATAACAAGCACTAAACATAAATAATTAAAGCTGTAAGCAGCGTTGGTTCAGCCACCTCTCGTTTTCTGCCTCCTTCTCCCCGGCTGACAGATCAGACTCTACCCATCCCCTGACTGCCCTCCCTGCTTGTCAGTGTCAGGTGAAGAGAAGGAGTGAAGAGAAATGTTCTTCTGGAAAACATTACATACAGCCCATGACTTTGGCCAAATCGCACTTAAAATATCCTGTTTTTGTAGGAATTTTTGTCCTAAATCCATTGATACAGGTTTGAAAATGGTCAGATGTATAGTTTAAACAGCAGACCGCTCAGTAGGCGACATAGTCCATGCTCAGAGAAAGTCTTCCTGTTAGATTACATTGTAAGTTGAAATGTCGCACAGTAACGTTATTGGCTCATAAAATCAAAACTGTACGAGTTATTACAAAGTTTTTAATAACTTTTGTTCAGCGTGAGTCATGTATGAAAATCTGAAGCCGATAGCATGAACACCCTAGGAGGAGATAGATTTGGGGTGGACTCCAAAAAATCAGATTTTTTATGAGTGTATTGCGGATTTCCTGTTGGATTTAGGTCTGGGGTGTCAACTATGATTTGTAGATCTGGAGGAGATGAATAATTGAGTTTTGGTTGCATCTCTCTACGACATTCCTACGAGCTGTAGCGGCCAAAATAAACACCTAGGTGGCGCTAGTGAGCATATTTTGGCACTTTGGGGGATAATTTTTACATTTTCATCAATTCATACATCAATTTTTTCACCAGAACAGACGTGTGTGCCAAATTTGGTGAGTTTTTGAGCATGTTTAGGGGGTCAAATTCAGGATTGAAGATGTGGAATAATAGAAAGAAAGAAACGGACAGGGAACAATAGGGTCTTTGCTCTTCTCTTTCGAAAATGTTCTCTACATTTACAAACCTGCAACTTGGTCACTTAAGTAGAATCCAGTGTGTAAATGTTTGTGCTGTCTACTACATTTCATGATAACGTCACCTTACAAGCTAACTAAAACTGTTTTAGGGTAAATGTTCTTTATTTCTTTCACATACACAAAGCTAAACGAGCGTCTGCTGCTGTGCAAACTAATTAAACATAAACGTTGTGTAGCTCTAACAAAGACATTACTCCTCATCGTCATGTGCGTCTTTGCTACAAGCAGAACTGTCAAAACCTCCTGGCGACTGCAGACCGAAGACGGTTTATTCATGAGAAGTGTGCGAACGTGTTTCTGACACGTTTCTTTGTGTCACACAGGCTACAGTCCATCTTTCCACCCCTCCAGCTCCAGGCAGCCCGGCGTCTCCTCCCCAGCTGAGGTGCATGATTCTGGGCTAAAGGAGCATCGTGGGCCCCCGGTCCTGGAGGTGAGGAGAGAGAGGCAGAGAAGAGATGCCTTGATAATGATTGTTTATTGTTTTTTTCTTCTTTTTTACTGTACTTTTAACAATTAAAACTTGTAAACACACAACTCTCCACATGAGAGGTCATACAAAGTATAACATTTAAACATATATATTTGTAATAAACAATATATGTTATACAATACAAACATACTACATATTATATACTACTTAAATAAATATATACTGTCGGAGTGGAGCAGTAAGCTGAGACACAGAGAGGATGTCGAGGTTTGAAGGCAGTATAAATAAAAAGAGAAATCATCGGCTGTAGTTTGGATTTAATTCGGCTTTAATTAAATCAGATGTAATCCAGGACTCACCTACTAACCTCGCGTCGAATAACTGCCTTAGTCTTTAACTTCTTTATGCGATTAGCGGTATCTCGTCGGCTCGTATCGACCGAGCCAGCCAGCCAGCGGGGAGAAGCAGCACAGCACGGCGAAGACAGTGTTGATGCTGTTTTTCTTAAATCTACAGATCAGTAGCAGCACGTGTGTCAGTATGGTCTTCACCGACTACACGCTACTTCCACAATACTATTGATCTCATTATATTACCAGTAATCTGCTACTTATGCTCTTATAACATACAGTACAACCACCATTAGTGCCACAACATCACTGTTTCTATTACTGCTGCTACTTCTATTAAAATATTACCTTTACTACTGTAACTTCTACCTACTTCTAACTGCAAATCATGTGACTACCGCCTTTATATTTACCGCCATCAGCGATGTTTAGCTTCAGAATTAGAGGGACCACAATGAAGTCTGGAAATCTACAACCAGACAGAATAAAAACCCAGTGAGTGCAGTTTATTTTCTGTAAAAATTTAGCCTTGAAAATGACACGTTTCATTAACATGCACAAAAACTTAAGATTCACAGGTGATCCAGATTATAGCGGCTGATTTTTAGCGAGCGAACGTCACGTGTCTCCTCGTAACTTCACCATGCAGGGAGCTCCTTTAGAGAGAGAGCCGTGGGAGGCGGAGGCGGATGAAGACGGTCGTTCCAGCGGCTACGGAGACCTTCCCTCCTCCATCACTGTGACCACTACTACACCTACTGCTACTTCTACTGCTGCCGCTGCTGGAGACGCTGAAGGGACCGCCACTCCTGAGACTGACACGGGCACAGACTTTGGGCTGCTGGGAAGTTATACAAAAGGTACACTGAATGAAAAAAAAATACTGATAGTGGTTGAACAGACGGAAACGTTGTGAACTAATAATATTCCAGCAGTAACAGCGAGACAGTGTGTGGGAGTTTTGCTCATTTTTATTCAAGTTGTGCTTTCTCCAATGACCTTTACACAACCCATAACATATTTTTTAACAGCTCTGTGCACTGCGAGTAAAGATATTTGCGTTCGTGTTTGCAGATTTTGCAAATGTCATGTCTGTATGTTTAATGTAAAGCTGCCGTCAGTCTTTGGAAAACAGAGGAAACTGTTAGCCTGGCTCTAACTAAAGGTAACAAAAATCCACCTATAACACACCTCTACAGCTCACTAACAGGTTATAACATGTTCGTTTCATCTGTACAAAAACACAAGTGTAAATCAGGATGGCTTCCTGGGTGGAGATCCCAAAGGATTACATACCTTAGGAAGGCAGGAGGAGAAGGTTAGAGAAGCAGGAAGGATGTTTAATCTACATGTCAGCAGGGTAAACCCCTCCTTTATTACTGCCACTGAGGTTCCCTTAAACGAGGCATTTAACATCTAACTGCTACAGTGAACGAAGATCAGACTGAAGAATTTGTTTTTTTGTAATTTGCAACCATTTTTTTCAAACTATATTTGCCAGAAACACAACACAGCCATGAGATACATCCTTACGTCCTGGTTTGTTACTGCAGATGACACAGAGGACGAAGAGGCAGAGCGGAAGGAGGAAGAGGAGGAAACAGGTCTGCCTCACATCGGTGCATTTACCCAGAATCCCACGGTACCGGAGGTCGGCATGGCTCCCAGCAGACAACCTCTGCAGCCCAGCGTGGAGGAAGAAGAGGAGCTGCAACAAGGAGAGCACGAGTTAAAAGGTGACGTTAAATTATGATGAAATGGTGAATGATATAGTGATCTGTTAAACCCCTCCACAAACTGGGATTATAGTTTATTATAGCTTAGCAACTGTAACTAGGCACAGCAAGGCCTTTGGACTCTGCATTTAAAGAGCAATTTAAACAACGGCTTAATAAAAGTGGATTTAGTGTTAAATTATTCTTTAAAGAGGTTGGAGAGGGCTGAACCTTTTAGCTTTTTGAAGCTTTTTAAGAGCAAAAGCATAAAGTCTGTATTAAACTGTGTGTTAATCTGCTCTAATATAAGCTGCAGTTGTTAACATTAGTTACCTCTTTGTTATATTTGGGGAAGTTTTCACTCCAGCAGCTTCCATAAATTATTAGACGGCGTTATGTTGTTCACTAAACACAGAAGTCCTCATCCTAAAAGCCTTTTCTCTTGTAAAAATGGAAACGTTATGAGCTCAAGCAGCCAAACAGTTTCATACCTCATCATAATAACACCAGGACTTAGCAGCTCTTCACTGAAATACAAGAAGATGATGCTCCTTTGTTTCCATGTCCTCTACACGAATAATCAACCAGTGACGATGCGAACATTTAGCTTGGGAGCTGTTAACTTTAGCCACATAATGTGTCTCTCACATTTAACATTTTGAGTACATAACTGCGTTCACACTGAGAAGTATGTAAAAATGCACTGTGAGTACCCGAATGTTGCGCTCAAAACGGTCAAAAAGTTGAGTCTGGGAACTACGGACACTTCTCACCCTTAACGGTCGCCATCTTGGCTACGTAGCGAAAGGGAAGGGACCACTTTACAAACTGGAAATGGCGGCTGGGGGTTCGTTGTAACTACGGTGAACATCGCCACATTATACAAATGTAGGTTATACATGTGTTTTTAGCACCAAGCACCACTTTACTGCTGTCGGATAAAAGCCATCAGTATGTTTTTTGGGTTGATTTAGCGGTCTGTAATGATTTGAATGCTAACGTTAGCTAATGCTAATTTACAATCGTCATTTCCGGAAAACAAATCAACCAGAAACATGAAAAGGCTGATTTTTTTGTGCAATAATAGAAAGATCAACAGTGATTAAGGGGGTTGGGCTTCATGAACAGGACACATTTATTTAAATAACGCATCATAAACTCGCTGTTTTTTCCTTTTAGGTGAAGAAGAGGAGGAGGAAGAGGAGAAATGGAGAAAGACTGACGGAGAGGAAACAAGAATCAGACACATCGTCCCGCTCACCACAGATCCTTCACCCACCGTCGGCTTCACCGACCCATCTTGGGATTGGCTGGAGAAGAACATGCCCCTGCAGACCCAGAGGTCAGAGGTCAAGGGAAACGGGGTCACAGAGTTCTTCCTACTGGACGGCGGTTTCAATGACATGGACGAGGCGCAGCAGGTACGTTCACACACACACAGACACATGAAGCGAACAGTCTTTACGTCCCCGTTCTAACTCCGACGCCGACAGTTTCAGGTGGTGTGTGTCGACTGGAGCGAGCTGACCGGACGCGGCTACGTCATCCTGAACATGACGCAGAACTTCAACTGTGTAAGTATCGTCTTGGTTACAGAGAGGAAGTTGTGCCCAGTACAGGCTGTAGAGTTATTTGGATTTCATATCTTAAGGACTTCAAACACGGTTTTTGTCTAAACACACTAAAGATCCCCTCCAGACATGTTTTAAGATCCGTTTGATGTCTTGATCTTGTTAAAATCCTTAAAATAACATCTCCTCCTCCCTCGTTAAGAATTCCAGACTCTAGAAATGCAAATATATATTTCAGCTTAAAAGTTTTTCCTGCAGGACACGAGATGTCTCCTGCTTCACCGTAAAAAAAAAAAAAAAAAAAAAAGTCCGTTCTCAGTGTTTGTGTCACACCGTGGTGAGTTTTCAGTTGGGTTTTTGTCCTGTCTCCATGTTTTGTCTTGTCATTTCCTGTTTTATTTTGAAAAGTTACTCCCCTCGTTTCAGATCACTTGCTCTTCCTCATGTGTCTGTCTGATTACCCCGAGTGTTTCCACCTGTCCCCTCGTCAGTTCTGTCCTTGTTGGTTCATTTAGTTTAGTTTCAAGTTTTCATTTCAAAATAAAGGACTTTTTTTTCCACCATCATCTCTGCGCCTGGTTCCTGCCTCCAAACCATGTGCGACATAATGAACCCACGAGGTCTGTCTGACAAACCAAACGGGCAAACGCACCTGAATTCTCTTAAACTGAACCGCACAGTCACCCTCAAGCATTAAAGTGCTCTGATTCCTTTTCCATCCATTTATTCCTCAGAAATCATCCTTCATCCTCGTTTCTGAACGCAGACGTGAATGTCGGCTTGACTTTTTCTCCCCACGCTGTCGGGACATGAACAGCTGGAGGCCATCTGTTTTTGTATCTGTGTGTGTGTGTGTGGTAGTGAGGGTGGAAGGACCTTCACTATGGTGTCTGTTGCCATGGCAGCAACACAAACCCACAGAGCAGTGACTTTATGATTGTTATGGCGACATGGCGTGCTCCGACATTACTACTACGAGAGAGAGAGAGACGATAAAGTTGTCGATGTCCTCATGAAGATCAAGCGGTAACATGTCGAAAAATGTGTGTGTGTGTGTGTGTGTGTGTGTGTGTGTGTGTGTGTTACAGGAGGAGTTCCGCGTCGACCAGGGCGTCCGACTGTTGAAGATCATGGAGCGAGTGTTCGCACGAAGAATGAATAGCCCCGAGGGATCATGGGTACTCTACCTCAGCAAGCCTACACACCAGCAACACCAGCTGCTGATGAACGTGGCGTCCGAGCACGGTACACACACACACACACACACACACACACACACACACACACACACACACACAGGCAACATTTAGTTAAAGAATTAAATGGCAAATAAAGAAATAAAGGACATTAAACTGACATTTCTTTATGCTTTAACCTTCATTTTGCACCCTGAAACATTTGATTATTGTCATAAAAGCAGCTTTTTGTTGCAACTTTTTTATTTTTTTTGATAAATAGACAAAAATAGAAGGTGTGATTTCACATGCAGTTATTTTCAGCAGCCACCATGAAGCGTGAAAACTCAGCTTTTAGTGTCCGACAACAAGACATAAAGGGAATTTTCCAAATGAGTTCACTTCAGTTCACGCAGGCCGACTAACTCAGAAACGATGAACGACGCTTTGAGAGCGTTAACGTTGTTCGATATGTGTCATGTCTTCCAGGAGTGATCGCTACCAAGGACGTGCTGGGCATGCTGGGAGAGATCAGTAAATGTTTACATGAGGTACGAAGTCTGAATAACTTCTTTAAGTGTTTAAAACTGTCTGTGTTTCTACAGATGAAGGTGTCAAAGCACAGTTAAGTGCTTCCACATGACGATGACAACAAATTAAAATAGTGAACTCAATGTTTCTGATTGAACTTGTAATTCAAAACGAGTGTTAACTGTTAACTTCCTGTCAATATAACACTCAGCTAATAATATAAGACTTTTGTTTATGTTAAAGGTCAAAGTTGTTGTGGTTATGATGGTAAAACTTCACTGATGGGAGTTTATTTATTTGCTGTATAGTTGCACAGAGAAACAGTTTCCAGGGAAAAGTGTGTGAAGAGCTGCAAAAATACTCTAAATCTGTGTTTGCACAGTCATGATCAATAAATAATTATTGAAATATATTCATACTGACTCGATTCTGAAACGTACACATGAGATTTGTTGGGAGGGATTGAGATTGATTTTATGATGTATAAGATATCAGACACCAGCGTATAAAGTGTGCAACAGAAGGAAACGTTTGTTTGTATGAACATTTTAAATAATGTTGCTAAACTTTTTTTTTGATACGTTTTATTATTTTTTCAGCACCTAAATCAAAAAATCACAGATGTGTAACGTTTCTAGACAAATATCATAACACAAAAAGTAGATCCAGTGCTTTTTGATGCTTTTAGTTTTCAGAAAATGAGAGAAAAGAGTAAATAAATTTTAAAAAGTGAAAGAAAAAGTGAATTTTATGAAGTAGGATTTTCACTTTTCATTATGTGTAGTTTTACATGTAAAATATGAATTATTATCTGTAAGTAGATAGTAGTACATAATGATGATACATTATATTATGAATTATGGTGCTGATGATAATTAATAATAAAATAAAAAATATATAAATAAATAATTTGCAAATATAATACTGGACACATTTAAAGAAACTCATATGAAAAATATGTGTTGTTATGCAGGAATATGTTTATTATGTAATGAAAAAAAAAAAGTTAAATTTACTTGTGTGTGTGTGTGTTGTTCTTCAGGTGGGCATCGCCAACTTCAGCGCGGCGAGTAACTGTCAGTCACGTCCGAGTCAAACACGCAGCGACTACGGCAAGCTGTTTGTGGTTCTGGTGATCATCGGCTCCATCTGCATGGTCATCATCACATCTGGATTCATATACATCTGCTGGCAAAGACGACTGCCTGCGACAAAGACTACGGTACGCAAACACACACACACACACACACACACACACACACACACACACACACACACCTGTCCCTAACCTGTGACTGTAAGAGGAGTAAATGTTGTCACGGTTACGGACGCATCATGTTTTTGTTTTTTTTTTTCTCGCCTCGCCAGTTCCGCGCTGAGGAGCTTCACTTTGTGGAGAACGGTTGCCACGACAACCCCACGCTGGACGTGACCAACGACAGCCAGCCCGAGATGCAGGAGAAGAAGCCGAGCACCAACGGGCTCGCGGCGGTGAGAGAAGGAGGCGGGGAGGAGAGCAGTCGCTGGCAGGTGATTGGATGATTGACTCACATGAATAAAGATCATAAAACGACATTTGACTCGATAAATAATCTGCTGTCTTGTTTTTTTTTTGTTTTTTTTAGGTGTTTGTCAATCAAGCAGCAACCGAGGAGGAAGAAGAGGAGCAGGACACGCATCTCTGATGGACGAAGAGGAAGAGGAGACAGGTTATGAAGGACGTTCGCCTTTGATAGACAGATTATATAAATGGAGCCTCGAGTGAAGAAGAAGAAGAAGAAGAAGAAGACAGTGATGACAGAAGAGAATAAAAGGAGGAAGAGATGAACACAAAGGAAGGAAAAGAAACATAATTTATGGGAGGAAGGTTAGGAGGAACATAGCGGGAGGAGTCACTGACGTCATCATGGGGATTACATACATGTCACATACTTTCACAGACAGACAGTAAACTTCTCCGCCATCGGGAAAGTTGATAATTTCATAGAGCTGCATAACCCAACATGATGTAAGATAATGTCGTCATTACATAAAACTCTTCTGTTTAGTGTGCCTTAACGCTTTTAGCTTCTTCTTTTTTGCACCGTGGCTGCACGAGACAAATTAAACATAAAACTAAAAGACTAATAATAATAATAATAATAATAACATAAATCAGCTTTTATGTTTGAATGTAAAGGAACTTTTAAAAGCTTTGATGCCATTTTTGCGTCACATTAAGCAAAAACACTTTGACAAAATGGCTGAAATTAAGTATAATAACCAAGAAGACATTGTTTACTTTGATTACCAGTGGTGCAATGTATTTGTACTTTACATTTATCTGTACAAAATTAATATTTTACATATAAAACATATAATGTGCTTAAAAATATGATATAGACTATAGATTTAAGCCATCAACAGGATATAAAGTAGTTAAATTGGCATATTTACACATTAATGAATCACTAATCATAACCCAAAAATATAGTTTTTAGCATAACAAGTACATTTTTCTACCAATACTTGAATGTACCTTTACTTATAATGGAGTATTTTTACAATAAAGTGTTGTTAAGATGCAAATACTAAAAGCCACAGCCAAGAATTGCTCACATCAGCAAAAAAAATGCAAAAAGTCTGATCAAGAATATCTAAAAATGTAAAAAAACAACAAACAAACAGTGGTTTTACCCCCAAAGTCAGGTGACTCCTCTTAGCTACTCTTCTGAATCACTGAACAGGAAGTGGAAAGCTGTATTAACTTTTGAAAGTGAGGTTTTGGCACTTTATAGATTCCTCTTGGAAATAGTGACTATCATCATTGAAATGCTGCATCATGTTAAACGTGTTACATACAGTGACTGAAATATCTCTATTTTGCTTATAGGAATGGTTGTAACTGCTGAGGATGTTCACTGTTCACTCTACAACAAGTCACGTGTTTGCTAAACGTATGTGCTGTTAGCCTAATATGCTTTTTTCAGTAGTGTTGGAATGGCTGCTTCATGCTCCTGGCTAAATCTTGAGGCCGTGACACATGGGCAAACAAAAGCATGAAAACATTGAGCGAGTTACGGCGTTGAAGTCGAGTCAACGAACTCCGAGTCCGAGTCGAGCCCCGAGTCTTCAAATGTTTGAGTGTTAAACGTTTAAGTTTGAGTCACCGAGGACATGTTCGAGTCACAGCGATCATATCTGATTCACTACGGTCATGTCTGAGTCACTACAATCATGTCTGAGGCACTACGATCATGTCCGAGTCACTACGGTTGTGTCTCTCTCATGTCTGAGTCAGTACGGTCATGTCTGAGTCACTACAGTCATGTCTGAGTCACTACGATCATGTCTGAGACACTACGATCATGTCTGAGTCACTACGATTATGCCCTAGTGAGTATAGGTCTGAGTCACTACAGTCATGTCTGAGTCACTACAATCATGTCTGAGGCACTATGATCATGTCCGAGTCACTACGGTTGTGTCTCTCTCATGTCTGAGTCACTACGATCATGTCTGAGTCACTACGATCATGTCTGAGTCACTACAGTCATGTCTGAGTCACTACAGTCATGTTATGTTATGTTCGAGTCACAGCGATCATATCTGATTCACTATGGTCGTGTCACTCTCATATCTGAGTCACTACGATCATGTCTGAGTCACTACGGTCATGTCTCAGTCACTACAGTCATGTCTGAGTCACTATGATCACGTCTGAGTCACTACAGTCATGTCTGAGTCACTACAATTATGCCCTAGTTAGTATAGGTCTGAGTCACTACGATCATGTCTGAGTCACTACAGTCATGTCTGAGTCACTACAATTATGCCCTAGTTAGTATAGGTCTGAGTCACTACGATCATGTCTGAGTCACTACAGTCATGTCTGAGTCACTACGATCATGTCTGAGTCACTACAATTATGCCCTAGTTAGTATAGGTCTGAGTCACTACGATCATGTCTGAGTCACTACAATTATGCCCTAGTTAGTATAGGTCTGAGTCACTACGATCATGTCTGAGTCACTACAGTCATGTCTGAGTCACTACGATCATGTCTGAGTCACTACAGTCATGTCTGAGTCACTACGGCCATGCCAGAGTCATTAAGGACATGTTTGAGATACGTGCCCAAGTCGAATCGTGTCATAGTCATGTCTTAGTTAATACGATCATGTCTGAGTCACTACAGTCATGTCATAGTCCTGTCTGAGTCATTACAATCATGTCTGTGTGACTACAGTCATGTCCTAGTTAGTATAGGTCTGAGTCACCCAGATCAAGACCAAGTCGCTATGGCGAGTCATTAAGGACATGTTTCAGTTACTAAGGTCATGTCCAAGTCACTACAATTATGTTTGAGTCACTACAATCATGTCCAAGTCAATCATGTACAATCATGTCTGAGTCACTATGGTCATGTCTGATCTGATCTTCTTTATTTATCGGGACTGTTTACAGTGTGTTTGACGTTCTGTACCAGAGTTTATTATCTTATAGTTAATTTCCACATGCAGTCCCTTTCGGCATCTCACGTTCCAACATTCAAGTCATCAAAAGCAGGACTTGTGCTGGACTGGACTGATCCAGGACTCCAACAATAGATTTCTGGCTAATTACCAAACCGTCACAAGCACAAACAGAAATCTCACACATCAGACGGACGGAAATAATTTGACCCACCTTGAGATATTTTGGTCTGTCAGCTGACTCAAGTCACTGGAACGGAGACAGAAAATGTAGTTTTCTTTTACTCTGATTGTTTTCTACAGTGATTTTGTTCTTCGGTCTCCGTTCCTGTTACAGGTAGTGTTGCCCATTTGCATTTCACCAAGATGTTGCCTGTGTTTCAGCTCTTTTACTCTTTGACTTTTCTCGATGTAACTATACTGTATATGGCTTCACTATTAAAACTACGCCGATTGATATGCACTTTGTCAGCTAAGCAGGATTTATGGAGCATTTTCACGCCATTTCCTGAATACCTTAAACGACTGTCTGCAATGTAATTATCTGTTTCTGAGAGAGCACAAAGATGCAGGCAGGACACAGTCAGTCCCCTGAAAGACCAAATAGATGAGCATGTAGCTTTCAGCGCCGCGGCGAGCACCGATATAACAGAGCACACAGCTTCTGTTGCTTTTATTCGCTGAAAGCTGAAAACGACGAGAGTTCAAGGAGACAAATTTGTCGCTTTTTGTTTGCTAGAAATCAACTGAACTCTTTCCAGATTGTTTTCACGTGTGTGTTTTTTTTGTTTGTTTCTTTTAAGAATCTAAAGGCAGCCTTGTGTATGTTAAAAACAAAAATAAATGACCTTTTGTTTGTATAAAGATAGCAAGTTAGGTTGAGTTTTCATTCCTGCCGGGTGTTTATTTGTGTTCATTTCTTTTACAGATGTTTTTTTGTATGTTTATATGCATTTTGACCATATACCGTCTCATTCTTTTGGTTGTCTGTGTAATAAGTTAAATGTGAGAAATAAACGTTTGGAAAAAATGTGATTTCTTGTTCATTCTGGCCATGGCAACCCTGAACTGGTTATTAATAGGATTGAGGAAATAAATGAACAGATTGATGATTTTTTTTTTGTATGTGTTTCAAAGTTAAATTAATTGTGAATAAATGGCTCATCATAGTTCATTAATCTTGGCCAATTTCATTCCAATCTCAGGGTGGTGAAGTCTGTGTGTCTGAGGGTTTGTAAGTCCTCCACTTTGGTTCAGACTGAAATATACTGATGACTGGTTTAATACAGATATTCATAGTCCAGAGAGGATGAATCCAACTCACCATAAACTCCTGACTTTTCCCCAAGCAACACCATGAGACCACATTCATGCTCCTCAGAAAATGACAGCGTTTCCCCTACAATAATAAAGGCCAACGAGAACCCCCGCCAGGCCAAAAATATTTTTTAAATGTCAAAAATAACGCCAAATATCAATTTATTCTTAAATCAATAGCGTTTGGGAGCCGCTGAGCAGCGCTGTCTCGAAACGTCAGTTAACGTCTGTGTCGTTGCCATGGAAACTGCGGGTCGCGTGATAACTCCTTAGCTAGTGAGTGGTTAAGAGAGAGAGCGTCTGAAATAACGGTTAATGCTAACGGAGCAGAGGAAACGGTTAGCAGCAGCAGCAGTAAGTTGTCAGTCTGGCAGTAAATGTACAGTACAGACTACAGTGTGTCAGTTAATAAACGCTGCAGCTTGTCAACACCATGAAAAGTCAAGTCTGTTGTTTCCCCCAACTGCTGGAAAAGTGAAGGTTAGCTCCAAAGTTAGCAACAATGGGTTAGCCTAGCTTAGCGACGCTAAACAGATGAATAGAAAATGGAGAAATGTGTAGCTGCCTGCTAATCCCCCTCCCCCTGCCAGGCCAAACCTCTCAACCTAGGGGAAACACTGAATGAATTCCTGACTTTTCACCGAGTGCCATCAACTGGTCAAAATTTCAATTTTGCCAAATACTTTGGTTTGTTTGTTTGTTTTAGTGTGAATTACCAAATGTTTGCATGCTAAATATTATATCTGCCAAACATCAACATGCTATCTTATTGTGAGCCTGTAAGCATGCTGATGTAGATCTAAGGAATTAGCTGATCATCAGGCTTTGGCGTTACTTGATCAATTCATTGTTTGTTTTGGACTTTTCATCAATCGATTACTCAATCAAACTTTATTTGTATAGTACAGAACAGACTGCTTCACAAAGTGCCTCCCTCCCATCCACACATAAAAGAGATAAACTGTGATTAATAAAGTTAAACTGTAAACAGTAAATCAAAAATCAAAATCAATTTGCAAAATAGCTAAATAAGTTGATAATAATAGAAAAGTGAGGTATGAAAAAAAATAAATTAAAAATAAAACAGTAAATGAAAAGTTATGAGCACAAGATAAAAATAACAAAATAGAAAAAGAGAGGAGATGTATTGAAGTAAAACCAGAAACTAAAGGTTGGGTATTAAAAGGAAAACAATCCAGAAATGTAAAAATAGAATAAAAGGATTTACCAAGAAGTGAAACAAATGAAAATACTCAAATAAATAGACAAATAAAGTTCAATTGAAAGCCAGAATAAAAAGGTAGGTCTTAAAAACATCAACATCCTCTGCTGCCTTCAGGTCTTCAGAAACGCTGTTCTAGAGACGTGGACCATCTTAATGAAAGGATGCCTCACTGTGGGGTTTTCTTCTGACTTTAGGGATGATTAAAAGGTCACTATCAGAAGACCCGACCGGAGGAATACTAGAGGGTTTATTGGATAAAAGTAGATCTGATAAACAGATAGGACTAAGACCATTAAGAGCTTTATAAACCAATAAAAGGATCTTAATATCAATTCTGAGGCAAACAGGTAGCCAGGGCAGAGACTGTATAATTGGTGTAATCCTCCTGTTTATACCAGCTGTTAAATGTGCTTTCAATGCAAGTGATGGGGGCCAAAATCCACAGTGTGTCCGAGATTCAAGAGATTCAATAGCTTTTATTGTCACATGCACAGAAACACAGTGGGTGGCAATGTTAAAGGCAGTGAAATTTGGCTTGTTGGAGCTTTAGTTCTGAATAGATTATGAAATAAGTATTTACAATTATAAAAAAGGAGAGAGAGAAGAGAGACATAATTTATACAAATATACTATACACTGGTGTGCAAGTGTGTTATTGCACATAGGTGATAATTAGATAAATAAGTGTATTGTGCATAAGTGATATGTGATAAATACTTTGTCCACACAGTCATTTTATGCAAAAATGTATTTAAAAGTTGATGTGAAGTTTATATAAGGCTTCAGCAGTCTGAGTTAGTCACAACAAGTGGATATCTGACACATTTACAGTCTTTGTAGCATCAAATTCTCTCTTTGTGTTTCCCTGTTGAGCTGCAGGTGGAAGTATAGTAACAAAAAGAGGAACTTTGGCACTAAAAAGACTGTAACGTTGAAAGATACCTTCTTGATTTGAGTCATTTGGATGTCTGAAGCTTCATATGAGCTTCAAATAAACTTTTAAATACATTTTTGCACTGTGGATTTGTCCTCATCCATTGTAAAGTCATTATGAAGGGGTCTTCTAATGGTCAGTATGAACAGGAGGAATAATTACAGCAAGAAAAACCTGTTTTTAATGTTCATTTTGGCTCCTGGCTGTTGTTTTAAGACGGATTTGAAAAACTGTGAACACGTCCTTTAACCCTGCTAACGTGACAATAAATACATTCAGGCAGACTACCAGTCACCTAAACTTCCTGCTCGGGGTCCTTCGTGCTAAAGCTAATTCTTGTTAGCTGGCTTGCTACGTACGCAGTCAGTAGTTGAGACAGATCAGATGTTGGTGGTTTCTCTCTGCTGAGAATGAGCCCGAAAGATGTCAGGTTTGTCCACATTTTTGCCAATTCACTCAAACACAGACCCCGACTGTTGCAAATATGTGAAACCGTATCACTTTAATAGCTAGGTAGCTTGAAAACATCCGCGTAATCTTTTGTTGTGTGTCAAGCTAACGTAGCTAGTTAGCTTCCCAGCACTGCTCTTCCGTCTATGGGGGAAAATGCTGATGTCAAACTGGCGGTGAACTAAGAGAAACGGTGTCTGCCTTGATTGAAATGTTGTCCCATTTTAGTTAGTCTGCCTTCTTACTACTGGGTAAAAATATTTCAGCACCATAATGATCCACTTTTAGACCTCTCTCTCTGTCTCACGCTGCGAGCTAATGTTACCGCCCACTGCGATGAATCTTTGTGGAAGAAGATTGGAGGTGAAGACAGTAAAAAAAAATATACTAAAATTACCGGATAATTAATGCTGTTTGTCGCACTAATTGTGCACTGAACTAATAACGCCAACTTCAGACTCAATCGGTGTGACGTGTTGTCATTGATTTGCTTTCACCTGCAAGCGTCAAAACATTAAATTAGTAGATTTTTGAACGGAGTTTGGTTTCATACACCGGATATTAGGCTAGATTTAGACACATTATTCGCTCCCTTTCATCTAGGAGTAAGATTAGCTCACTGGACGTCAACTAACTTTTAATTCTTCAAGTTAAACACCAAACCGTGTAAAGTTATTTAGCAAATAACCAACCGAGCGTAACGTTGAACCGCGTTAACTACCGGTAAGCGAGGTTAGGATGTGCAGCTGAATGTTTGCTGATATACTTAACCAGCACAGCACAATCAAACACCATCTATTAAATACAGAAATAATGATTGTATTTCCCAGTTAGTCACACGGCAGTCAGGAGGGGGGATGCTGGCAGCTGTCACTGACACTAACTCAGCTTTTGTCCTTCAACCAGCCGCAGCCAGTTTTCATGTTGAGCTGCTTTTAATGCGGATCTCGACACCGAATAACGTCATTTTGTTAAAAAAATTTTTTTTAATACATTTCATCATGTTTCATCCGATCCAGGCAAAGTTAATCCTATTAATCCGGTTAGATAACTTTACGTTAGCATTATGTCATAGCATCATAACATCAGTTTAAATAGCGAGAGGCTGCTTTAGTGCGTAGCTGTGGCTAGCTGAGCTGCTACCACTGTGCTCAGGCCCCCCTCTTTCTTTTTTTTTTTTTTAACAAGGAAGTTAAACCTCTTTATGAATAGTTGGCTACGTGTTTACTTTACCATTTAATAAATTTTGGGCTGTGGCTCTCATTAGTCATATCTGTGATATTGTGTGTGTGAGGCGTAATGACTTCGTTTCTGTAAACACGTAGTAAATGTTACACGTATGCATTATCCTGACTGAACTAAAAGCAGTGATATGCTGCAATGGAAATTTAAAAAAAATACTCTAAATAAACTAGATTACATGTAAAAGTCTTGTGGTCAAACTCATCTTAAGTAAAAGGAGTCGATTTATTTGTAGAGCACATTTAAAAACTACAAGCTTTACAGAGGATTTCAATGAAAACACAGTTATCAGGATTAAAAAATGTATAATAACATAAATAAAAATGGGATTTAAATATAAAAGCAAACATGGCAGCGTTGCACAGAGAATAAACATAAATATAACAACAGTGTGTGACCATTTGTATCTTTTTATAATGACTATTAAAAGGCTGAAGAGCAGCGAGAGAGAGAGAGAGATGAGGTTTTTAATTCGTCTAATAAAGAGACGCAAACTGTCCCCGTGTACTGTGGGAGCGTTGAATGAAGAGCAGTGATTGGTCAGCAGATCTGAGGGGGTCTGGCGGTAGAATAGGGGGGAAAGATGAGGCTTTGCTATAAAAAATATATATGAATAAAAGACCCTTAAAATCACTTCTGTGTTTCAGTGGTGACCAGTAAAGAGAGGCGAGTCCAGGAGTGACGTGCTCGCTCTTTCTTTCTTTTTTTTTTTTTTTTTTTTTTTTTCAGTAGCAGTGAGGAGTCTCTCTGCAGCATTTTGAACCAGCTGCAGGCGAGATAAAGCTGACTGACTGATTCCTGTATATACAGAGAAGTACAATAGTCGGTGCGGGAGGAGATAAAAGCACGAACTACGGTCTCCAAATCCTCAACAGACTGAAACGCTTTTAGGGTTTAAAGTGATCTAAGACGGAAAAAAACTGGCGCTGAGTTGATTTATTCATCAAAAAAGTACATGAGTAATGTCTGAAAGTGTATTTAAAGTCATTACAAGACATTATTTGAATATTAAAACTGATAAATTGACGTGTACGTGCCAGCAGCAGGTTGATGTAAAGGTCATTTTACCACCTTATACTGTTTAAATGAATCTTTAACTGTGCATTTGTTTATAAATTTAAATTTTATGTATCAAATATTGGCCTGAAAAGTAACCAGTTACCTCTCAGTTCACCACAGTACTCGTGTAAATGCACGCCAGGTGGACTCCATCAGTCTATTAATGTTTATTACTATATTTAAATGCACCAGAGTGACGTCCACGTTTTTAAATCTGCAGGCTTGCGCTTCTATATAAGGAGTTGCTCTAAATATAGTGTTTATTCAGCATTTGCATGAACTGCAGGTCGTTCATGGGAGTAAGAGCCTCATAAGGGCTGCAGATAATAATTATTTTCATCAGCGATTAGTTTGACAGTTACTTTCTCGATGAATCGTTTTAGTTTTTTGGTCCTTAAAACGGTGAAACGTGTCGATCGGTGTTTCCTAAAGGCCGAGGTGACGTCATCAGGTGTCCCAACTAACTCAAAGTTACTAGAAACTAGAAAATATTCATATTTATAGAAGCTGGAAATGGAGACTTTGAACATTTTCCTCTTAAAAAAAGACCTAAAATGATTAATCGAGTATGAAAATAACTGTCAATTTAATTTAACTAATCGATTGGTCGTTGCAGCTCAAGATTTAAATTTCAGAAGTTCAATTTGAAAAGTGTGTTTTCTTTTATTCGTGTAAATATAGTGAATAAATGTTCCTCTTCTCAAGGTCAGCATAAACAAAACAAGTCGCTAATCTGTATGTATATAAATAAATGAATTAAATAATAATTATCAGATGGTTATTTTCTTCATTGTTGAGACCAAAAACAGCTTAAATTAAGTTTACTGGCACAGAAATCGAAGGCAAATATTCACATTTGCAAAGCTGAAACCAGATTATATGAAACATTATCTAAAAAATGTTTGATGTGCTGTATGAAGAGTTGGTCCAGGCAAAGATAGTCATGCTTAGTTATTGTTTTTATGTTAAGTAGTTCTTCTTAAACCAAGTCAGGAGCTCAAATTAACATTAAACCTGTTTTTTTTTCTTGCTGTAATCGTTCCTCCTGTTCATACTGACCATCAGAGGATCCCTTTATAAAAGTTTACCTGAAGCTTCAGTCAAATCCAGTAGATATCTTTCAATGTTTCAGTCTTTTTAGAGTCAAAGTTCCTCTTTTTGTTTCTATACTTCCACCTGCAGCTCAACAGGGAAACACAAAGAGGAGAATTTGATGCTAAACAGACTGTAAATGTGTCAGATATCCACTTGATATGACTAAATTCAGACTGCTGAAGCTGAACAGAAGCTTCACATACACTTTAAAATGACTTTTTAACATCCAGTATGAACAGGAGGAACGATTACAGCGAGGTAAAAACCCGTTTCACTGCTCGTACGGACATCTGACTGCTGGTTTAAGACTTAACGAGCATATCGCAGGTTGGAGACCCTTTGAATCAACGTCTAGGAAAATGATGTTGGGACTGAAGTTTAACTGAAATAAGCATTTATATATAAACACACTGCAGTGACCTCTGGAGACGTTTTGTATGTATCACATCATTATAGATACGAAAACACCTTCACAACCTCTTCACTGTCACAACTAGATTGATTATTTTCCACCTCCCGCTACGTCACTCTTCAGGTTTAGCTTTTTTTTTTCAAACGCTGAAGTAAAATTTTATCCTCGGCGTTGATTCGAGGGGTCTCCAACCTGCGATACGCTCTTGAACTTCAGGTATATGTGCTGATGCTCTTTAACTTCAGTCACACACTCTGTTCTGACTCTCTCCTCTTTCCTCTGCCGTCTCCAGGGACGACCTGATGACAGCGACGTCTGGCTTCTTTGACCTCTTCCTGCATCATCCCAGCTCCGTGGGATAGGACGACCCTCCCGCATCCAACCTCCTCCCCCCTCGCCCTGAGCCTGCTACATCCTCCCTTTCTTTTTTTTTTTTCCAACAACCCCCCCCTCTCCCCCCTTCACACACACAAACATCTGAAACAAGCCAGAGAGACGCCGCCGTCGAAATAAAGAGACGATGTATTGCCTACAGTGGCTCCTCCCCGTGCTGCTCATCCCCAAACCGCTGAACCCGGCGCTGTGGTTCAATCACTCCATGTTCATGGGCTTCTACCTGCTCAGCTTCCTGCTGGAGAGGAAGCCCTGCACCATCTGTGCCTTGGTCTTCCTGGCTGCGCTCTTCCTCATCTGCTACAGCTGCTGGGGCAACTGCTTCCTGTACCACTGCCAGGACGCCACGCTGCCGGACGCCGCCCACGACCCAGCGATTGTCGGGACCTAGGAGGGGGGAAAAAGAGAGAGCGATAATCGAAGAGGAGGAGGAGGAGGAGGAAGGAGGAGGAAGGAGATGCGGTGCCGGGGGAGTTACTGTAGAGTGATAACTGCCATGCTGGAAGAGGGGATGGACTACGCTTTGGGGAGAGCGGCGAAGAGGCGGCGTTGAAGGACTGCCGAGAGCGCTCGACTAAAGGCGGTGAGGAGGAGGAGGAAGAGGTTGTTCTGCCATGCTGTAAAGACAGACGGACTTGAATCTGAGGTGAGGAGAGGAGAGGAGAGGAGCGGCGTCTGAGGAGGAGGAGGAGATATTTTGTGTACTTAAAGGTTACAGACCAGGAAGGAGGCGGCGGCGAGGGGCATGTGACACACGTGTGTGTGAACTTGGCGTTGAGGAAAGAAGGATTTTCGGCAGCAACTTTCATTCCAGCGTTTTTATAAATGGGATGAAAAGTAGATGATATAAATAAATGAATAAATAAATAAACCGCCGGGGACGCCAACTTCAAAATGGCCGCCGTGTTTCAGCGTTTCTCTCAACAAACGCTCGACTCTGTTAACCTGCACGACGGAGGTCAGCTTCTCCCCGCCGACGCCTCAAACTGCCAAAATCCACATTAAACCCCCGTCTGGGAAAAGTCCAGATGTGTGGGAAGCGTGACTGGCTGGCGGCGGCGACGACAACGCCAACGCTCACTACTCCTGAGCTTTGTGTTCGACGTGTTCGCCCTCCGATCTCCTATAACACACACACACACACACACACACACACACACACACACACACACACACACACACACACACAGAGTCCCCCCAACATGACCAAACCCTGAACGAGGAGAGCACGCGACACTGGACAATCAATAACTATGCTGTGAATACTCCTCCTCCTCCTCTTCCTCTTCTTCCTCCTCCTTCGTCACACACACACACACACACACACACACACACCTCTCAAAAGCTGTAACAATGCTGAGAAACGTGTCCTGTTAGTCGCCACCGCCCTCCTCCTCCTCTTCCTCTTCCTCTTCTCCGTGTGAATTTTCCACCACACTCACCATCTGAACTTTTTTCTTTTTTGTTTGTTTGTTTGTTTTTTTTGCTGTTTTTTTTTTTTTCTTTCCTTGTGCATGGGTTGCCTTTAGTTTATATATATATATATATATTATTTTTTTCAAACATTAAGGTCACACACAACAATTTTAATTCATTAAAAACAAAATGCTGAAAGTTTCCAAAGGGTAGAAAAGTCTGGGTGCGTGTGTGTGTGTGTGTGTGTGTGTGTGAACGAAAGACGATGCGTTACGTGCGACAGGTGTGTATTTTCTTGTGATCATGACATGCTGATGAGCGTAAAAATGTGGTGATACACAAGGTGACGTACTGTAGACGGTCAGTATTTCCAGCAAAACAAACAAACAAGCAATACAGAACGAAGCTTATTGGTTTAATCAGAAGGACGACGACGACGCTGTCATGAGGTTTCCTTGTGTGTCACTGTTTTTAAGTGTTATGTTTAGCTGTCAGACACAAGCTAAGGTGTTTATACTGTGTACCTATTGGTGTGTGTGCGTGTGTGTGTGTGTGTGTGTGTGTGTGTGGCCTCCTGTCGCAGTGCTGAACAGGCTCCACTGCTACATGATTGCTTTGGTTTTAATTTAAATAAAGTTTTTCTTCTCAACGTGTTAACCTGCGTCATTCATTCACAGTCTTTCAACTGTAATAACTGTTTTCATTATCTATTAATCTGTTGATTTAGTTTCTTGATCGATTGATTAGTTGATCAGTCAGTGTTTCTATTTTGTCCACAATCCCAAATATATTTAGTTTATTATCATACAAGACTAAAGAAACTAGAAAATATTCACATTAAGCTGGAATCTGAGAATTTGGACATTTTCTTCTTAGAAAAAAAACAACAAAACAAGTAAAATAGTTGGAGATTAATTTAATATTTGGCAGCTAATTGATCAACTGTAGTTTCAACAAGAACTTTCCCAGAAGATCAAGAAACACTTTCAGGAACTAAATCTGTGTTTCATCATTTCCACAATCCCAAATATATTTAGTTTATTATTATAAAAGACTAAACAAACTAGAAAATATTCACATTGAAGAAGCTGGAATCAGAGAATTTGGACATTTTCTCCTTAAAAAAACAACAACTAAACAAGTAAAATAGTTGATTAATTTAATATTTGGCAGCTCTTTCCCAGAGGACCAAGAAACATTTTCAGGAACTAAATGTGTGTTTCATCCAAATTAAGTTCCCGTTCAATAGTTTCCAGATGTAGAGAAGCAACGATTACTTGATTAATTGATGTGTTGATTGACAGAAAATGAATCGCCAACTATTTTGATAGTTGAATAATTGTTTGTCATATTTTTAAAGCAAACTGCAAAAAAAAAAAAAAGTTTTCTTCAGCTTCTCAAATGTGATGATTGAATTTTTTTTGTCATAAGTGACAATAAACAACATTTTTGAGAAACGACTAAAGATTTCACCTTTGACCCTGCTAAATAGTTTCTGTCATTTTAGTTAAAGATAATAAATCAAGTGTTTACCCTAGGTTAAGAGGTTTGGCCTGGTGGGGGTTATTAGCAGGCAGCTACACATTTCTCCATTTTCTATTTATCTGTTTAGCGTCGCTAAGCTAGGCTAACCCATTGTTGCTAACTTTGGAGCTAACCCCTTCACTTTTCCAGTCAACAGACGTGACTTTTCATGGTGTTGACAAGCTGCAGCGTTTATTAACTGACACACTGTAGTCTGTACTGTACATTTACTGCCAGACTGACAACTTACTGCTGCTGCTAACCGTTTCCTCTGCTCCGTTAGCATTAACCGTTATTTCAGACGCTCTCTCTCTCGCTTAACCACTCACTGACTAAAGAGTTACGCTAACTGCAATTTCCATGGCAACGACACAGCCGTTAACTGACGTTTCGAGACAGCGCTGCTCAACGGCTCTTGATTTAAGAATAAATGGATATTTAGCGTTATTTTTGACATTAAAAAAATATTTTTCGAAAATAACTGTTCTGAGGTAGAAAATAGTTCATCACAAGTTAATCATGTAAAAGTCAAATCATTATTTAAATGAGTCTGTTTCTCTGCATCCTCTCCAGAAGCTGCTCACCTCCTTTGTTCACATCTTGTTGTACTTTGTTTAGTTAGAAATCCTCTTTGGCTACTAAATATTTCCCAGAAGATGATGGAAAAAAAACACCTTATCAAGTGGATCCAAGAGATCAATCAACATGTCAGGTCAGGATTAGACACGCAACAGGCATCTCCAGTCATTACAACAACAACAAAAAAAAGGTCATCGCTTTGTTTTCACAGCTATGATAGTAAATCACTGATTCATTTAACATATCTTTTTTATTTTTTAAACAAAAAATAATCAGAGGAAGGAACTATCAGTGGAGGGATGAAGGGGAGAAAAATGATGAATGGATGAAACAAACAATGGAAAACTGTACTGACAGTTGTATTTGAGTCTCACATGATGCAACTGAAGTGCAAGCACAGCAAACAACCTGCTCCAAATATTCCCCGCAGACTTTAACGTCCTCTTTCACCTCCTAAATGATATTTCTTTTTCTTTTTTTTTTCATTTTCTTGAGACCAAACAGCTGATTTACAGTTTCACGAACAACATCTTTGCACTTTTATTCCTTATGAGAAACAGCCAAGATAAAGTTTATTTCTTTGTCATGTTCTTACTTCTTTGTGTGTGTGTGTGTAATGTCTGCGTGGTGTAGTTCATTGAGTTTAAAAAAATAAATCTGCTTTAATTAGCTACACGAAGCGAGTATTAAAGAAATGATGATGAAGATGCCACACACAAGGCATCCAGATACATTTTTTATAGAAGATTATGGTAAATCTATTCTCTATTATTGATTAGAGACGCAGCAGGCACAGTGCAAACATGTAATTATTAATTAATTCAGTCCTAAACTGTGTTTTAAATCCATCTGAGGTGCTGTAATTCTCTTAGGATGTGAGGATTAACCTCTCAAACTGAGTGAAAATTAATTTATACACAATTAATTGTATTATTTTGAAGCTTTAAACAAGAAAAGTTTGCACCGTGTCCCTGATTTCCCTCATATCTTCTCTCCATGATGCAAAGATATCGCTGATGTAAGACAGGCACAATGAGGCTGAAATAAAAACGTCTCACCAGCACCTTCTTCTTCTTCTTCCCATGCCATTTTATTGACCTCCCAAACAGTCTCTAAATATCTGAGTCAGACAGGTCAAAGGTCAGTTTAACCACAGCCAAATGTATTCTGTGGCCAGTGAAAGTATCTTCAGGTCAAGGCCGTTTCCCAAACTCACAGTTTCCAGCAGCCAGCAGCAGCCAGCAGAGGGCAGCATCAGTCTCAGTGTGTCAGTGTGATGCTGTAAAAACTGTCCTGAGAACAATAAAAGGACATCTGGTAACGTGTTTTTGCTTATTATTACTTCAGTTAGATGATTGAGCTTCTATGTGCAGAACGATGTTTGAGGAATTCAGTTATATCAGGACAGATTTTATAATTTTATCTTGTGATCATGTTCTTCTTATCAATTAAAAACAAAAAATAAACCAACATATGAAACATTTCTGAATTCCTCAAGGTGTCTACTTTGCTTATGTGAAGAAATTAAGTGTGTTTGGTATTTCTTATATATACAAATAAAGATATATAAAGCTCATAATTTTGTTGTAGTTGACACAAAACTATTTCTCAGTGACATGTTTGGTAATTCGGGACAGTTTCATTATTGCTTTCAGCCCTGATGACATATTTCAAACAATATTATTATGTATCAGCTCCTTGTTTTTTCTCTCCCTCCTTCACTATGTGCAGTTCCGTTCTGCAACAGGCCTTAAATTCATTGATAGAGGTTAAACCGCGGATTAAATTAACAGATTAAGGGCTCTGTTAACTACACCTGCATCAACAGACACCAACATTGCTGCTTGCTTAGAATAAATTCCTTGTTATGCCACTACATGCACACTAAACACACTAAAGAACATTTGGATTAAACTTTATTGTTCGTCATCGTCAGAGAAAATGATTGTGAGCAGCTAAATTATAAAACCTTCTGTTACACACAGTTTGAGGGATTTGAAGTCTGTTCATAAATCTTTAAAAAGTCTGACTGTATCTATTTAAAAGTTGTCTGTAAGCTGCATCTCTGCGGTTCTGTGTTGACACATGTTTTTTTTTTTTTTATCAGGTTATATGAACACATTAGTAGGGCTGTACTCAACCAAAGAAAATCTTGGTCGACTAAAATTTTACATAATCTATGACTAATCGATTAGGGGTGTTTGCTGTAGTCCATTGTTGCTAACTTTGGAGCCAACTCCCTTCACTTTTCCAGCACTTGGAGAAACAACAGACGTGACTTTTTAGCATTTAACTGACACACTGTAGTCTGTGCTATACATTTACTGCCAGACTGACAACTTACCGCTAACCTTTTCCTCTGCTCCACTCGTATCCACCGTCACTTTCTCTGTGTCCAACTCGCTACGCAAACATACTTCGCAACGCTGTATCAACGGAGTTGCTCGTTTCCAGGCAACGACACAGCGGTTCACTCACGTACTGAATGCGAAATATTTCTGAATGAGTGGATATTTGGTGTTAATTCTGGCATTAAAAATATGTTTTGGTTCACGTTGATATAATTGTAGGAGAAACACTGATTCCGTAAACGTTCAGTGCATTTAGTAAACGCTCAATAACCGTTGAAAACAGTTGAAAACAGTTAGACTGAAGTCGCGTTATTTTGGGCGAGTCCAAAGTTGTGAAAACAGCGGGGGTGTTTTGAATACACCCCAGTTGTTTTCACAGGTAGTTTGTTAGTCTGTCCCCCCGCCGCAGGAAATAATGGATTAATCCCAGAAAGCTGCTGATGTAGCACTTTTCTCTTTATAAAGTAACATGGAGATTATTCACCAATGAGAATTTAGTCAGGTGAGAGCATATCAACCATTTCATAGACTAGTCGACCACCAGACTACAGCCCTAAACATTAGTGCTTCATTTCATTTCATCAGCATTTTAATATTGTCCTGATTTACCTGAAACATGCCTGGACACTGAGAAAATGTTCTCATTTTAAAAAAACATGTAAACATAAATTCAAAACAATATATGTTTATTTTGGTACACTATTACACCATACATGTTTGTATATAACTTATATGTACAATATATTAGTCATTCAAATTTTATACCCTCACATTAAAATCAAGCTGAAGCATGTCGTTTCTCTTTACCGCTTGCTTTTTTGGGGGGTGGGGGGGTCAACTTCCAGTTTGATGCTGACCACACATAACCCCAATGAGACGTCACAGGAGTTATGGTCATGTGACTTCGGTCAGCGAGGTTTCAGCACCGACTGCTTTGACTGACACTTTTCAGGGCAGAAATACAGAAAAAGCTTCAAATCCTCAAATTTGAAAAGCTGCAACGAGCAAATATTTGACATTTCTGCTTTACAAAAAAAAAGACTACAATCATTATTTGATTATCAAAATAGTTGCTAATTATTGTTCTGTTCAACTGATCAGCTGATTAATAGCTAATCGTTGCTTTAAAGCTAAAAAAAAGAAGGGCCTTATATGGCGGGCCCGATCAATAAAGTGACTATTGACAGTAAATCATTACTTCTCACCATTACAGCTAATTTGGTGGCACATAAATTACTGTATGAAGTGACTGAGTTAATGCTCATTAACTGATGATCCATTAAGTGCTTAACTAATCAGATAAACTCATAGTAATGATGAGCAACAGGAAATTATGATACATCCTGCGTTAATTCATGCATTAGCAACAATGAACTTTAAGTCACATGATTTAGCATTCATAAGAAGTATATAAACATTTAATAAATGGTTTATAACACTCTATAATGTAGTTATAAGTACATATGAGAACATTTTAAGTGTTAATAATGTACATTATTCGTCAGAAATGATAACTTCTTTTATGAATACAGCAGCCTCCACTGATACAAACACTTATCTCTGCTTAAAACTACATTAATGATGTGTTAAAACCATTTATAAATGCTTATAAATGCTAAATAAGGACACTTAAAGTAAAATGTTACAGTTAAAGCATGTGTTTTTTTGTAACCTCATAATAAAATGTTACCAGAAATTCTTCATCAAGCAGTAATAAGAGTGTGTCGGCTGTTAAATCGATGCAGATACATATCTCATATGGCAACACTTCAAATCCACACTTTCATATCACCTCACAGAAAAGCTGCATCCGTATCAGGAAACTCACTCGCAAGTATTATTATCATTTTATCCTCATGAGCAGATTTAGTAGAGAAGCGTGAAAAAAAAAAAAAACCTCATAAAAGCTGTTTGGCTGCCTGCCAGAGTTGTTTGTACGATAATCCCTCGCTGTCCCTGAATGTCACAGCTCCTGTTTGTGGAAACATTTCAGCAGCCATTTTGTTTTCCTTCCACTAAAGTATTCAGGAGCTGATGTTAAAAAAAAACAAACAAACAAAAAAAAAAGGAGAGTAAATACAACTCGGAGAGAAAAGTAAAGCTGCTGCAGGTAGATTGAGGTTTGTTCCTCTCTTCTAACTCGACTCTCGCAGGCGGGAGAATCGCTGTTTGTGGTTGTTATTAAGGATTTATTTGGTCCCTCAGAGTTTAATGTTTACGTGACATTTTTTGGGGGGGATTTTTCGCTCCAGAGTTTCTCTCAAAACACACACATACACACATACCGCTTTCACTCCTTTATGTGAAATAATAATCTATTTCTTCACTTTCTAATAATAAAAACAAACACGAGGATTTGTTGACCTTATTGAAAGTAAGACATCACATTACGGCTTAAAGGATGAATTCACAGTTTGTCCAAGCGTCTCTTAAAGCGACAGTCAGGTGTTTCCCTGTTGAGCTGCTGGTAACAAAAAGAGGGACTTTGGCACTAAAAAGACTGTAATGTTGACTTTTAAATACATTTTTGCACAGAAGGAAGACTGTGAATTTGGATTATAGCAAAAAAAAACCATGTTTTCATGTTGATATGAACTCCTGACTATTGTTATAACACACAGACTTGAAAAATTGTGAACCTTTCCTTCAAATAACTAAGAGGTACTTCACTGGAGATCCACGCTCCTTATTATTTAAAGGAGATTCTGCATGTTGGAGTGTTTTTTTTTTTTGCCCAACATAAACTCACTTATCAGGTACAGTCTCTGTCCGCAGGATGAATAAAATCCAAACATCAGTCTCTAAACATCAGCGAGTGAGCGTCATCTTCAACATCTTCAACACCTTCAACGGCTGCAATTTCGGTGTCGTTTGTTTGCGAAGGCACCGCGGGTTTCTTATCACAAAGTCATGAGAGTGAGATGCCTCTTCCTGGCGTATAAACTTTATCCAACTCAAACACAAACTGGGTTTCATTCTGGTCTTCTGGTCTCTCGCCCCGACACTCAGGAGGATCATCGAGACTCTTCCTGTTGGGTCCCACCAGAAAAATATAAGACCCACAAGCTTCTTCCTTTTTTTTTTTTTTTGTTTAGGTCCGGACTTGTTTACTTATAGGAAAGTAATCTCAGTCTCTTGGTTCTGGTAAGCCTCCTCCTGCATCTCAGTGTACAGCTGGTCCATCCGCTGGAAGGCCAGGTACCCCTTTTTACCTGCAGGTGAAGAAGAAAAAGTGGAAAATGTAATAAAATAACCTTCAACTGAACAGCTGAGAAGTGTGTTTCTGATTGAATTTGGTAGGTTAATGTACCAAAAGACAGGACAGTCTCTCTGGCCGCGCTGCGAAGGTCTTCATCTGCTGATCTCCACAGATCTGCTATGTGGTCCACACTCTCTGTCGCCTGGCAAGCACAGACACACACACACACACACACACATTTCAAGACTTGATAGAGTACCAGGTGGTGCTAAAAAAAAGACAACAGTATTTCTGTGAGTGCTGCTGTGTCTGCTGAGAGTGTGTGTAATGTGTGTTGCTCACCCTGAGACATTTAAGAGCCAGACAGGAGCCTTGTTGGGTTTGAACATTAGTGCTCTTCAGACTCTCTGTGTAGTAAACGACTGCCTGGAGAAGAAGGTCAGAGAGTAATAAGAGAGATATTATATTGTTGTTGTAGCTGCATCGTTGCACTTACTGTTAAACCCAGAGAGGGAGGCTGTTATTTGCAGATAAAAACCTGAGCTGCTGTGTGTCAGAGATATCTATGGGTCTACAGCCATGCTAGAAACTCAGCAATGACAATGCTAACATGCTGGTGTTTAGCAGGTATAATGTTTACTGTGTTCTTAGTTTAGATCATTAGTGTGCTCACAGTTGGTAATTAACACTATGCACAAAAAACAGATGAGACTGATTTATTCATTAAACAAAGTTTTGGTGATGGAGCTCAAGGAAAAAGGTTGAGTGGTTTGTCCTGGCTGGGAGGGGGGTTATTAGCAGGCAGCTACACATTTCTCCGTTTTCTATTTATCGGTTTAGCGTCGTCAAGCTAGGCTAACCCACTGTTGCTAACTTTGGAGCTAACCTTCACTTTTCCAGCAGTTGGGGAAACAACAGACGTGACTTTTCATGGTGTTGACAAGCTGCAGCGTTTATTAACTGACACACTGTAGTCTGTACTGTACATTTACTGCCAGACTGACAACTTACTGCTGCTGCTAACCGTTTCCTCTGCTCCGTTAGCATTAACCGTTATTTCAGACGCTCTCTCCCTCTCTTGCTTCACCACTCACTGGCTAAGCAGTTACGCTAACTGCAGTTTCCATGACAACGACACAGACGTTAACTCACATTTCGAGACAGCGCTGCTCAACGGCTCCCAAACACTATGGATTTAAGAATAAATGGATATTTTTGACATTTATAAAATATTTTCGGCCTGGCGGGGGCTCTCGTTGGCCTGTACTATTATAATGGAAACACTGCGGTCACATTTCTCTGCTCAAGTAATGTTTTTGTCATGTAAAAAGTAGCTAAATATTGTTTCTGTTGTGTGTTGGGTGTGAAGGAAATACTAAATAGCTAAAATCACAGAAACAAATACAACCTGTTACATAAAGCGCAGGTGATGTTAGTTTGTTTTTACATTTATATCTGCCCAGTAAAACCTGAACGTTTCACTCTGTGTAGCTTCCTTGGATTTTTATTTCACATGAAGCAGTTAGCTTCTCATTCTGAGCGAAAAGCATTGAAATTAACTATAAAATAAGTTTCCTCACATACTCATGTGGCAAATTAGGAAGTAACAGACCCTTCTCTCCTCACACAGACAGTCTGTAGTTGAACTCTTCTCCAATTCGTAAGATTCAGTAAATCAAAATAACTTGACAATCAGTAACTTTTTCGTCTAGCAACATCATCAAGTCCAAAATTCAATATGTCCAATACTTTGATTTATGATCAAACACCTGAAAAACTAATGACATCAGCCTCACCTGTGTTTTGCTAACATGCTCAACGGTAAACATTACACCTGCTTTAACATCAGCACAGGAACATTTTTATTGTGAGTGTTCATTAAGCTACTGTTTGTTTTATTAACGTTACAACAGTGACAGTTTAACGTTTATGTACTTTGCTCCTGAAGGCCTTGCAGCCTGCGGCTCTGCACAGGCAGTTGGCGGCAGCTTTGCAGACTTTGTGGTTGGAGTCGACCTGCAGGGCGGCCAGAGTCTGCAGTGTGCACGCCAGCGGGAGGAGCTCCGAGATGCTGCGTCCCCTCAGTTTATTTAAACCTCGCCTCCTCTTCGGGCTCCTCAGGGCGGACAGGATGTACTCTGAAACACATGACACACCACAAGCTCCATTTAGTAAATGTTCTGGAGCTTTCAGTCAGAGTCAAGTTTGCGTTGTAGATGTTCAAATATCCATTTTTCATCTGAAGCTTCTCCTCACAGCTTGATTTTCTGCATTTTACTGTATTAAAATGAGTAAATTTAGCTGCTAATACATCTGTATTTCTATTTATGTTGGATTTTTAAGTATTTTTACGTTGTGCTACTTATACTTTTACTTCAATAAAGGATCCGAGTACGTCTTCCAACACCGAAGGTCACAGAAACTGATGAGTCACCAAATAAGGTGAGAAGATAGTTAGAAGTTTAGACATCCAGACTAACAGATGTTGCAGATTTAGAAAGAATTCAGGCTGAAAATAAATTATCTTTCTGCTTCTTAACAGCGAGACTGATCGAGTCACAAATGATGATCAGTAAGCGTGTAAATCATCCTTTAAACCTGTCAAAAACTCTGCTGGGGAAATGTTTGTAAATGTGTAAAAATGATTTGCTGTTGTAGGAAAAAAATGAAAGAAATATTGTGCATGAATTATATCATCAAGGAGGTTTTCACAAACACTCTGAGGTGCTTCTGAGAAACATAGGACGGAAACTAATAGTCGAGTAACTGATCAGTTAATTATTTGGCATCTATTTTTTGGTTATGAATTAATCATTTGAGTTATTTTCCAAGCAAAAACATCCACTGTTTGCAGATTCTAGCTTCTCCAGTTTAAAGATTTGATGCTTTTTTTCCTGTTTTTACATCATAAACAAATTATTTTGGGTGTTTTTTCAGTGTTGATCGGACAAAACAAGATATCTAAACGTGAGATGGACGTTTTTAGCTGATTTCTGACTCTGTTCATGCTGATAAACTAATAATTTAATTGAGAATTTAATCCAAATCTGATTAGAGCTGCAAGATAATCTTTTTTTTTGTCCTTTGCCGATCACATATCTGTGTTTTTAATGTCCTAAGACCTTAAGATAATGAAAATCTCTACATCTCAGAATAGTAAATTCAATTTGATCTAATCTCTCTCTCTCTCTCTCTCTCTTACTTTGGGCTGTAAACTTCGCCCGTTTGGTCTTAAAAGTGCAGCTTGAAACAAGTGCCAAGATTTATTTCAGCTTTTATTCGTCTCAGATTGACTTCTGCACAGAAAACGCTATGATGTTGTTGTTGTTCCAGCAGCTTTCAGAAGGGATGTGCTATGCAAACCAAATGTGGTTTTGAACAGTTTAATAAACAGCAGACGTCAGCGTCGGTCAGAGGAAAGCTGGAAGAAGAGCAGAGAAGAAGAAAATAAGGAAGGAAGGAAGGAAGGGAGGATGTGTTCTTCGTTGCGTTTATTTCTGATCATAATTTGGCAATAAGATGAATCTTAAAAGATCCTTTAAGCCGAGATGCAGCCTCTACAGCTACACACACACACGCAGTTTGTTTGGTGTGACCTGTTGGCAGTAATGTAGACGGATGATCCAGATGCCTAGTCTGGGAACCAGACGGATCTGTGAGCCCCGTGTTTTATTGGTCTGGCGATGTCAGGCTACCAGATGCCTCCAGTTCGCTGGAATTTCTGGAACGTTCTCAGGTCCTAAAGCTCTCTAGTACGAACTATAACACAATATCATTCCTCAAATACTCGACAGATACCAGCAGAAAACACACACACACACACACACACTGTACATGCACATATATATATGTACACAAACTCTAGAGACACCTTTCACCTGTGAAGTCAGTAGAAACAAATAAAGATGGTTTTAAATGTCTGTTCAGTGCTGTTCGGTCGTCTATAATCATTAAACGCAACCATCTTGTTACTACGAGTGATGATGTCATACATGTTTTTTTTTTTCTGTTTTTCTAACTTTTGTCGGTTTCTTTGAACGATCTCCTAAATATTACTGAACATAGAAACTCATCGGTTTATATAACGATCAACAAGTTTCAAGTTTTTCCAACTTTTGTTTTGGAGAAATCGTGTTGTGTCTGGTGGACAGCTGAGAATACTACATTACCCATGAGCCTCAGCTGCCACTGTTGTAAACAAATTGAAGGTGCTGAATTTACTCCTAAAAGTGACCCAGAAATTAAAACTGATTCACTCTGTAGATCGTAAAATCAGTTTTCTTTTGCTTTCGCTCGTCATCATCATCAGAAGCGACTGAATTTTAAAGGCGGATGTTTCATGTTTGTGATTTTCTGTTATTTATAAACCGCTATGATGTTAAAAATGTTCCAAAACTCGAGGTGAACGTACGTAGAAACGCTCCCTGCGAGTCCAAACTCAGGGCTTCAGCCTGCTCTGAACATTTACTGACGTTGTTACGTCCACCATTTTGAGTCACTTCACCCAAATTACTAAAACATATTTTCATACGAAGCTCTGAAAGGTCAAAGCGTGTAGATATTTTTGGTTTTATTTGTCCTGCCTCCACCTCAATACAGCATGGAACGACTTTCTGCCAAAAGAAACAGTAATATTTTCTGGAGACTGCAGACACATCCGCTGTATTGAGGACAGATATCACAAAAAAGATATCACTTTTTAATAATTTGGTTGATCCAACCCTTTCATTCCCTTTTTATAAACATATAAGAAAAGATTAAAAGTCAAACACACGACATGTTTAAAAGAAGCCGTACCTTCTTTGGAGAGGCGTGAGATGTGTTCTCCGAGCTCCTGGATGCTCCAGCGTTTCAGATACACCGACAGCTGGAAGAGGGTGACTCTCTCTGGGCTGCAGACCGGCCGAGGGCTGGGAACCACCCGGCAGGCCGTCTGGACCTGCTGCAGCAGCTGAGAAAACACTGCAGAGAGGAGAGAGGAGAGAGAAAGCATGTTCAGCTGGGCCTGTGGGCGAGTCAGTCGGTGCAACATCTATTACCGCCTCGACGGTGCCTTTAGTACAGAGGTCAGTAACTGGCGGACCCTGATCTATAATCCATTTATTGTTACGGTAGATTCATTTGACAGCTTTTCTAGTGTTTACAAACAATGTCGTAAACACTAGAGAGGCGTACGAGTTACATCATCCCATGTGATGCTACTCAGCCAATCAGGTCTCTGCATTCCAGGCAGTAAACAGCAGCATATTCAAAAAATTAAGAGGTGAATGACAGACGACAAAGAGACAGAGAGAACGATACAGAAAGTGATACAGAAAGCGATACACAGAGAGAAGACGATCAGATGAGTGATTTGGAGACACGGGGAGAGAAATATGATCAACACACGATCGGAAGATTGAGTCGGGAGGAGATCACAGACGCAACAGGGAGAGAAACAAAGTGAGTCAGAGACGACGGAAAAACAAAAACACAAATGGCGCTATCTAAGAAAAGAAAAGTTGATAGTGAAAACAGAGCTTTCAACCCAGAGTTCATCCTTCCCTCAGGCAGCACAAACAGAGACGATAGCGCTCATTAAAACGGGCGACGTGAAGCATCAGTTTGACACAAAACACAGAGATTTTAACCGAGCAGACCCGCTTCAGTCTGAGCTGAGGTCGCAGAAAATAAACAGTCTGAGATGATGAGAAATGAGAAAAGCTGTTGCTAAACTTTATTTTAAAATGCTACATTTTTCCAGAGCCATTTTATTTAAAAAAAAAACAAAAAACAAAAAAACGCAGCACTTCTTGAGAGGGATCGTGTTTCTGTGCGCTCCGATGCTAAGTGACAAATATCGTCAAAATGTTTTATAAAATGTTTATTTACATGCAGACGTTGATACAACTACTTAAACATAACACACTGGGGTTGCAAAAGAGCGGAAATTTTCCAGTAAAATTCTGGTAAATTTCCGGAAACTTAAGCTGGGGAACTTTGGAAATATTACAAATTGGAAACTTTCCATGAGAATTTATGGGAATTAACTGTAAATTTGGGGCTAATTTAAACAAACTGGACAACATATCCAAACATCAGATGGTGAACATGGCATTTTTCTGTAGAATAAAAAAAAATCTTGTAAAAACACGAATGCAACGGCATGAACAGGAATATATTTGGCTAAACATCTGGAACGGTCTTCAAAATATTTGACAATTGATGTTTGAATTCTTGTATGTTTACAGAAAACCATCTTTCAGGAGTCAGAAGAAACAGCATCACATTAGAGGTAGCTACCACCACCATAATAAGCTTCTTAAACGGTCAATGAAATGAAAAACAGCTTACATTTAGCACCTATTTTTATTTAATATTTCCAAGTTAAACATCAATAATATTATAGATCAAATATATTTAATATATATTTAATTTAATATTATCTGCAGGCTCAAATGTGTGGCTTCAATAGTCTTGAAATCATGTGTGCATGTGATGGAGGAGTGCACAGTGCATGTAGCGGGCGTGGTCTCAGTAGTCCTGCAGTGTGCTGTGTGCATGTGATGGAGGAGTGCACTTGAAGTAAATCTGGTTGTTTTAGCCAAAGATTATGCTACTATATATTTCCCCCAACTATATTTAAGTTCTCTGTTGAGGGCCAACCTCCAGTTTTGTAAATGTCAGATTTATTCCTGTTAATTCCCGCGGAAAATTCCCAGAATTTTGCAACCTTATAACACATTAATGCAAGTTGGACGTGATGTTCTGGACCTTTACTTGAATAAACTTTCTCTGACTTTGCGTTTTAGTTGAATACTCCTGATTCAGTAGTTTGAATTTCTGTTTTTCCTTTGATAGTTTGGGGTTGTCTCTAAAGATAACACATGCAACAAGCTCATCATCCGAGTTCACATCGTGGGGAAATATAAAGGAATTATAAAATAAAGTAGAAGCAGATGAGGTGCGTCGAGGGAATAAAAACATCAGTGGATTTCTTATTAGTACCTTTTTCTGATTGGCCGGGCTGCTTGGCCTTCACCTTGTGTGTGTAACGCTTCCTCAGCGTCCTGGAGAAGCAGTCGGTTTGGCAGCAGAAAGGCGAGCTGCTGTCGTTAACGCACTCCTCCCAAAACAAGAGCACGTCCTTCCTTCTCTGAGCTTTAGGGAGGACTGAGGGTGAAGAGCGGAGAGAGAGAGGAAGAGGAGGAGAGACTGGGTTAACATATAAACATGTAACAAGACAAAACAAGATAGTCCTGTAGTGTTTAAAGGTTTTATTTCATGCTTATCGTGTATTAAGTGTGTAAATCCTCCACTGACTGTCGACGGCGGAGATGTTGTCGTTCTTCTCCAGCAGCAAACAGCTGATCCTTTCGAGGACTTCAGCTTGGAGAGACATTTCTTCCAGCAGATCCCTCCGAGACGGGACGAAGTCGGTGGTTTTCATCATCTGAGGAAACATCACACACACACACATTAGATCAGTGCACATCAAAAGCAAATGCAAACAAAAGCAGATGTCTGATGTTCTCACACTGCAAATTTTGCAACCTCTCAAGTGTTTATTGCAACGTTTTGACCTGCAAAGTCTTCGTCAGGCGAATATGAACAACAGAAAAGTGATATATATATATACACACAAATATCTCCCCAACAATCTGCCACAAGAAGGAAATGTCCAACTAAGAATTAAAATTAAAAGTAAAAGTAAGAGAGAAATGTTTACATTGTGCAGAATATTCATGAGAAGCAGCAAAGTTCTGTGTTTTGGCACAAGAGGGAGACATGTGTGTATGTAAGAAGGTGTAAAGAGATGAAATAATGAAGGTGTTTTATGTCAGGATCCCTTGTTTTAAACCTTGGATGACTCTGTATTAAAGTCCAAATATATCCAAAATATTTTGAGTTGCTTTGCAGACGTGGAAGTTTTGAGGTCATTCAGATGAGAACGAGCGCTAAAATCTGGATCAACGCTCCGAACCACAGCTGGAACAAATATGAGCTGATAGATGGACTCTTTCTTTCTTTCTTTCTTTCTTTCTTAACTTCCATCATGAAACTTTCACAGATATTATTGAACACACATGAAGATCTGTTCCCACCTGCACATGCATGTTTTAAATGTTTAGTGTAGTAAATCCCGTGTCGCTGTGTAAACTAGCTTCTCATCCTCTATTAGTCCCGTCAATCTAACTCAAAATAGAGAAACTGCAATAGTAATGTTTCATAGTTTATATATATATATATAATATTTGCAGATTTAGTGGAAGATACTTTTTTTCAAGGTTGAAAATAACGTTTCAAAGTTATAAAGTGATGGAGTCTCGGTAAAACTGTGTTAATATTGGAGGGTCTTTGTGAACCTATCCAACATATTTAGTCTATTTTCTAAGATTTTCTGGGACAAACTTTCCAATAAAACACTTTTCAGAGGATATTTTAATGTCTTAAACATGTATTTGAGGTACTTCTAGCCCCTCAAACCTAAATTTTTATGCCTAATTTTCCACTCAAAGTGCTCCTGTAGGTGCATCTGCAGCTAAAATGTCCCTGAGACATTATGTGTAGTATCTATGATGACACGATCCCCTCCATCCCCTGAAAAAGCCCTCAGCAGTGGCACATGATGCAGGTGCAATACGTGTGTGAGAATCTGAGCCTGTCATCGGGGTCTTACTTCCCATAAGTAGTTCAAACAAATATCATAAGGACAAACAAATAATAATAATATATAGATATGTATTATTGTTGTTTGTTTTGATCTTTACCACCACCGTGCGCCTCATACGGTGCTCAAGATTTGGAGCTGTGCGCATGATGTCATCCATAGCAACAAGATCAAACCCCGAGTTGTTTAATTTCTTTAGTAAAAGTTTCTCTCAGCAGCTTTTTAAAAATCTGTCTGAAGAGAAAAATGTTAGCGAGGAACTTTTAGTGCCACTTCAGAGGACTCTAAGCACTAAGATAAGATCCTTTGTCATCCTAAGTTATTTAAAATAATAAATATGTGTTAAAGTCTATAAAACATGTGAGCAGTTCTGCAAAAAAAAAAAAAGGTGGTTAATGTGGACGAAGCCCGTGACACGCTGCAGGAACTGTACCTGTAGCAGGATGCAGCAGATGTCCAGGTGAGTCTCCAGAGCCTGATCGAGACCCCAGTTCCCAGAAGTCAGAGGGGTGATGACCAGCTCCTCCTCAGAAGTTGATTGGCTGTCCTGAGAGAGGAGGCCGAGACTCCTGAGCGTGCTCTGCTGGAGAGAACTGATGCTGCAGGATAAAAAAATAAAAAGAGAGAGAGATGAGTTGTTTCACAGTAAAAATGAACGTTTAGCGTTTTATTTGATTCGTTCTGTGAGCTCACCCACCCGCTGTCTTTTAGCCTCATGCTGCCCAAACAGGAAGTGTCGTCATCTGCGTTGAAGTCATGTGACAGGAAGTCAAAGCTGCCCAGGACTTCCTCGACAGCCAGAGTCTCCTCCGATGATGAGCTTCTCAACATGGAGAGGTCGTTCTGGAGGAGAACACGTGTACACATTCATGAAGCTAAAGGGCAAACACACACTATGCTTGTCCGTGTGTGTGTGTGTGTGTGTGTGTGTGTAGACCCGTCCCTCAGTTACCTTCAGTATGGTTGCCAGGTGCAGTATCTTGTCGTCCAGCGCTCTCAGCTCCTTCTCAGAGCAGCTCTGTTTCCGAAACGTCTTCTCCAGCTCGCCTATCATGGCTCCCAGCCTGAGGGCCTGAGCCCTGCGCTGGGCGCCGCTCACCCCGGGCCTCCCCGGCGCCGGAGCGGCTTCCTCCGCGGGCGGCGACGGGGCTACAGCCGGCGGCGGAGGAGTGGGCGGCGAGGGCGAGGCTGGGGCCGAATACGACTGACACTCTGGGGAGTCCTTAAAAGAAATGAGGAACGATCCTGAAAGTTAATTTAGGACGAAAAATAAACTTGAGACTCGTTTCTGAAGCGTCCTCCTCTGACCTCCAGTTAGGAGACAGTGTGACGACACTCAGAAACCATGATGACGTGTCGTAGATCTCTCACACAGATATATACACACACACCATTTAGAAAAGCGGCCTGTTGAGTAAATTCAAATTGCGGTGACTCAGCGGTGTGAAATCAGCCACATTCAACCACATCCTTCTTTAATTCCCATCATATTGCAGCATCTGAAGACACATTGCACAGACGCGATGTCGCAAACCGCTCACTGTTGCGGTCGCCGCTGTGATGGAAACTTCCATAACTAAAGGAAGTGAGCGAGGTCAAGCTGCACTTTATGTCTGATAAAACCGAGGCCTGAGTGCAGACGAAACGAGACGGAGACCTGAGATACAAACGCAACTAGAGGTCACAGATTTATGATTTGAAGCTGATGAACCGATCAGATTAATATCTCTGCTCGGGTTAAGGATTAGTCTCGGACTTTCAGGGCTCTGGTGTTTGCAGCTGAATGCTTTTGTAGGAGTTAGATCAGTGTGTGAGGGTCGCGTGACCTCGCTAAGTACCAGATCATGAGGTGTGGTGGTTGAAGTGGGAACAAGGTTTGGGAGCAGGGTTAACATCCTGGTTTATTCCCTTCACTGAAGGAGCGCGGATTAACAGGCGAGAGGTTTCAACGACCCGCGGGTGACGTTCTCTCGTACCTTCTCCGCCTCTAATTGTGGTAATTAACTCAAGCATCCCACACTTCCTCCTTTGTATCCGTGGAATTTGACCACCCACAACACACGAATATCACGCCTATACACAGTGTCTGCAAGGTCTTATGGCGGAGGAGGGACTCTGATACAGTCTGCTGTAGGGGCTTCAGCACTTGATATGTCCCAAACCTTGTTCCCACTTCAACCACCACACCTCATGATCTGGTACTGAGCCAGGTCACGTGACCCTCACACACCGATCTAACTCCTACACTGTTCAGCTTCAAGACATCAAAGTCTCGTACACGCTTTTCTCCGCTGAAGATGCCGACCATCACTCAAAATATCCACGACAGCCTCTGTAAGATATTTTCTCACCTTCACCTTTAACGACAGCTGCTGTTGACTTACATGAAGGGGAAAAGATTCATTCTGTAACGTCACAGTGTTTAGAAATGCACCATGTGAACAGTTTATCTCTAAAATAAATAAATAATAAGATTTAAGACCTTATAAAAATATGTTATCACAAGTTTATGTGAAGCTGCACGCTCCCTGTTACAATCCTTTTTTTTAAATGGTAAAAACAATCTTTTGTTTATTCAAGTCAAGTTTTAATAAAACATCTCTCCTCTCATGGATTATCTCTGCCTGAACGTCATCTCCTAACAGGTTAGGACTCCTCTGGATCTCATCTAAACGTCAGCTGATGATGATGTAGCAATGATTTTCTAAAAGAGTTGATAAAAATGAGTCTGAACAAAGCGGAGCCAAAACGAGAACTTCTTGGCCTGTTAGGGGTGATATCCTTCTCTGACAAAGCTTGATAAATACGGCCCCAGATGAGCGAGTGATGACACAAGACATGAGAGACGACAAGAAACTAAAACAAGAAGGGATTTAACGAGATAAAAAAGGAGCAGCGCGCACAGCTGCAAATCTTTTACGGGAGTATCGGGTGAAGATGAAACAAACAAAACAAAACACCGGCGCTCACATTATGGACAGAAACAACAGAAAGTGAAGCGTTTTCAGTGTGAGGAAATCATCATCTGTGGGCGTTTCTGTCCACAATTAAATAAGAAAACAGAAGAAGACGCATCAGTGAGTGCCGACGTTTTGTTTTGTTTTATTTAATAAGACGAGACGAGCTGGTAGAGCGGGGGAAATAAAGACATGAGACAAGAACTGGAGCGAGAAAAGCAGACCACAAAATATTGGTAGCTTGTTCATATTATGAGGGAAGAAAAGTGCACATATCCCAAAAAAGAAGGTGCTGGACTAAACAAGAGATATCAATCTGCACGCTGCTCTCTGCTCCCATATTGTTTCTGTTATTTTCTTATTCAGGCATCAATCAGATCTGACGCAGAGCAGTTTGCTGTTAAGAAGATCCAAATCAATCTTTTTCTCTTTTTCTCCTTAAAGCTGAAATATATTTAAATGTTTTGCTAGAAATATGAATACTGAAATCTTTACTGTGCATTCTTGTAATAATATAGTAAAAACGTCTTCATGAGCCACTGAACCACTTCTAAACCTACTTGTTAATAAATGTCAAGAACAACTAATGGTAAAGTCCAGCAAGGTCAGAGGTCAGAGTCTGAAGAGCAACAAACACATGGCAGAAGCTGGATCCTGCCTCTTATGGATATAAATATAATGACAATTAAATAAACTTGAGTGTGGTCTCACATATATAACAATAATAATAATAATATTTTCTGGACTATAAAGCGCACTTAAAAGCCTTTCCGGAGCGCTTTATATATGTCAAAATGTTTCAGTACGACGGGATTAGCAGGCAGCTGCACATTTCTCCGTTTTGTATTTATCTGTTTAGCATCGCTAAGCTAGGCTAACCCATTGTTGCTAACTTTGGAGCTAACCTTCACTTTTCCAGCAGTTGGAGAAACAACAGACGTGACTTTTCATGGTGTTGACAAGCTGCAGCGTTTATTAACTGACACACTGTAGTCTGTACTGTACATTTACTGCCAGACTGACAACTTACTGCTGCTGCTAACCGTTTCCTCTGCTCCGTTAGCATTAACCGTTATTTCAGACGCGCTCTCTCTCTCTCTCTCGCTTCACCACTCACTCGCTAAGGAGTTACGCTGCCTGCAGTTTCCATGGCAACGACACAGACGTTAACTCGGCGCTGCTCAACTGCTCCCAAACGCTACTGATTTAAGAATAAATGGATATTTGGTGTTATTTTTGACATTTAAAAAATATTTTTGGCCTGATGAGGGTTCTCGTTGTAATATTTAAGGGGGAACATTGGCTACCGTTTGATTTAGCGCCTCTCTTTAGCTTTTTTTTATTATTAAAATCAGGTTTTTAATGCAGTGTTTAATGCAACTTCTTCAGAGTTGTGTATGACATGTATGTATTATTTTGTACCTGCACACTGACGCTGTCCTGTTCGAGGGCTGCTGCTGCTGCTCTCTGCGTCTCAACATCTGGTTCTCCAGCTGTGTTTTTTCTCAGGATGTCAGGAGTGCTGGACCTGTAGTAGCAAATATATCATCTTTATTCATGTGAGAAAGAGCAAAGGTCAAAGCGGTATTATTATTTCAGCATTTCATATGGTGGTATACAAAAAAAACACACAAAAAAAACAAGTGAAAACAATTGCACTGCTACAAAAGTGGATCCTATTTGATTAATGGACATTTAACAGCATGTTTTATCCATAAAGAGTTTTTATTGTTACACTTTGATCTGTTAACTTTAACAAGCAAAGTGAGACAAATAGCAGAGATTTACAGAAACCAAATGATCCGAGCTCAAACTGCTGCAGGTGTTTTAGTGAAATAAAAATGAACATTTTTGTCAAACGCTTGTCTGCAGTCGTGATAATCAAAGTTTTTCTTGTGTTACAAGCCTCAAAACAAATATTTAATTTATTTTAAACACAAACATTATCCATGAAACAAAGTAAAATATTGACTTGTCAAGCAGACTGTATCTGACATCAAACACCACGTCGACATTTTCTGCAGGAAAAGCATTTTATAGTTTATTTGTTGCAGTTGTTGCTGATTATTTAATGTTCCCTTCATCTGTTAAATATAACAGAGCCCGAGGAGCGACGTGTACGTGGCTTCATGAATCATTCTGACGGCACTCCAAACTGCATTTTTTTCCCAGTTTCCATGTAGTGGAGAGACGTGTGAACCATCATCTCTGGTGTTTTAATATTTTGGTACACTGATTGAATCACTAGCCATCAAAATATGCTTTACAAAGTCATTATTATCATTGAATGTTTCCTTTACAGTCTTAACTTTTCTGCTTTGTGAGTTATTCCAACCACCTGAGGAGTCGTAAACTTTCATCCTCACCTCTGTAGCACCGGCAGGGAACTCGTTTTACTCTCCGCTGGTGTTGACGGAGAATCAAACTCTCCCCACTCTTCCTCCTCCTCTTCCTCCTCCTCCACCTGCTCCTCCACTTCCTCCCCCTCCCTCTCATCCACAGTCTTCCTCCCCTCCTTCTCCTCTGTGGAGATCTCTGAGGATCCTTCCTCCCCCAGGGACAAGTGACTCTGGCTTCCTACCAGACTGGTGCCTTGACTGGGGCTGGACGGGTAGCTGTGAGTCCACGTGAGACTGCGGAGGGTTTGATTTTCATATGAAGCACCGCAGAAAAACAAAGACCACACTGACTTTGACTGACTAATTTACGATGGAGTGTGTTTTTAATCATTTTTGGACAACAATAATAAACTATATCAGACTGCAGAACATATTTATTAATAGATAAGGTAGATTTTTTAGTGTTCAAAGGAATTAACTGCCTCCTACCTCGGCGTGTTGGGGCTCTGAGGGCTGTGCTGTGACGTGATGGCGGTGTGCGAGGGGTTGGACAGGTAGCTGAGCAGAGACACGCCTCCTCTGTTATGACGACCTTTAGACACCAGTGACGGGAGCGAACCCTCTCGATCCCGTAGCTCACGCACCATCGACTGAAGAGGAGGAGGAAGAAGAGCACATAACAAACTTAAAAATGGTCGGCCGTTACTGATTGGACACTTGATGAAGAGATTCAGGGTCATGTACTGTATCAAATGCACATTTATACTAATTCTGCTGTCTGTTGCTGCACCAAAAGAGGTGTTGCATAGTAACACATAGATGCACTGTGCTTATAATGGCTACTAATACGTGTGTGTTGCAGTGATAGTGTGTTATGAAAGAGTATTGTGTGTATGTATTTGTGTGTTGTGGGGAAATTATACTGCATACACGGTCACATTGTGGGAACTCGCTGCCCTTTTTGGGGACAAAATTCAAGCACTCATGACGTAAATCATTAATTTTAAGGGTTAAGATGTGGTTTAATGTTAATGTTAAGGCATGTAGTGGTTATACTTACGGTTAGGTACGTCTCTAGGGAATGATTTTAACTCAATGTAATGTCTTTTTGAGTGTGTGTGTGTGTGTGTGTGTGTGTGTGTGTACTCACTATAAAGTATTTCTCGGTGAAGGAGGGCGTGCTCGGTGCCGTCCAGCTGTAAACTGAACTCTTTCTGCTGGAGACCGACTGCCTGCTGAGAGACAGCGGACGCATCTTCTCTGTGCTGTCGAACGGGCTGCGGGTGCAAATATACACAAACATTTATAAACACACACACACACACACATATATATAAATGAACATTACACACTTCCATCCATGTCACCCGCTTCTATACCTTTCCTCACTTTGAAGATCTTTGTGTAAATCCTCGTGTGTGTGAGCATATAACACATGAAAAAACTGAAATTACTGCAACTTTTTAGCGTCAGTGCATGTAAATCTGTAGATTTTGTGGTTTCATGCTTGTGCTTGGTGTCGTTTCCATGCCCCCCCCCCCCCCCTCCACTCAACTGATTTATTCATTTTTTTATTGACAACTGAGTAAAATCATCAGTCTGCAAAATTCCTTGCAGCGTCTCTAAAAGGATATTTTGGTCTTTTGGGAGCTTTGACTTCACTTGTGTTGGAGGTTGCCAACATCCTGCTTCTTATTCATTGGTTTTTGGACATGCACTCCTGGAGGGGGGGGAGGGGGTGAGGGAGGGTGAGGGGGACGGGGGGGGACCCGCTGATATTTGTCTCCACTGAGGTTTCATTTAATAAAAATCAGCTTCTCCCGTCGGCCCCGGCTTTGACAAACCGACACGTTTCCCGTCTTGTCTTGCTGCCCACAGCTGGATGCTGTAATTTGCTAAACTAAATGTATCATGTAGGTGATATAAAGTTCATATAATGGCAACAACACTGGTGGAAATCACTGAAATGTGACTCATTTAGGGCTCTGTGTGTGTGTGTGTGTGTGTGCGTGTGTGTGTGTGTGTGTGTGTGTGTGTGTGTGTGTGTGTGAATTCGGCAGCCTCGTGCGAGTTTCCATCTCTCTGAGGAGAATCCATGAAAAGTCCTCCACCTGGCTTCTCTAAACCCTGAAATGTGATCTGTCATGGTGCAAGGGCACAGCAGTATGTGTGTGTGTGTTACTGTGTGTGTGTGTGTGTGTGTGTGTGTGTGTGTGTGTATTTGATGTACACTCTGTTTTCAATCAGCTGCTCGGTGACAGCTGGCTCAGGTTAGAGGTACAGCCAGGAGAGAGAACAACAAGAATAGATTCTGCATCACGTCTCTGAATTTAAAATACTGCAACACATCATTTGTTGTTGTTGTTGTTGTTGTTTACATCTCGTTGTTTACAGTTTATCCTTGTTCCACCGCTGTGGTAAAGACACGGTATTGTAAAGATGATGTTTGAGTTTCAGTAAAGAACAAAAACAAGGCGCTCGTCCTGCTCCGCTCGGTCGTCTCACAGCTAAATTTAGGAACAAACTGCAGGTGATTCAGTATAATCCCGTTTGTGTATTTTCCTGAACGCATCACCTCGAATTCATGTTAGCTGCGAGGAATTCAAGAAGCGGGAACTGCTGCCAGAAAAGCTCAGAGGAGAGCAACAGAAGCTGCAGCACAGGTACAATATCATCAGCGGGGTTTTTCTCTTCAATACTTCACAGAAGATCCATCTATAAGTATGACAGCAGGGCCGCGGTGCGTTCAGGTACAGTCCGAGTAAATAATGCAGCCAGAAATTTGTTGTTTCTTTTACTCTCTGGTGTCATGATGTGGAGCAGTGAAAATGAACGATGCTTATAGAAGTCAGGTAAGGGAAAAGTTGACCTTTTTGCTGAGACTGAGAGGCGACTTGTACATCACTAGATGGTCGAAGCGGTCATTGTTCTTGTTGAAATAAGGACGGCGGTTAGGGACTAAAATAAAACTCAAGTCAAAAAGGTTTTATGTGGGAAATCAATTAAACATACTATGATTTTTTTTCCAAATTAGGCGGTACTGTAGCAATTCATGTATAAGATATTAAGTGTCTGGTTGCTATGAAATTTCAATTTTATTTATTTATTTTTTTTCATTTTTCTTTTGTACTGTGCCACTGTTCTATAATCCTTCTTGTTTATGATATTTTCTCAACAAAATCCCTCAAAAACTAATAAAAATGTAAGTGAAAAAAAAATAGAAGTCAGGTTAGGATTTACTTATGAAACAGAGTCACTGATTTTGTGACATTTTGTGCCGTGAAATTGATTATTATCTTTTATTTAAACTGACGTGATGCGTTTGTGGATTTCACAGTTTCATCATTTAGTTTTTAAGTTGAATATTTTGTGCTTCTTTATGTCTCTTTGTGTTTTCATTCCTCTTGTTTCAGCCCTTCACTCCAGGTATTTTTTTCTAATTTTTCTTGCATGTTTTAGGTAGAAAATGTGAACTTTTCTGGGGGCTGTTCGATCGGATTGCGGCCCAGCTGCGCTTGTCATTCATGTGATTCATCGGGTTAATATGATACCCACCCAGGCAGCAGGGATACGGGACGCTTCACAGGTCAAAGACGAGAATTCAGACAAGACATTCTCACATTTTTACGCTACAAATTCAATTTTCTCGCACAGCTGTCCGCACCTATTCCCCCGTCATACCATCCAGTTATTGTGCTTTCTTTTTTTTTTTTTTTTTATTTGATTACGTCATGACGTTATTTATGTGTCACCATCCAGCCTCTTCCTCTCGTCTTTCTAGGTCATTCTCATTTGTTTTGTATTGATGTGTTTGTGTGTGTGTGTTTTCTTACTTCCAGGTGACTTCCAGCTGCAGTTTGATGGTTCCCAGCTCCGTGACGTCCACCAACATCAGCTGCGGCCTCACCACGAAGAAGTCGGCGCTCGCGCACGTTACCATGCCGACCAGCAGCCAACCCAAACCCTTCGCCTCCATCACCTTGAAAGACCAGATCTGATAGATTAGACATGTGTGCGAATCGCCTCAAGTGCAGTTGAAACAAAACTTTCTGGCGTTGAAAAGGAAAGGAAATTAGGTCAGTTTAATAAAAAGTCACAGGAGAAAACTTTGGTGTACTGCCGCCAAACGCAAGGGATTGTGGGTATTCTGGCTTTTTGAAATCAGTGAAAATACTCCTCTTTTCACCTTGATCTCAAAGTTGTGGTGTATGTGCGGGAGGAAGACCATCTCCTCTTCGTCCCAGGCCTGTGTGTCGTCTGACTCGATCCTGCCTCTGATCCTCCAACGCTGGCGTCCCAGCCGCACCACCACCTGGTTACATGACATCATGGAGACATGACATCATCACCAACCATAACTCACACAACACATCGCTGAGTTATGTCAAGGGCGAGGGTTAAAGAGAAGGAGAACATGAAGATACTGCATGTCGTTTGCTTTCAGTAAAATAAAACTGTTCCAACATACTTATGAGACGTTTGTTGAAGTTACAAAGAGATAACAGTTACTTTTAAAGAGCCAGTTCACCTACACTGCACAAAACCTTTTTTTTTTTTTTTACAATCCATGATCAGTGTTTCCCCTCGGTTAAGAGGTTTGGCCTGGCGGGGGGGATTAGCAGGCAGCTACACATTTCTCCGTTTTCTATTTATCGGTTTAGCATCGTCAGGCTAGGCTAACCCACTGTTGCTAACTTTGGAGCTAACCTTCACTTTTCCAGCAGTTGGGGAAACAACAGACGTGACTTTTCATGGTGTTGACAAGCTGCAGCGTTTATTAACTGACACACTGTAGTCTGTGCTGTACATTTACTGCCAGACTGACAACTTACTGCTGCTGCTAACCGTTTCCTCTGCTCCGTTAGCATTCACCGTAATTTCAGACGCTCTCTCTCTCTCGCTTCACCACTCACTGACTAAGGAGTTAGGCTGCATTCACACCAAATCCGGCGGTGCGGCGAAACGCCGCAGGTCAGTGCGGATTTGTAGGAGTGTGGCTCCCGGTCAGAAGGTGGCGGTAATACGCATGAAAGTAGTTTGCCAACCACCATAAAAAAACGAAAGAGACAAAGAAAAAGAAGAAGCGCTCATATAAAGTTGGGAAATCACTTACAGCGGCGTCATCTTCATAATAAAGAAATATCAATCAACCATCTTCCGTCCAAAGCAGAATGCTGAAATGCTACAATGCTACATGCTAAATAAACAACGTCTTTCGGGTCTTTCGTCTTCCGGTCTAATCACCGACCTACGTGATTGGCCACCGCAACGTGACGTCGGGTTGCGGTTTTCCAAAAGTTGACTCCAGCTCAACTTTTCCGGCCGCAGTGCGGTGCGGCGCCGCAGCGGCGAAAATGGCCGCAGGCGATCCGCACTACCCCCATTCGAAATGAATGGGGAGACTAGCGTTTTCGCCGCACCGCCGGATTTGGTGTGAATGCCCCCTTACGCGACCTGCAGTTTCCATGACAACGACACAGACGTTAACTCACGTTCCCGAGACAGCGCCGCTCAGCGGCTCCCAAACGCTATTGATTTAAGAATAAATGGATATTTGGCGTTGGCCTTGCGGGCCGCCAGACCTGAACTATTATAGGGGAAACACTGCATGATATTTTGAGCGATGGTCAGCAGTGGAGAAAGGCACACATGAGACTTTTTGGTGTCTTAATGCTGAAAATATTTATTGAAAGCACTCGGGCCAAGTGGAGAACCAAAACAGAAACACCAGGGTGTTTTCTGCTCCGGTGCCGTCTCTTTCCCTTCTGTCCTCGTCTAGAATGAAAAATTAGTCCGATCGGTTCACTAGTTTCTAAACAAGGCACTGACCTTTTAACTCATGTTGCATTTAATTTCAGCAGTTTTGGTTTGAGCGTCTGAATGTGTCATCCACCTATCTGTGTTGACCTTGGTAACCATGGAAATGCTGATACACCCTCTACCAGAGAGGTTTCTGCTTTCTCCAAAACATCCCAGACAGCTGATGTCTCAAGGAGAAAATATCTTACTCTCTGATTAAGAATTACAGAGACCTCAAAGCCACTCTGTAGTTGAACCCAGTAGAAAACATTTTAACTGTGTAAGTCAGTGAGTAAGCTTTTATTTATGAAGCCCTTTTTAAAACACACAGTTACAAAGCGCTTCACAGACACATGGGCAATTGAAACAGATAGATTAATAAAAGGGATAGATAGAAGGCTGAGATCTGAGGATCGGAGAGGTGGAACAGGTGCAGATACTGACATGGATTTTCTTCACAGTCAAATGTTTTGACGCATAAACTTGCTCAACTACCCACAGACTGAGATCAGAAAGAGACTTTTCTGTGAGTCTGAACGCTGAAGCCTCAATTAACCTCCCAGAAACAATGCTGCAGGTTAAAAGCACAATATGTAATTTCAGCCGCTAGGGGGTCTCTCGATCAAAACAATAACAAAAGACGGAGTGTGATGACGGTGTGAAGTAGCAAGGGATCATGGGAGTTGTTGTCTCCGTTGTTAAATAATCAGCTTCAGCAGGATACGATTACTCCGGTTCATGGTTCAGGATGTTTTTATCCGCAGAGGTCTCCTCCTCTCCAGAACAAACGGACCCGCTGATTACAGGTAAAAACACTGAATAAAGCAGTTTCATCTAAAAGATCAGTGTTTCTCCGACGATGTACGGCGACACACGGACGTCAGATACGGGCTGTTAGCTGAGCTGCTGCTAACACTTGTTTGGTTTATTTCTCTTATAACTTTACATTCAGACGTTCGTCCGGTTTCTCCTGGCAGCAGAATTATCCGCACAAGTCTCCTCTTCTCCAAAAACAAACGTACACGCAGATTAAAATAGTTAAAATATTAATTAAAGCTGTTTGACCTTAAAAATCAGTGTTTCTCCAACAATGTTTGGTGACCACCAGCAACTGTTAGCTGAGCTGATGCTAACACTTGTTCGGTTTATTTCTCGTATAACTTTAGATCCAGACGTTCGTCCTGTTTCTCCCGGGAGCCGAATTATCCGCAGAAGTCTCCTCTTCTCCAAAATCAAACGTACACACAGATTAAAAGAGTTAAAAAATACTACTTAAAGCTGTTTCACCTTCCTGGAGGGGCTGTTAGCTGTTAGCCGAGCTGCTGCTAACATTTGTTTCTCTGAAACGGTCCGTTACTTTTATTAAATGACAGATTTCTCTGGGTTTGAAAACTGTTGGAAACATTTGGGATAATGTAAGTGCACAACAATCTAGTTGTTTTTAGACATTTTAATGTGGAATAATTACATATTATACCCTTTAATCAGGATCATCATCTCATCATGAGATCATCCTGTGTAACATGGCCGCTGTTTCTGAAGAGACATGCTACTGCTGAATCTGTCAAACGCTGCAAGAAACCTCAGTAGATGAAACCAAAACGTGGGAAAATCAGATTTTTGTTCTTTTTTTGGGGTGGGGCAGCCTCCGTAGTTTATAGCTACTTCTTTTTGTTTTATTTGCATGTTAAGGCATCCACTCATTTGGTTGAAAGACGCTGAAACCTGTGATGAATGTCTTCCACCAGGAAAGCTCACCTCGTATTGGTCTCCAGGGCAGAGCCGAGCGAAGCCGATCAGACCTTGCAAGTGAAAACATATGTTAAATATTTGGAAGATAACGTGACACTGATAACCTGTAAACTGCTCTGAGATGGTTTGTGTGTGTGTGTGTGTGTGTACCTTTCATTTTGATGTGTAGCTCTCCGAGGAGGATTTCTAATTCTCCCTCCATCACTGACATGTCCTGCCGAGAGAGAGAGAGAGAGAGAAAATGGATTAGAGTGGAATTTGTGAAAGAGTAAATAAATCTTTAGCACGCTGCCTTAAGAGTTATTATTTTTGTCGACCAAGCACTTCTTCTGTGATGCGCTCTGTGTATTTTTTTTTTTACCCGCATTAAGGTCAGAAGTTTTTCTCAGGGACATTTCACTGCGGCAGATCTTCGTTTTCTCACGCTCAAAGCTTGCTGACTGTTGCTTCTTGTTGTGGTGACTCAGTTTTTTTTACTGGTAGTTTAGTTCATTTAAACAAGTTTGCACAATGAGCCGTAAGCTACTGAGGAATGCTAGTAATGCTTCCCATCCGTTGGAGCTGCGCCGGGCGACTTCACACTCTGACACATGACACACTCAGAAAACGGTTTGAACTTTTGAGAGTTTGAAGGCCTCATGACCTGGAAATCAGCTGAAAGCGAACAGTTCAGGAGCAGAACCACTCCTCAACCACACCACTAATCATCTGCCAAGCCTACTAATACTGGGTCATCCCATCCTACCCGGTCTGTCTCAGATTTCTCCCCTCATCCCTTCATCTACCCATCTACCCTCATCCCTCATCTCTACCCTCATCCCTACCCTCATCCCTTCATCTCTCACCCCTACCCTCATCCTTCATCCCTACCCTCATCCCTTCATCCCTCATCCCTACCCTCATCCCTTCATCTCTCATCCCTACCCTCATCCCTCATCTCTACCCTCATCCCTTCATCCCTACCCTCATCCCTTCATCCCTCATCCCTAACCTCATCCCTTCATCCCTACATCCCTACCCTCATCCCTTCATCTCTCATCCCTACCCTCATCCCTTCATCTCTCATCCCTTCATCTCTCATCCCTACCCTCATCCCTTCATCTCTCATCCCTACCCTCATCCCTCATCCCTTCATCTCTCATCCCTACCCTCATCCCTACCCTCATCCCTCATCTCTACCCTCATCCCTTCATCCCTACCCTCATCCCTTCATCTCTCATCCCTACCCTCATCCCTCATCTCTACCCTCATCCCTTCCTCCCTCATCTCTACCCTCATCCCTTCATCCCTCAATCCCTCATCCCTTCATCCCTCAATCCCTCATCCCTTCATCTCTCATCCCTACCCTCATCCCTTATCCCTACCCTCATCCCTTATCCCTACCCTCATCCCTTCATCCCTACCCTCATTCCTTCATCCCTACATCCCTACCCTCATCCCTTCATCCCTACATCCCTACCCTCATCTCTTCATCCCTACCCTCATCCCTTCATCTCTCATCCCTACCCTCATCCCTTCATCCCTACCCTCATCCTTCATCTCTACCCTCATCCCTTCATCCCTTCATCCCTACCCTCATTCCTTCATCCCTACATCCCTACCCTCATCCCTTCATCCCTACATCCCTACCCTCATCTCTTCATCCCTACCCTCATCCCTTCATCTCTCATCCCTACCCTCATCCCTTCATCCCTACCCTCATCCTTCATCTCTACCCTCATCCCTTCATCCCTCATCCCTACCCTCATCCCTTCATCTCTCATCCCTACCCTCATCCCTTATCCCTACCCTCATCCCTTCATCCCTACCCTCATCCCTTCATCTCTCATCCCTACCCTCATCCCTTCATCTCTTCATCTCTCATCTCTTCATCTCTCATCCCTAATCTCATCCCCTCCTATTCTATCCAGTGCATACTTCTCACATGTCTAACTCTAGGTGATGTCTGGGGGGTCCATCGATCAGCTCAGGCGGAAATATTCCTGAGTCTGAACCCCGACACTGAGTCTCCCTCCACCTGGTCTCCAGTCCGTCCTCCCAGACGACATCTTCCTGCTACCTTCACCCACATCCATGGATCCATCCTCAACATTCAATACCTGCTCAGTCCCATTAAATCTTTAAACTACACATTGTTGTGGCGTGGTTCTGCGCAGGTTTAAAGGAGCCACGTTAAGCTGCCTCTACACTGTTTCACAACCGCTCGTCAGCTTCAGACAAACCTCCTCCTCCTCCTCCTCCTCCTCCTCCTCCTCACCTTCCCGTCCTCCATCAGGATTGAAATCTCTGTAACTTTCCAAAACCGACAAATCTGACATTCACACCCACGCCTGGGTTTTTTTTTTTTTTTTTTAAACTTCTCCTCCTTCAAACTCTCCTTTTTGCTTTTGTTTTGTTATTCATTACACTCTTACACAATTTATTGCACTGTTCTCTGGCATGTCTTGCGTGTACAACAACTGATTGCAACACTATGAAAGCTTTTCAGGAGAAACTGTTTGAAGATGTGCACCATTTAATTATCGACGATCATCTCCCCCTCGGCTCTCCGTGGTAGCCGGTGTGCTGCCAAGCGCTGCCTTTCTGGAACAACTATAAACACTTTTGAGCGGTCGGACAACACGTCACACAAACTATGTTATTTCCTCCCTTGCTGTCACTTATTTGTAACTTTACCGAGTGTGTGCTTGTTAAAGAGAAATGAGCAGAATAAAAGGCGACATGTTTGTCTCCCAGGTAAAAAAATAAAGCTTCATAATAACCGTTAAGTTTCATAAATGAGTCGATGAAAGGATTTTTATTGGAAGTGAAATTAATGATCATCCTATTAAAAGCAAAAATATATCATAATAATGAATTCCTCACAAAGAGTTTCAGAGTTTTAAGTCCAGCAGATGAAGCAGCAGCATGTGCGGAGCAGACCGAGGCCTCCCTGTGTGTGGGCTGACATTTCGGGGGAGGTCACGGCTGTTCGCCACACGCTTGCAGACCAGCTTCATACTCGAGGCCCCGAAAAAAAAAACAAAAAAAAACGGAGAACCAAGTGGCCAATTTATGACTCTTGGAGAGTTTGTAACACTGAGTCTAAACACAGAGTCAAGCTACATTTGAGCACAGATGGTAAATTCACCAGAAGAAGAACAACAAAAACAAAAGCTTAAAATGATCGCCGTAACATTCAGATGAGTGTTTGTCATGATTTATTAAAACCTCCCCGATGTTTACTTGTGTAATACAAGTGTTTGGGTGAATATTGACGCACTTTAATGGTGTTTTAAACACTTTATGAAGAGAGGGGAAAACCTGTCATCACAATCCCAACATGCTTAGAAACAACATCTTTAATTTACATGGAAGAAATCAGATCTCTGAAACAATAACCTGCTCACTTTAAAACCTGCGTAGGCCTGACAGTGTGCTGGATTTCACTAAGAAGCGTCGCTGTTGTGGATAAACACACTAAACAACACACTAAAGCCAGAGAAATGCTTATTAATCACAATATTTATACATGAAATAAGTTGTGTGGACGTTCAACATGGTGTCGCCCTATTATTGTTTACCTTCCTCCAATAATTGCATTGTGCGGTTGCCGAGCCAACCGACTCTGATTGACAGCTCCTGACAACCTGAATCGAACCTGAACTCGCGGGTTAAAATGCCGCGACCCAATCAAAATGTGCACAAGCACAATTACGTATGAAAAGTTTAATATCAAAACTAAATCAAACAACATGGCGGACAGTACAGTATTGAATATATTAACTAAGGGTTTATTCCTTCACCTACAAATGTCCATCTCCCGATGTGCAATACATATAATACACTATTTCATTGTTTTTAATCATACGCTCACCTCACCCTCTGATTTCCTTAAGTTTTTATCCTTATGATCAGCAGCTTAAGCCTACAAAAAATGATTATATTAAAATTGTTGCTTGTCAAATGAAACCTTATGCACCTGTGGAAAATGCACAAATAATCATACAATGTCACTGACTGACTTAAAATTAGAAAACGCTTACAAGTATGTTGAAGTTTGACATTTCAAATTAAAATGTCCTTTTGAATTGATGGTGCAGAAATGAACTCAAAGTATGTCTTGAACATGCAGCATACCTGGTGAAACTTATTATTATTATTACCATCTTCATCAATAAGATTTTTTCTGTGTGTCCCTCCTGATGCACCAGATGCCCTTTGAACTTGGACTTTTCCTGCCCCCCTGTTATTGTGAGAAAGCCCCCTTTGTACAGGAAATTGAAGTTTGCTTTCATACTTGTTGTTTTCTTAAGGAAATGTGACGGAGGGCCGTTGTGGAACAGAAACTTTCAGTCCTGATTTTTTTTTGTTGTGACACGCAGCCTTAAAATGCAGTTTATGCTCCGCCTGACAGATTTATTGGTTTATGTTCGTGTCAACAGCGAAGAATGTTTCTAGTCTTTAAGGTAGGAGGTTTTATTGGTGATGTAATGCTGAAGTTTATTTGCCGTGTTTTGAAGTTTTTTTTTGTTCCTCCTCTGTCCAATCAGCTCTCCTGTTTTCATCTCTTCATTCCCCTCACGTGAGTTTCTCTGACCTTCTCCTCACCTGCATCTCGTCTCCTCGTTAGTTCAGTTAGTATATAAAGGTCCTGCTTTTCAGTTTGGTTTCATTGCCTCGTTTGTTCAGACTTGTTCTGTTTTTTTTTTGCTCTGATCTGCCAGCTTTGGTTTTTTTTTTGGCCTGCTGGAGCTTAAAATAAAGAAGTTATTCTTCAACCTTTGCTCCGCCTACAGTCTCCTGCATTTAGATCCACCTGCTACGCTCCACAAAACAAACACTTTGCCAGCAGTCCCCCCCGTTACAGTCTTAGAGCAAAAGGAGAATTTGTGAAATTTGTTATACTACCCCAGTGATTTCCTCTAGATCTCTATTTAAAAAAAAGTTCTGCATGAAGTCGTCAGTCTGTTTCCTGATCATTTAGATTATCTAAAGCACTTTTTAATTTTCTTCTCAGAAGTGCTACTATACACAAAAAAAGTTCATCATTAGTATTATTATTTACATTTTGTGTCAGTTTTAGTAAGTTTTAAATGATTTTTAAAACTAACAAATATTCATTTATTCTTAAATCAATAGCGTTTGGGAGCCGTTGAGCAGCGCTGAGTTAACGTCTGTGTCGTTGCCATGGAAACTGCAGGCAGCGTAACTCCTTAGCGAGTGAGTGGTTAAGCAAGAGAGAGAGAGAGCGTCTGAAGTAACGGTTAATGCTAACGGAGCAGAGGAGACGGTTAGCAGCAGCAGTAAGTTGTCAGTCTGGCAGTAAATGTACAGCACAGACTACAGTGTGTCAGTTAATAAACGCTGCAGCTCGTCAACACCATGAAAAGTCACGTCTGTTGTTTCCCTCAACTGCTGGAAAAGTGAAGGTTAGCTCCAAAGTTAGCAACAATGGGTTAGCCTAGCTTAGCGATGCTAAACAGATAAATAGAAAACGGAGAAATGTGTAGCTGCCTGCTAATCCAGTCGTACTAAAACATTTTGATAGGGCGCCGTGTGCCACACAAAATCACTTCGAGGTCAGTAAACACAACCAGAATTAATCCATATATAAAGCGCACTGTTATTTTTTTGAGAAAATTAAAGGCTTTTAAGTGCACCTTATAGTCCGGAAAATACGGTAGTTAACGTATGGAGTCAAAAAAACGACTATTGATTTTCCTCAAATCGTTCCTCTTATGGACTAACGAGATCTCACCATTATTGTAACATCTTCAGTCTGATTTTTAGAGACATGAACAGATGCCAGTGTTACAGTCAGAGGTGTTGACCTCCCTCTGAAAGACTCAGCGGACGTCCTGTAGTTGAGGGGAAAATTCAGGAAAAAGAACGAGGAGGTGAAAGCAAAAGAAGATAAATAGATAGAAATGTGTGATCATGTGTTTTTTTAAAAGTCTTGGTTGGTTCTGAGGAAAAAAGAAGAAATATTTGAGACAGACAGACAGCGGGTATGAATGAGTCCTCAGTTGTCTGTTAATGACCCTTAGCCTGCGGCTGCAAACAGAAGAATCCCTCTGGGACCATCACTCACACACCACATTATTTCATTTGGCAGCATTATGACCATTAGAGGCGAGCGTCGGCCTTCTGCTCCAAGGAGATGATGTTTAAGTGGCAGACACTTCTGGCCTTGATATGTTTCAATTACTGATTCTCTGTGTGTGTGTGATAACTCAGAACACAACAGTCTGTTCACTGTTCGGTGATGAAATTGTTCCACTTTTCAGCGTTTTAACAAAATACTAAACCGTCATAAAACTTTTATACACAGAAGCTGCTGTTTTTATTACAGACGCTCATTTTCTGTGTGATCGTTCAGTGGCCAATTTCCTAATCAGTAAAATAATCAACCTTTTCTTTCTATTATTGATCAGGTTGAGCATTTTTCTGATACATAAAAGTCTTATTGACTCAATCACACTTAACAGTTGCTGGTTTGCAGGAAAAATAAACACAGAACATTATTTCTTATTTTAAAAAAGCACCATTTTGCACGATTCCCTGTGTTTCTGATTTATGTTATTTTTATAATTATCATGTTTATGCATTAGGTGATGCTGTAATTCTCAACCTGGAGGCTTCATATAAATCTGAGGGTTCACTAGATGATTAAATAGACGAGGAAAAAAATCTGTAACAGAAAATTGTGGGGGGGTTTTTCTCTTGTGAAATACTGAAAACCTCTCCAGGCCTTTAAAATCCTTCACATAAGACAAACACAAGATGAAAAATCACACCAACACCATAACCCGTGATGAAGGGTCGTCAGGAGACCTCGCTTCATTCATTTTAAACCTTTTTTTTTAAGAAGCCAAAATACAATATATAAATAGATTGTTCATTTATAGTAACATGGCTCAAACAGCTACATACAAGATTTATCTAACACTCTTTCTAAATATCCCTCCTGCTTCACACTAATATAAACACGCCGGCTCACAGGAACGACACCGACAGTTTGACGGAGCTTTAATCAAAGTGAAATAACCTTCACTTCCCGGTTCAGGCTCTGGAAGCTGTTTGCGGCAGCTCCGACCCGCAGTAGACGTGTTCAGCCGTTAATTACTCCTGCATGTCGTCTGTTACACAGATGCCACATGAAAGGAAGTAACGTTTCTGACGTGAATCTGTCTTGTGTGTCCGTGTTTTTGTTTGACTTATAAGTACAAAAAAAAATGTGGATATTTTGTTAAAATGCAGGGAACAGAAACAGGATGTTGTGCGCTGACTTTCGGGTCGTTCATCATTCGTGGGATGATGTCATGTTCAGTGTGTGTTTCAGCCCTCCGTGACCTCTTTGCTGCTGCACACATCAACACATCACGGCATGACGGTGATTAATGTCTCACACCTGAGACACATTTGAACAGCAGGAGGAACACGTGTTTATATGTGCTGTACCCGTCCTGTAATGTCGGCTGTGTGCTTGATTTTTGAAAGGTTTGTCTGAATCTGTATCTTTTAAATCACTTTAACATTTTATAAAAAGCTTTTTAATGCTAGTAAACTGTTTTTATTCACAACATGTCGCATTTGTCTTTATTATTGTTATTTTTGTGTTTATATTATTGGATTTTTTTAATTTTCTGATTTTTATTTGCCTCCTTGCAGTTTGTGTTTTTTTATAATCCGGCGTTCAACCATGTAAAGAACTTTGTAACTTTTATTATTTGTGAATATAAACAGATAATATTACGGAAGCCCAGGAGGGCCAAGAGAAGAGAAAACACTAAAAATGACTAATTTGTGTGTTTCAATTGAAGCCTTTTCTCCTCTTGTTGAGGTCACCAAACGCATCCAATCAGCTGGAAATGTAAAGAATAGAGCTGTAATCTGCTGGTCGACTAGTCGATTAGTTGGTCGATACGCTCTTGTCAGACTAAATTGTGATTTGTCGACTAATCTCCATGTTACTTTCATAAAGAGAAAAGTGCAACATAAGAAGCTTTCTGGGATTAATCCATTATTTCCTGCGGTGGGAGGGACAGACTAACAAACTACCTGTTATTAAAAACACCCCCGTTGTTTTCACAACTTTGGACTCTCCCAAACTAACGGAGACTCCTGGATCTAACTGTTCTCAACGGTTACTGAACGTTTACTGAAGCAGTGTTTCTCCTACAATTATATCAACAAGAACAGCACAGACTACAGTGTGTCAGTTAAATGCTAAATGCCAATTTTAGTCGACCAAGGTCTTCTTTGGTTGACTACAGCCCTAGTAAAGAAAGCAATAAAGAAGACATTTCCTCCGTGACCTCAGTTACTGATCCAAACCGGTTTAATTTTCTATAATAAATAACATATACAGTGATGCATCCAAACCCACAACCCTGAAGTGGAGTTTTCATCCACAGGGGCGTGAAAGTGTTGAAGGTATTTAAATGTCTTATCTTTTAGATGCCTTTTATAACATAACCTGCAGAAAACATTTAATATGTTGACAAACCTTTAATCACTACTGGCTGCTAATGGTGTGATGTATGACGTGAACTCACTACGTGCAGTCTATTCTGTTTAGTTGGTAATCTGTTGTTTATTGTTGTAAGACTTACTGGTATTTACTTCTTTTTGCAAGAAAATAAAGAGAAACCAAACAATCACTTTGATGATTGGCATGACCTTAAACAGATGTACTCAGCCGGCCCTGAACATGCTCCCCCTGGCTCCTGGGAGGAGCATCACCTCAAATAAATATCTGACTGGCTCCTGCATTGTTCTTAAAGTATATCCACGGCTCCCAGTCCAAGATTAAAACACGTCGGATGAGGGGATGGCGTGAGGGTGAATGAATTAGTTCCTCTTTTCTGCACTCAGGCTCTGTATAACACAGTTCTTTAACAAATAAACATGCTGCTCAGTGTGTAGTTTTATGTGTTAAATGATCTATGAGCCCATTAGTTTGTTTCTTTAGAAAAACAACTAAACCAACGTGACGCTTTTCTTATCTCTAACCTCTCTGTATGAAACTAAAATTAAGAGTTTCCAGTATCTTCATGGCATAAATGTCCTGGAAAAACATCCAAAATGACTTCAAACATGCTCTACAGTCATGACTGGAAGAAAACACACACACACACACACACACGCTCTCTCTCTGGTGTGTGTGTAGTACCTGCAGGCTGTGTCTGTGGTTGCGGTTGAGCTCCAGCAGACTCTCTCTGGAGGCTCGGGTGGACGGGGACAGAGAGAAGGCTCTCTTCATGTTGACCGCTCCCTGACACAACCTCCACTGGATACAATACGTCTCATACAGCTCCTCAACCTGCACACACACACACACACACACACAGAGGACATTGTGTGTTCAAACTGAAAACAATACACTCAACAATAACCCGTTTTATTTATTTCCTGTCTTTGCAGCCACATTAAGATAATCACAAAGTCAGCCTGCGATCACGCGATGAATACATTGAGGATTAAAGGACTTTATGTCTCAGCAGGATTTGGAAAAACTTGTTCATGAGTTTATCTTCAGTGGACTCGACTACTGTAACGGAGAAGCAGCGTTTGGGTTTTTATGCTCCACATATCTGGAACAAACTCCCAGAAAACCTGCAGGAGGTCGCTCCTCCTCCGCCTCAACGGACCAGACTTATTATATTTGAGCTCTTGACTGTTTCTGGTTGTACTTTGTGGTTTTTCTTTTGCACTTTGTCTCAATGTTTTTAATGTTTTTATGTAAAGCCATGTTGCCTATGTCACCTTTATTTTATGTACATGAAACTCAGCTCCAGTGGAGACACTTTAACCTGCACTTTGCATGTGCTGCAGCTGTTTAAGTCCTCAAATCAGATTTCCTCCACATTTAAATAAAGATGAGATGAGATTAATCTATTCAAAGCTGTTTTGAAGTTATCTATGTGAATAAATGCATGAATAACTGTCCCTACATCACCCGATCACCATCACCTGGTATCAGCTCAACTCAACTCTCCTTTTAAAGGTACCTGGTACCAACTTTTTTGGTATCACCTCCGCAGAGCTGGAACCAAAATGTGACATCAGAACATTGCAGACCACTGATTGGTCAGAGAGGATCGTCACTGCGTCATCAATGTGCAGCAAAACCAAACCCGCCATTTTTAAAATAGCCAAGGTCCAGCTGCAAACCAAGCCCCCAGCCGAGCGGTGATGCAAATTTGACATAGCGGTCAAACCGTGGTATGACAATGTCACGTGACGCTACTGAGCCCAGAAAGACTTTTTCCCATAGACTTACATTGTGAAAGAGGCGTCCGTAAATCAGTGGATAATTTTTTTTGAGCATCACAACCCCCGCGAAATGACTGTTGTTGCCGACAAACGGATCCAGCAGGAGCTCGATGGAGATGACGTCACGGCAGATTCATGCTCCGTTGCTAATGGCGACCAGGTACCCTGATGGGGTACTAGCTTGTACCAGAGGAGGGTTGAGTTGAGCCGGTACCGTGTGATGGAAATGCGCCACAAGAGAGAGAAAGAAAACAAACTTTTTTTTTTTTACCTTGCTGATTTGAAACTCTAATCTTCGTATGTATCGCTCCACCGCTCTGATCTCCTGTGAAAGGAAAACATGTGATATAAATATGAATAAAACATGTTTTCAGTCTTTATTTAGTTGAGTTTTTTTACTCTTGGCTACCAAAGTGAAGTGAAACCACTTGATAAGATAACTTATCTTAAGCACATAGCAATGATAACAGTGATTCACTTAATGGGGGGAAAACAGAGATTCCTTTAGTTAAAACTAGAAATATGTGAAATAAAACGTCAGTGTTTGTATTTTTTGGCATCACGGTGACATTTCTACAGTTCAGTTTCGATCGTGTGAACAGTTGTGCAAAATGTTTTAGGCACTAAAAGTAAAACGAGCGAGTTTATTTATCATTTAACTCGATACAAAGTTGAAGAAACCTAAATGAAATTAACATCTGCTGTGAGCCGCTTCGTCTTTTAAAACAGCAGCAGCTTCTCCTCGGTGCAGCGTTTCAGGTGTTGTTGCATCTTGGAGAAGTTTCCACACTTCTTCTGTCACATTTGTCTTTGTCACTGAAGGTTGTTCCTCATGAATGTGAGTTTGGGCTCATTGTTAAGCTGCAGAATAAATTTGGGAGCCGATCAGACGCCTCCCTGATGGTGCTTTTGCACAGTGTTGTATGTTGTTATGCCATCGAGCTGTGTGGAAATATGTTTTTGGTTTGACTGAAAGGAAAATTGATGGAAAATCTGCAGAGAGAGAAACGTGTTTGTGGTTCTGGTGCAAAGATTACCTTCTCCAGATCATACAGAAAGGCCTGGAAACAGAGCAAAAGCATCATCATCATCATCATCATCATCACTGTCGCTGTCATCATAACCACCCACTAAACAAATCAACTTATCTCCACACCCGTATATATATATATATATATATATATATATATTTTGCACTGAACCCACCCACCAACACACGCTCACACACTCCTCACCAGTCTGGAGTTTCTCTTGGTCTCTCTCTGCTGTGACGACAGGAAGTCCATCTCCGCCTGGTGACCGTCCAGATACTCCCTGCAGACACGTCACATCAGCGACATGCGAGACTCACAGTGAAATCACGAAACATTGGAAGTGGAGTAAAGCTGCTTTTAAACGTTTTACTTCATGTTTTTCTGCGTCAAATATTACAGAAATTGATACTTCGTCAGACGATCGAGGCAACTGCTCTCATCTCGTTAGTTTAGTAAATGCAACACAACCATGTTTATAATGTGAGCTAAATGCTAATAATGCTAGCATGTGACGATGCTAAGAAACTGATGTTTGCAGATATTGTGTTTGCAATTAATGTTTACTCGCACACAACCATGTTTATAATGGAAAACAAGGTTAGGAGTCTCCAGCAGCGCTAGCAGCTAAATTAACTCTTTGATGCAGCAGTGCAGCAGTGAGCTAAATGCTAATAATGCTAGCACGGCAACATGTGACGATGCTAAGAAACTTAACAGGTATTGTGTTTGTTTTTGTCACCGTGTTAGTTTACTGTGTTCATAAATCAAAGTATTCTGACCTGATGATGGTACTAGTTGCATTTAAGTTATGATTCATATTCTGAATGTTTGTGCCAAATTTCATGGCGATCCATTCGATAGTTGTCAGTAAATTTCACTAAAACACCAAAATGTGAACCCGATGGTGGCGCTAATGAAAACTCTGATGATCTCCAAAGTCAATCCTACAGGGACCATGAATGTCTGTACCAAATATGATGTCAAAAAACAAACAAAAGTTGTAATTATCACAAAATTAAGATGTTGTACTTTATGTTCAAACATTAGCTTATGAACTGAAATTTAAGAGTTTTAAAGTTTAGAAATCATCTTAGTGTTGAGAAGGAGACAGTCGCAGTTTTCTGTCCAGAAAATGCAGAACTCACAAAGGACCAGCAGTAGACTATACACACGTTAACTGCTGCAGCTGTGTACGTACTTGAGTCCTTTGCGTAACGCCTGGAAGACTCTGTCGACCTCCTCCGGCTGCATAGACCAGATAGATCCTCCTCTGTTTGGAGACAAGTGCATCCTGGGAGATTTACCTCCGGCCATGGCTTTGGAGCGAAAAGAGGTCCGAACAGAGGACTGCCTAAAAACACACACACACACACACAGACAAACAACAAAATATATAATTTATAACAAATATATAAGCGTTTTCTGATCTGATGCCTCGTATCGCCATGGCAACGTCATTCGCTTCTGGCCTCCGAAACAGTTTCAATAAATAAGTTTTACAATCTGACAACATCATGATCTGGTTTAGGGTTAAAATTACAACTCTGTTAAGGTTCGGGGACTTTGGTCGTCATGGTTACAATAATGACCATGTTGGGAATGTTATGGGGACGACTGTGGTCATGGCAACAAACAATTTCTGTTGAGTGTTGGAGGCGATCTCCAGTGTTTAAGTTGATCCATTTATTTGCTCCAACTTCCTTCCTACACGGACTCTGTAGCTCTAGAATAACGTCACCTGACTTCCTACTTTGCTACGGACGACAAATGTCACATGACAAACCTACAAATGTCATATGTCGTGTTGTTTTTGCTGAAACATGATGCTGTCATGTCTCTGAAGTGAAACCAGTGGCTGCAAGCTTTTTTTAAAGTCATATAGCCCTTTATTTTTTTTTGACTGAATGTGGTTTAGAAAAATTAATTCCTGCTTGATTAGATCGGTCTTGAGGCCGTTACCAGTGCAGTCTATTGTCTTAATGCATCTCCTAGTTATTGTTATTCACATCTGACTCAATATAGACGAAGAGCAAAAACACTTTTTTTTTATGCCATATTTGAGCTGATGTAGTTTTGGTTGTGTTTCAGCCACATTAAACAAGCACATTTCCAGAAACTAGGAGATCTTACCTTTCATATGAAGCCTAATAAATGTGTTTTGGCCTCACAGTTCCTCTCGTATAAACTTTTCCTTCTAGGTAAGCAAAATAGGTGACGATTCTGTGTCCAAACACACATCTATAAACTGGTGCATCGCCCATATTTCTGTAATTTACGGCTATAAAAGTGCTTTTCATGGTGTGTGATATTTGTCGCCCCTGTCAGTGTGTGTGTGGTGTGGTGTGTGTGGTTTACAGCTGGGTTCCTGTCAACATCAAACCCTCCATATTAAGAATCGTGAGAGACCACAAAGCATTACGCTGTCGAGACGGGACTCACAAGATGCTCAGATGAATAGAGACAGTGTGAATTTGAATATTTACGTTTTTCTTTCTCTCTCTCTCTCTCTCTCACACACACAGGAAGTACATTCCAGCTCTCCTGACGTGACATTTTGTTCTCCGTCGCTCTCGTGGGACTGACGGTTGACATCTATGTGTTTGTTCCTCCTCCGATTAGAAATAACATCTTACATTTTTAGTCTGTGGTGCGTTCACTGTCTGCCCGTCAATGAGGAACAGGCTCGCCGGAGGGTGAAGGGATTTCCCTCCACATGCCATCAAACAGTTTAGCTTTAAATCTTAAAGGACAAAAACACATCTTTTTTTTTTCTACTTTTATTGTTTTACATTGTGGGAAAACATCTTCCACAGATTGATGATCTATTACTGTCAACATGAGTCCGGATTTTGGTCAAAGTTCCTGTTTATTCCTTCTTTCTGCTTCCTGTCATCCTGACAGATACGGGAATAAATACAAGTCTCCTCTGAGACATGATTCCTCAAAAATTTATCGCCTTACATACTTTTGTTTTGTTTGGACGGCAGTTTATTTAAAGATATTGTAGAAGATGTGTTTTGACCTCTTGAAAATCTAGTGAGTGTTTTAAAAATACCTTGAATGAATGTGGACAGCGTTAAATACGCTCCAAATGTCAAAACATGAAGTTAAGTCACAACACGTTATACAAGGACGCCGCGTGTACCGACGATTTTTGGGCAGAATTTGCATCAGATTTATTTTTGCATTTTTACCAATTAGACAAAAAACTTTTAACTTTTAACAACTTTTCATCTTTATTTTAAACTTTTTTTTACAACTTTTCATCTTTATTTTAAACTTTTTTTTACAACTTTTCATCTTTATTTTAAACTTTTTTTTACAACTTTTCATCTTTATTTTTAACTTTTTATCATTTCTTTATTGTCTCTCTTTGTCTATGACCGCCATCTTTTCAAGGTCAGATCTGTTATTGTTTCCTGTTTCACGTCTTTGCTTTGCATTGTTCTGTTTTTGCTTTGTCTGCAAACTTTGTAACTTTGTAAATTTGTTTTTAAAAGGTGTCATATAAATAAAGATATTATTATTATTATTATTAAACTTTCCTCAATGATCTTGATCTTGTTACGGGACATGTGCAATATGGCAATTGTATGTGTTTTCTATGGGTTATGTGCAATATTGTCATTTTATGTAATTGTTGGTGTCTGGATGGCTGAGGTTGTCGTTTGTGTCGTTGTACTGTTAAAGACATTCGTGGTGCAGCTACAGAGTCCAAGACAAATTTCCCTGAGTGGGACAATAAAGTTCATTGTATCGTATCGATCTTAAACCATAAATCAACATTTTCCTTTGCAGTATAATCCTGCTTTTAGCTCAGATTGTTCTGCAAACCAAACAAGGTGCCACATTTATCTTCAATCAGTGAACTTTAGCAACGTATTCGTAAAGCCAAGCTCAACATACCAGAACACCTTCGCCTGAAATGGTTAAATAACACCATATAAGATTTTTCAGCCCGGTCGCCAGAAGGAAACGTTGGAAAGAAACGTTGAATATCTACGTTTCAACACATGAAATACGTATCATATTAACATTTCTACCCGTTGAATACTGATGTTTTATGGTGTGACGTTTGGGTTAAGGACAGATCATGTTTTTGGGTTAAAATAAAAATAAAAATGGCCGATGTCTCACTATAAACACCCGGAAAAACGGATGCAAATGTCCTGACGTCTCGCTGCAAACACGGGAAGCGGACCTTCTCTGCTGGACCAACCCCCAACCCCTCCTCCTCCTAACATGAAAGATCATCTCTTAAAGATCACATGTGAACACTTCAGAAATGTTGATATGATGCGTCTTTCACGTGTTGAAACGTAGACATTCAACGTTTCTGTTCAATGCCAACGTTTCATTCTGGCGACCAGGCTGGATTTTTAGTGTTTTAGTGAAGTTTTAATGTTTTCTTTTTAACTTTAGGACGCGTCTTTCTGCTGTGTGGATGTCATTAAAGCATTAAACCAGAGCACCTGCTGCAGCGAGTAAACTGGCATTCGGCAGCAAAATAAGGTTGAGAACTGCAGAATATAAGAATGAAAGTGACGACAACTACTTCCATATACTCGTGTTTCTTCTTCTCGTACAACGTTTCGAGCCCTGATTGGCTCTTCGTCAAGTAACGGAGGCATCAAACTGACTCGGTTGTGTGTCATGGATTAAATACTCTTTGTCCCTTCTAGTGATGTGGCAACACGCCCAGAGTTAGAGCACATCTCCGAGCCAGATATAAGAAAAATATATATATTTTGATATGTAATAAAGAATAATATATTTAAGAGACAGTGTTGTGAGTCCACAGAGTAACTATATTTTTTTTGGACATGAAAGATGTGCGTGTATTTTATAAACTGACTGACTGCCTATAATCTAATTAAGATAGTACGCATCTGAGCTTAAATCACACTTTTCAATGTTTATTTGGTCTGTTTTACTGCCTGTAAAATCTACAGTAGTGTATTTTAATCACTTGACATATTTTATGTGCTAACAGACATAAAACTGGCAGCAAAATCGACCAGTCAGCAGAAACTCTGGACGTCATGTGGAGGATATAAATGAGACACAAAGACATGATTTCTTTGTCTTTGTTTGTCGTTATCACATCAATCTTGCATTCTCATTGGCTGTAAGAGTCTGTCACTCACCGTCGCCGTCCAGTCAGAGAGCTGAATCCGGTGAAGGAGCGGCTCCTGTGGATCAAACCTCCCTCTGAAGGAGAGTCGAATCGCAGCTTCACCGACATCCTGCAGAGAAACACGGACAGAGAGAGAGAGAGAGAGAGAGAGAGGTTTTAATCATATCTGTGGGGCGTCACAAGCGTTACACCCCTTTAATTCCCCAATTACTATTTCCCATTCAATCCCAATTAACTGCACACACACACTCACACACACTCACCCGACATCAGCTGACTCATACATGATGATATAATATGATTGATCCGTTGATAGATCTGCTTTGCCAGACCTCCATGACTTTTACAAGACTGAGAAATTCAACCACACGACTTCCAAACCAGTGAAATTACACAAGTCTCAAGTTTTTTTTTTTTCCACCCAAACCAGCATTTCATCAAACATAAACCAAATTCAATTGGCTGCCTCAATATTTCCAAAGATCTTGTTCTCACAATATTCTTTAACAAAACCCCTTGCCAGACCCCCTGAGCTCCCGATCAGACGGAGTTGTGGCTGGTTAACGCTTTGAAAAATGATTAGTTACTGACGATGATTGCAGCTGCTGTTGAGTGGTGGTGACATGTGAAGAGGCAGAGTAGCTGCTTGTGAAATATTAATGAAAATTAGGAGTTTTATACCCTTTTTATAGTTTATTACTGTTGTTAGAGGTTTGATTTTGTCGTCTATTTCCGCTTCGTTTACTTAACAAACACAGAAATGTGTACATCTACGACTTTAACCATTACAATCACACACCTAACCAGACAAAGTTCACCCTAAAAACAGGTCGTTAAACCCAAAACAGGCCTTTGAAGGAGTGAGGACCTGCTTCAAAGTCCTCGCTCTCAAGGTCTAAAATGCAAAACTCCACATAAACGTTAAAGAACAAGAGCACACACACACACACACACACAGTAAACGTCAAACACAACTTCACTTATTCCCACAGACAAGAAAAAGAGTTCCAGCATCTCTGAAACAAGAAAAAAACAAAACAAGACCTTCAGACGAAAGAGTCACACGCCAACTACATTCATGTGCATATAAACATGAGTGCGTGCGCAGACATCTAACATCCCCTCGAGTCTCGACTTTATCAAATCATAATCGCACTTTCTGTCGGTTTGATTTCATATCGCAGCGAGTGTCATCCGAGGGTAAAGCGTCCCTGTTTATGTGTCACACTTACAACTTTTTATTTGGCCTCAAAGTCTGGCAGAGCCCTCCCTCTAAGAGTATTTAAAAAATGCAGCGGAGGAGTCGGAGCCAAATATGAGGTGTGGCGTGTCATGTGGGGTTTTTTTTTTGAGGGGGGGGGACCCTGAAAGACCACAGCAAAGCGAAGACAGTCACTAAGAAGCACGTTCATGGCCTTTTTTGTGAAGGTTTCTGGGCTAGATGCTCTCTGGCCTGTGTGTGTGTGTGTGTCTCTTTCTGAAGAGCCAACAGAGTTGTAGCCAGAAGCAGAACAATGCAACTCCGGGCCTGACGTCCAAACCAAAAGATAATTCAGTTTTTTAGATAATAGTTTGCTGCCTGTGCATACAAATAGGCTTCCAGATACAAATATACAGCCTTCCTCAGTGCAGCTTTACTCAGCGGTGGCCACATAGGTGGTTGTCAAGGGCAACAAATGAGTGTGAGGGTTTTTTTTTCTGTTTTCCTCACCAACACGTGCACTTCATATACAGGTTTTAGCGTTCATCTAGTTTGATTTTCAAAGCCTTGCTGGTCAGTTTTCGCCTGCTTTTGTGTCTAGAGGTCTTTGTTTGGGTTGGTGCTACTTATTGTTGCACTTTTTTTTTGGTAGGAGGAGGGGGAGGGGGTGCGCCAACTAAAATCTCGCCTTAGGCACCAATATAATCAGAGCTGGTCCTGGTCTCAGTAGAGACTAGCAAAATACTGATGCAAGAAAGTCGACCGACACTCAACTTGACTGGACATGACGGCTCCGACTTTAGTTATGATTCAGACAAAATGGAATTATTCTATAAAAACGCGGCCACAAAAGCTTTTCCTTTAAGACGGTGAAAAAAAAAAAAATGTGGCAAAAAATGTCAGTCAGTGATGAGGAACAGGCGGCGTTTAAAATAAATCTCATCATGGGTGGGTTTTTATATACAGGTAAACACTGTGTATCAGCCTACAGTAAAAAAAAAAAATGTCCTCACACACACATAAACACAGTCTGGGTGCCATCTGCTCCGAGTCTCTCATGTGGTTCCTGTTGATTGGAGTTGAAACAACAACAACAACAACCACCACACTATTCTTTACATAGTCGTCTGTGGTTTTTCTTCTAAATGACTTCAGAATAAGTCGCTGTTAAAGCCTTTGCTGTTTCTGAATATTTCATACAGAAAAAAAGAGGATCAATAGTCCAAACTCTAACTCAGCATCTTGTTTAGGAACTGATGATGATGAGTGGCTAAATGTCATGATTGTGCAGTTTTAGTGATTGTCTTGGCCGGCGTTTCTTCCTTTTTTTGTTTCCTGCGCACTTCATCCACACTCGGAGCCCTCCTAAATAAGATCTGAACCAACAGCATGTCAGAAAATACGCCACCAGTGAAAGTAGTTCAGGGTAACCCAGTTTGGAGTCCTGACCCAGAATGTAAAACACTCCCGGTCCCGATGCCAAAACCAACAAGCAGTCGCCTAGTAACTACACATAACACATGGAGGATGGAGAAACCAGGTCTGATGAACCAAAGTTGGCCAAGTAAGCGCTTACTATACTATACTACACAAGCCTTTTGTTGCTCATTACCCTCCGCCCACACGTCTCCCTGTAGAGGAAGTCAAGTTAAGGTTTTTGTTTTTCAGGGTCAGAGAGTCCCATGACAACAACATACATACTTAAGATAAAATATGATTGATTTTATATGGAAAAAAAAGAGAAAAGTTTTAGATGAGGAAGCTCTGCCAAAAGCTCTGAGAAATGCACATATTTTACTTTTCAAGGCTATAGGTTTAATTTTATGGGGAGACACAGGAGACATGTCAACCTTGACCGTGTCCTAGCATGATTCGTCTCTCTAAATAAATTCTATCAACTGTCTGACTTGGTGGAAAATAACAGTGCATATACACATACACACACATCTCTCTCTCTCTCTATATATATATATATATATATGTTTCCCTAGGTTGAGAGGTGTGGCCTGGCGGGGGTATTAGCAGGCAGCTACACATTTCTCCATCGGTTTAGCATTGTCAGGCTAGGCTAACCCATTGTTGCTAACTTTGGAGCTAACGCCTTCACTTTTCCAGCAGTTGAGGGAAACAACAGGCGTTTTTCATGGTGTTGACAAGCTGCAGCGTTTATTAACTGACACACTGTAGTCTGTACTGTACATTTACTGCCAGACTGACAACTTACTGCTGCTGCTAACCGTTTCCTCTGCTCCGTTAGCATTCACCGTTATTTCAGACGCTCTCTCTCTCTCTCTCGCTTAACCACTCACTGACTAAGGAGTTACGCTAACTGCAGTTTCCATGGCAACGGCACAAACGTTAACTGACGTTTCGAGACAGCGCTGCTCAGCGGCTCCCAAACGCTATTGATTTAAGAATAAATGCATATTTGGCGTTATTCATGACATTTATAAAATATTTTTGGCCTGGCGGGGATTTTCGTTGGCCTGTACTATTATAGGGGAAACACTGTTATATACACATTTTTTGTCTTTCTTTCACACTGCTGATATTCTGGGTATCTGTATAGGATAGGCAAAAATAAGCCTTTGGCTCTCAGAGGGAAATACTGCACTTTTTTTACATTTAACATTTATTTGACAACTTTATAGATTAAAATTTTACATGTTGTTTATGGGTTGTTAACAGTTCCACTAAAGAGACATTTAAATCCATAATTCAGCGCTCTTGAAGCTTAAATTGTGGAGTTTTTGTCATTTAAATGTTGTGGGCTGTATATTTTTTATGTGTGTTTGTGTGTGTGGCAGCTGAGTGACAAGAGATTTAGATTCATGTGCTTTTGTAAACCTGAGAGGAGACACTGGTAGGAAAAACTTTGAACTACTTTTTGCTGAGTATAGGCTTTAAAGAAAATGCCAAAAGTTGGAGGGATCAGCTCGGCTGTATTCAGCTGAGCGCAGCAGAATAACAGAGTTCAGTCCTGGCCGAATGCCACATTAACCAACTGTAACAAGTGATGTGAGGAATGTAAAACACATCGCGCCTTCAAACAAGCATAAAGTCTATCTGCTGCTGTCTCAGTTACATCCATCGACACCTGTCTGCTCAGTCACAGCCTCTGGTTTGTACGCACAACGTTTTTAAAATATATCAGCTCACAAAAATCACCTGGAAAAAGCTTTAAAAACACGTCGTATATTTGTCTTGTTTTACTACACAGAGATGGATGTCTGCATGTTTTGAGTCTTGAGACTTCTCATTAGGTCAAAGCAGAAGGAAGCTGCTCTTAAAAATAAGTTTTTAAGAGCTGATGAGTCCACCTGCTCTGCTTGAAAAAACACAAGGTGTCTTCCAACTTTTTCTCTAACTTTGTGTTTGTTCAGATGAATTTAGGGATTTCCTCTCAACCACCGAATCACCGCCACATGTGACCACGAGGCGGAGAGACAGACTGACTTTCAAAGAGGAGGACGGAGAGTTGTGATTGTTAGATGGATTTTAAAAGGAAGAAACAATCAGCGTAACGAGTAAACAAGAGAGGACGATAGATCGGATGTTAGGAAAATAGATACAGTACATTTTAAAGGTACCCTAAACATCCTTAACATCTGTAGAGGACAAGCAGAGCAATGCACACACACACACACACACACATACACACGAAATGTCCCAGATCTCCTTTAACAATGTTTAAAATCCTGACACACCCTCTACTCCTGTAAATGAGCTGTTTAAAGGAGCTGTGGGTCACACACAGCCACACAGCCACACAGCTGAAGCTGCTCGAGACCTCCTCTGTTTACACTGAGAGAGAGAGAGAGAGAGAGAGTCTGCTGGAAGAAGAGAAATAGAGCAGAAACATGGTGAGAAGTTACATCTGACTGTAGGGAAACAGAGGGAAGAGGGAGAAAGAGAGAAAGAAACATAAGATCTGAGCAATGTTCATGAACAGAGAATAACTTTGTCAGTCAGAAAGTGTCAAACCATTTTTAACTTCACTAGTTTGTGTACGAAATGAACCTTTCTCTTCTCTGCTATACATGTTTTGTTTGTCTATTTGATGTTATATTGTTTCTTTAATGACTTGTTGAAATGAATAAGAGGACTTTTTATTGTCTAATATTTTATTGCAAGCTTTAAATAAATATATGTGTAAATAAAAATGGACGTAGTGAGGTGCGTCACAACTTGCCGGAACATTAGCTACTTTAGCTCAATTGTGCTAACAGGGCAGGTATCATAATCAAGTAACTACAAACTTAGAGAAGTATTGCAGCAATAGTCCAACTCAGTGTGAGTCCCAGAGGCGGGGAGAGCAGCAGGCGAGCTGAGTGTCAATCACAGCTGTCGATCAATGCCCACACGGCAGACATCAAAGCTGCTATAAGTCTTCAAATCTTATTGGTGGAACGATAATTTCCAAAATGACTACCAGCATGCTTATGGGAGGACCTGAATTTAGAGATTGAGGCCATAACATCTTGCTGAAAACAAAAATATTGACTCGACTTAGTATTTCTAGAGAGAAGTTGAGGCTTAAATCCTAAACCACAAGCAGTATGATTTCAGATTACACGTTTCTTGTTGTTATTGTAAATAGTTTTAGAGTTTAGAGTAGAATTACAGAGGAATGATGTGATAAAAGCAGAAACATGCTTTAGCTTTAGCTCATTTTCAGGGCTGTGTTGAACAAGTCCGAGTCTTCTTAAACCTGTAATAAATGATCTTTTGACCACTTGAGGGCAGCAGAAAAATGTTGTGAGAGTAAAACTGACATTGACACAACTTGTTGGCAAACGGTTGCTTATTTCCACATCCATGAGTTACGGAGCAACATTATCATTCATTTGGAGTCGTGTTTCTGTCCACCTAGTTAATGTGAGTCCAACATTCACTCTCTCTTTTAGCTTTGTTTGCTCTCTACCAACCCCTGAGGGAAAAGTCTGGCTCTTTAGCTGCTAAATGCTCCACTACGTTTTAGCCAATAAAACAATTTGTGTATTAAGTTTTGTGCATGATTTAAACAGAAAAAACTTTCATCTCATCTTACGCTCATCCTTTTTTTTTGGCTTGGACATCATTTATTTTGCTCATTTATTTTTTTAAAGATCCTGCTGTTTTCATTAAACCTGCACCTCGCCAGCTGATTTCATTGATGATTGATTATATGCTTGTTGGCTGGAGGTGTGTGGCCGCTGACTGCAGCTGGTGCAGCGTTTTGTTGGGATGACGATCTGCAGCTTCTCGTTTCACAGTGATTGAAAATGACTGAGAACCACTTGTGTAAACGCAACCAGACAACGAACATGTAAAAATATGTAAAACCTGCCAACAAAATGTTTAAATGTTTCAAAAATAAATCCCGTTTGGAATGTGATTCAAATGTGAGAATGAGGGAGGCGCATACCAAGAGTGATGAAGGATTCAGGGAGGATGAGGATGATGTGTGTGTGTGTGTGTGTAAGTCTGAAACCATTTTACCGAATAGGAAAGTGGTCTCAGACTTTTGGACCCAATTGTATATGTGTGTGTGCATTTCTGTTACTTATTTGAGAAGTTTTCTGGTATAAACACCAACCTTGTTGGGACCAGTAGTCCTCATGAGGAACAAAGCCCGATCCTTATGAGGCAAAACATCATTTCTGAGGTTCTAGCAGGCAGCTACACATTTCTACATTTTCTATTTATCAGTTTAGCGTCAGGCTAGGCTAACCCATTGTTGCTAACTTTGGAGCTAACCTTCACTTTTCCAGCAGTTGGGAAACAACAGACGTGACTTTTCATGGTGTTGACAAGCTGCAGCGTTTATTAACTGACACACTGTAGTCTGTACTGTACATTTACTGCCAGACTGACAACTTACTGCTGCTGCTAACCGTTTCCTCTGCTCCGTTAGCATTAACCGTTATTTCAGACGCGCTCTCTCTCTCTCTCGCTTAACCACTCACTGGCTAAGCAGTTACGCTGCCTGCAGTTTCCATGACAACGACACAGACGTTAACTCACGTTTCGAGACAGCGCTGCTCAGCGGCTCCCAAACGCTACTGATTTAAGAATAAATGGATATTTGGCGTTATTTTTGACATTTTTGGCCTGTATTATTGTAGGGGAAACATTGAATATGCATACTCATTCTTTTCGTAAAATATACTTAAATAAAAAATAAAATAAATACATAAAGCCGTGTTTGTTTTCATATCAGTTTGCCGCCTGCGACGCCAGTCTGTCAACAGTTTGTGTTGCACCAATGCTCCCCAATAGAAGAACAGCCGTCATTACACATCGCTGTGCTCTTTATCTTTACAGCATCCATATCATTAATTCATTATATAGAGCTGTAAACCAACTCAGAAATGTGGTCCAATGAAATGTTTACAGCTCTCATATCTAAACTGATTTTACAAGGTGTTTCACAACTAAGGATAAAATAAAAAAAAGAATATTAAAAACAAATAAAATTTTGACTCCCATGTAAATTAAAAGGATGATAAAACGAATCAAACAGTAATGATTAATCAACATTATATTAGTTAATGGCTGTGTAAACGCAAAAAATAACACAACCATGTGTTACTAAAAGATTTCATCTCTCACCTTATATTTCACCACCACCTCATCACATCAAAAAACATGGTGCATGTTTTTTCTGTGTACTCATCGATTATGCATCTGGCCCCTGGTCTTAAAAAATTAGCCTTGACCTGCAAGTGATTTACGGGGTCCCATGTGGTGAGCAGGTAGGAGGTTGGGGCCTATATGTGTGTGTGTGTGTCTGGCCACAAAGCTATGATCATACAGCAGACCCTCACAAGAGGCCCATACATCATTTGTGGTGGTAAAGACACACATACATGCACACACACACACAAGCAGACACATGTCAAACACTTAAATGTTTACATTCACACACACACACAAAGTTTAAAATTCCATGTAAAAGTCAAGCAGAAGGAAGTGATTTTCTTCTTTCTCTCTCTCTGCTCTCTTTTCCTGGGTGTGGTGTCAGTGTGTTTCTAAAATGTGGTTTCAGCGGTCTCGTCGGTAATCCCCCCCCCCTCCAACACGGCGTAATTAGCGTCATTTAACTTCCATGTTCGCCTGTTTTTGACTCTGCAATGATCCGTTCCTTCCCCTCAGTCGCGGTGGGGTCCGCAGATTCAAACTCCTGACAAGTTAACAACACTCGTGCAAGAACAGATTCTTGCTCTTAAGAATTTGGGGCGTTGATTGATTTTTCTCACGCTTACATTTTTCTTCGAGATATAAAATTCGCCAGTGGTCCAGGGGTCTCATTTATAAACGTTGCACAGGCACGAAAGAAGGCGGACGCCGCTTTCTATGCAAACTTTGGGATTTATAAAAAACAAACTTGATGGTAGAAGTCCTCCAAGGAAACTTTGAGGCATGCGTACGCACATAAATTCGGAGAAATTCAAAATGCAACTTCTCATGTATTGTATATGAAGAGTTAATTTGCAAAAGCAGATAAAAGCCATTATTAAAATGAATAAACAAGCATCTTATCTTGCAAAAGAACTCCTCAAATATGTTGTACAGTTTAATCAGGAATCATATTTTAATTGGATCTGTAGTTATTAAACAATACTTATATGTTGTGGACTTAATTCTCATAAACAATAAGATGAACAGTAGGACAAATTACATTTAAACCAATGTCGTTTTAGATGCCTTCGTCGGGCAGATACGTGTGCATAGCTTCATATATTGTTATCACATGTCAGTGAGCTAGTGGCCCTTTCACTGTCAGTTAAAATCATTCAATCCATTGGGTACCTTTTCAGATACAATCAAATGTGTAAGTATAACGAGGCGTACAATTACAATGCATAACGACGCGCAACGGCTGCTTTGGCTCTGTCGGAGGACTTGGCGAATGGAAGACTTCGGAGAGAACGAATTCAGATCAGAGACCAGCAAGATTTACTGGCCAGTGATGATGAGTGGCTTATGAGCCGGTTCTGATTTCCAAGAGCTGTTCCCTTGGATCTCTGTGATGTACTGGGCCCAACTTTACAGAGAAGCACCCGCAGAAACCAAGACGACGTGCCAGTCCCACTTCAAATCCTGACAACCCTCAGATTTCTGGCAACGGGCACTTGTCAAAGGGAATTGGCTGACAGGTCGGGGGTCTCTCAGCCAAACTTTAGCTGTGCCAGAAGTGTGAGAAGGTATAATTGGTTTGATGCATCTCAACATAAAGTTTCCTTAAACGGTCAACAGATTCAGCTTTCAGAAATGGGGCCCAGGTGTCATGAAATTCAGCTGTTTGGTTTTTATTAGATGCAGTAATTTGTTCCATTTAGAGATGTTCTGCCAACAAATTGAGCCATCGTGACGTTGTTATTTTGTGTCTGTGTTTCCAGTTGAACAATATTGTCTTTTTTGCAATGGTCAAGGAGATAAGTATGGCATTGTGTGATGGGTGTGAGGTCTCCTAACAGACAGAGGGGAAGGGGGAAAGTGGAAAGCTGTGACCCAAGATTTGCTAAACGATTATGTTGTTCCAGAAATTTTGAGTTTCTGGCCATATGGAGTGAAAGCAGTTGCAGTTGTCTGGTTTTGAGAGTACATTGGGGACATATGTCAGTGTCTGTGAAACCCATTAAGTGCATCCTGTGTTGCGTTATGTGTGTTCTGTATATGTCTTACACGAATGAGCTGTAGCCTGGGGTTAACGGTCATCGAGAAGATGTTATTGCGAATTTGTTTCCCGAGGGTTGCATCTATATCAATTGATAAATCTGTTTCCTAGTCTGTAGTGAGGATGGTTACGGTGGAGTCTGTGGTTGATATTGTCAATAGGTCTTTTACCAATGGTGGTGGTTGCAAGTTATTGTGTATGATATCAAATATCTGGGTTAATTCATGGAGTGTTAATATGGTATTTTTCAAACATGTGCTCTAAGTGAGTAATTTCTTTGATTTTCCATGAATTAAAAGAGAAGTTACACTTCTCCACCGAGCGTCCAGAGTTGTGGCAATGACTGTGCTCCTGTTGCAGTTATGTTTTTGTATTGTTGTTGAGAGATATAGTAGATCTTTGATGGACAGTTTGTGTCCTGATTATTCAATTTCTAACCATGAGTCTTGGTCACTGACTATAAAAATAATGGACGTAGCCACCATGACTGCACATATTGGTTTGATGGACTCGCTTTTGGTATTTTTGACCAACTTGGATTTTTGGAAACAGAAGTGACCATACTTGGACAAGAAGATGGAGCTGATCCTAACGCCAGCTGCTAACTTGGTTAGCATGGTACATTTACAGTCTATGGTTAACTGTGATAATGCTAATGCTAATTTTTGCTATGAAAACTGGGCTTAAAACCATTAAAGCAAAACATTCTTACTGGAAAAACTAAACATCCAACTCCTTTGGGGGTCTTTTAGAACAACCAAATGCTGAACAAGACTTTTTAGGTGACCAAAATGTTATAGTAACGTTCATGAACTGAAAACACTGAAATAGCGACAGCTACGCCTGTACTCTGTGAATCTGGGGTTACGCCATGTTTACATTACCTAACCAACAGTGTCACTGTGATAGTGACTTTTCAGTCACAACAGCCACGCCCTAAAGCATACCCTGCTTTATCGTCAAATTTAAATTAAATGGGACCATAGTTTAGAAAACAAACATCATGCTGTATTGAAGAATTAAAACTATTGAGACCATAAACTCATTAGGAAACTGTTAACTGAGGTAGAGATTGAGGTTTTGTCATAGACTCCCATTCAAATGGACTTGTTTTTGGAGCCAGTGGAGTCACTCTCTGCTGGCCATGAGAGATTGCAGGTTTAAGACGCTTCCATATTGGCTTCACCTTTCAGACCCTGAACTACCCGCTTGGTTTTGGTGAACATTTGAATGAATCCATTTCATGATGTATTGTAGTTGATTGGTTATGTACTAGTGGAGGAAATCTGGAGCTAAAGCTGTTTGCTTTTCTGTAGTGTTGATTCTCATTTGTTTGTTTTTTTCTGGTAAAATATTGTGTTTAGTGAGTCAAGTGTATTGAACCAGTTGAGTGTTGGTTGGACAGGGGTCAAGCTAGAGTGGTAAATTATTCCAGCGGTTCCAGCGACTGCACTCATGTTGCTATGAGGGAAGTGAGTGAGAATAAATTTGCTTTCATCAATAGAAAAGCATTTTCATTCAATTTATGTCCAAATAATACATGATGCAGACATGGTACTTACTAATATTCTGGCTCGGTGGCCTGGGTCAACCCATGACTCATTCATATGGAGGAACAACAGTGTTGGGCACGGACATGAAGCCGGAGCTGTGAGTGATGGCTGGCTTCTAGACTCGGGTGATTAATTCAGAAAGTCTAAATCAATTGCAGTTTTTCTCTACTGCAGAGCCAAACCCATTCACCTTGCAGGCAACACTGGATATCCCCTCAAGTGGCGGTTGCACACCTTTTTCTCTACCCAACAGAGCACAGAGAGGAGAGAAACTACAGTTTGTACCACTGCCAGGCTCTGTTTTGGAGTGCACCATTGGGCTTCTGAAGGGCAAATGGCGTTGCCTCAATTCCACAAGCAGAAAACATTTATAAAAGCCTGAAAAGGTTTGTGAAATTGGTGTTTGCTATGCTACATAATGTGGTGTAGCTAAAGAATGTGGCTTTACCCCCTGATGCTGTTGGTTGTGTTGGCCCTGACCCCGACCTCTATCCCCTCGGCGTTCGAGCCAAACGCTGCTGCCATGCTCCATTGTGTGGATGTGATGTGTTGCTTGTAAAAACACAAGGTATGGAAAAAATAACACTATTTGTTAAGTAGATCTTTCAGTGTACAGTTTATGTCACATAAAACAAGTCATTTCTTTTTACTCCTTGTCCTTGGAGAAACATAAGGTTTGGTGGAGACGGCGGGGCTTGGATTCTACTTTTATGTCAGATGACTTATTTTTATTTTGGAGAGGGTCCGGCCGTCAGAGCCAACAGCATTCCCTGTGTCCACCGCATGCTGCCACTCAAAAGTCTTTTTGGCATTTGTAATGCCCACAGTGTCCACCAAAAGTATCTTCTTTCTTGCTTCAATCTCGCCAACAAGAATTTCAATTTCACGCTGGGTGAAATTTCTTTTTTCAGCTTTTCTGTCAGAATTTTCCGTCATTGTCGTCATTGCAGTCAGTGTGGATTAATGTTAATTAGGGGTGTTTCACTGACTATTTACAGGGCATTAAAATGGTCAGACAAGAACCAAATTTCGAGTGTGATTTATAAAGGTAAATCCAATATTTTTGTGTGTAAATGCTTCCTGCTTTCCTTTTAACACCAGTTGCCTCCCTCCTTAGTGCCACATTTGTAGTTTAAGTCTGACAGCGGACCTTTGGTGCATGTCGTTCCTCATCTTTCACTTCTCTACTGCCGCTATAATAAAAGGTTAAACTACAGTATATGAATTAGAAGAATTATAATGTCTTAATGAGAATGAACGTTGTTGCGTTGGTGTATATTTATTTTTTCAACGCATACTTTCCCATAGCTCGCCACTCTCTCGGGAAATTACACACACCAACATCAAATCAACACAGCATCCAGCAGTTTACATCCTGTTTTAAAAAAGCATTATCATCATCATCATCGTCATCATCATAGCTTGCCAGTTCAGTTTTGACAACAATTCAATAGTTTCTAGGAAAGTTGTCTCACTCCAACAGCTGTCTTTACCTGACATAAACTATCAACTATATCAAATCAATATAGTTTGTTAAGCTTTATTTTTTCAGGAAGTCTCACTGAGACCAAGATCTCTTTACATTACAAGAAAGATCTGACAAAAGTATATATATACACAAGATGGCACTGTGGTAGATATTGGTTTAATTGTCGTGGCAGCAGCACTAGCATAAAGGATAGCTCCTTATTCTAATGTAGACAGAATGGTGGATTGTATTATGTGTTATTTTTTAAAGGAGAAGCAAACTCTGTTTTTGATGTTGAACACTTTTTCAACAGTTTTGTAGGAAAATCAGCTGTCTATCCAAAGTTCAAAGTATTAGTTAGACCTCCATTAGAGCATGGATAGGTGTGGGAACATCAATGGTTTTTGCGCTTGTAAATATTTATCTTCATATTTAATCTTTTTTTAGTTGTGAACAAAATCAATCAGACGTCTGGAGGTCGTCAAAAGCAGACTTGTAACCTTGAGAAGGCCTGGTTTGCCGATGACATACAAGACGGCGTCATCGGCATAGAAACAGACGTTACAGTGCTGAGTTAGAAAATTGTAATTATGAATAAAGAATACAAATCTTTGGAGCTCCTATTTGATGATTGTGGTTTACAGTAGTTAGACCGCAGACAAAACAAAAACAAACACAGTAACACAATGTTCTGAACACGTGAAGGTTTGAACAATATTTTCGGACAGAAAAATGCAACTATGAAGCCACGATAAGCATTCAGATGACAAAACGGCTGCCAAAGATATCTGGTTCTGAAATAATGGAACTGATCCAAAACATCAACCAGCACAGACAACCACAGTTAATGTCTGTTGTTTATGTTTAATATAAAAATAAAACATCATTATACTACACACATAAATACTGCCAATGCCTGTGTATGTGGTGTATATATGTAACTGGACCATATGGGGAATAGCTTGAATCTCTGTTTATTGAAACATGACAAAAACAATCTGTATGTACATCTTCAGTCTCAAGGGTCCTGGTGTGTGTGTGTGAGTGTGTTTGTTTGGGGTCTTATTTCTGGCATCTCTCTGTTAGTGAAAACATATTTTTTGTTATTTTGTGTCCTCTCGTCTCTCTTCTTGGTTTTGCTTTGTCTCCTTTGCTTTATTTTTCTCTCTCTTAAATTACTTTGAATCCACAAAACATCGTTTTATCTTATTAAGAGCATTAAATGACCAAATCTGTCTCAGCAGAGAGTTGTGCCAGTACATTTAGTTGCCATAAATCAAAAAGTTCAAAAAGATTTTTCAGCAAGACAAGAGAAAGAAAGTATTTGAAAGAAAGAAGAAGCTCGCTTTTGGCTCAGTGCCAGATGAAACCTGATTGGCTCATTGTTGGAAGGTTAGAGGTCACAGATGACTCATATCCCCCAGAGTGAAGAACTATGCTGTTCCAGATAGAAAAAAAACACACACACACACACACACACACAGCAACCCTATCTCCAACAAATGACATCCATATACAACTGAATTGTTTTCCCAATTACTTTGCTTTAACAAACGTAATCGCTGCCTGGATTATGTTTGCAGGCAATGTTTTTTTTTTATGAATGAATGAATGAATGAAGCATTAACTTTATGTCCTGCACTGAAGTGGAAAGGGAGGGGGATGGTGTGTACACAAAATAATGCTGGACGCTGACACCAGAGACCAGAGTTTGCATCCTGTGTGTGGTTAGATTTAGGCAACAAAAGTAGTTTTGGTGAAGTTTAGTAAAAGATTTGAGCTCTTTTTGTGATTTTCTGTTAGTTATATACTGTTATGGTGTCAGATGTCTATGTCACACATGGTCAAAGGTCAAAAACCGGAGGTGAACATATGTAAAAATGCTCCCCAGAAGTCAAAAGCCAGAGCTTCAGCCTGCTCTGAACACTTCATTTCCAATGTTACTTTTACTTCCTCCTTGTGATGACATCAAACTGTTCACACATGCCTAAAAACAGCCGTCCATTTCATCGCTGTTGTTATAAACGCAGCGCCAATACACATAACGTCTTGTTCTTCAGGTCACAGCAGACTTAACAAAGACCCTGATCTTTCCGGTATTATGCATATTTTCTGGTCTATATTTATATTTTGGAACATCTTGGCATGATTTCTCTGGGTGATGTGTACTAAATAAAGTGAAGTTGATTTACAGCTCTGTTCTGATTGGTTAGCTTCAGGAAGTTTCTCTGGCTCCAGAGGCCAAGTATACAAACAGTAGTTGTAAGATTTCACTTCTTGTTCTTGTTCTTGACATGAAATGGCAACTTCTCAAATACATCTGTACATGTTGAATCAGATCTGGAATATGAGAGCTGACAATAGCAACAAAGGCCAGCTGTTTATTGACTTGTGTGTCATCTTGGCGCAAAAGCAAAAAAACAACAACAAATTGATCAAGCAGGATGAAACCTGGGCTTTGTTTTACAGATGTTCTGAATGTGTACCATGTTTAATATAGATATGGGGCATCATAACAGGATACAAAAGATAGAAAATCACAAAAAGTAGAATAGGTCCCCTTTAATTAAATGCTAACAGTGGCAAAGTGGCATCTAGCAGTGAGGTTGCAGAGTATATTAAGTCACTCTAAGGTAACGAAAAACACAGTTATTCTTATTTTCAGGTGATTACACACTAATTAAAACCTACTTTTGAATATTATATTCCATTTCTGCCAAGTCTGTTTTGCTTGATGCCACTAAACTCTACACACTTCAACTTTTAAACTGGGAACTCAAAATAATTTCTGACACACAAACACAATCAGCGTGTCAAAAGTCGAGGGCAGAGGGAAGAAATAAATATGTCAGCATAAATATGTCACACATGACAGAGTCGACGTGGTATTTCGTCTTGGACTGAAGCTCTAAATGATGGTCGGTTTCCTTCCGAAATGGCTGCTAGACGAGCCAAACATCTAAAAAACATTTGATTTATAACTGGCGATAACACATCACATTGGTATGATCGACTATGACTAATAACGTTGAGCGGTTTTAAATCAGACCCTCGTGTTTTCGCTCACAGCAGAGTTTTTTTTTTTCTTTCTCCTCCCCAAAGTCATTCAATCAGTTGTTGTTTCAAGTGAGTGAATTAGCACTGAACTCCAGTTCTGTTAACATCAGCTCTCAACAGTCTGCTCCGTCAAAATGTTTATTGGGAAAGGAGGAAAGGTCGTGTCAGGAAAAGAGGTAGGAGGAGGCAGACAAAAGGTGGTTTGGGGGTTGAAATGCTTGTGTGGTGATGGGAACACATGATAAAGGATCTTTTGTTATATCATCCCCAAAGTGCAGCCAAAGGAACGCTCAAAATATACAATATGTCAAATTTAAGTTAAAAAAAACAGACATTTATAAGTTCTGCATTGTATTTCTGTCTTTCTACAAGCAAAAATGGTGATTCACTTTCTGAGATTAGATTAGATTAGAAGATTGATACCAGTCTCATATCTCTCTCCTATCTACTACCAGCAGCTGGTTAGCTTAGCACAACCTGACTCTGTCCAACGGCAACAAAATCTTTGTTTGTTTAATCCGCACAAAGACTTACGTTTTGCCATTTTACAACAGACTATAACTATCCCTCAGTTGCCAGATAACTAACAGAGACTCGAGGGAGTTTCTAGTCCTGGCCAAAGAAATCTATTTTGTGCTAAGCTGCTGGCTGTAGCGTTGTTTTAAACGCGCAGATGCACAGCTATGCAGCAAGCTAAACACGCTGCTAGTAGAAGGTGAAGACAGCAGGTTGCCTTTGAGGTTTTTACTGGAGAGTGGTGTCAATCTTCTCCTCTAAGAAAGCAGATAAGCATGTTTCCCAAAATGTCTACTACTCAAATTACTGAAGTGTAATGTTGTTCACACACCACACTGGTTGCAAAGATCATGCTGCATCACCATCAGTGGTGGGAGAAGTAGGAAAAGTTCTTTGATTCACAGCTGGAGTCATGACATCAGCTTCAAGTTATGTGTCCGAACAACCAGTCGGCATCTTATGATTCTCACAAATTCGGCTGCCGGTGATAGACAGTCAGTGATAGACAGAAGCTTCATCTGATCACCTGCCAAGTATGTTTTGAAAGTACCAGCCCTTTTACTCAAACATATTTCATGAATGAAGCAAATGGTGCAAAGGGACAAGAGGAGGAAAGGCAACTGAAAATAATAATAAAAGAAATGTTGAATAGAGGACGTGTGAAAGGAGTTGTCTTCCTCTTCAGTTGTCATCTCTCTGGCTTCATGATTCAAACATCTTTCACATCACTGGTGTGCCTCCTCCCCCCCTCCCTCCCTCCCTCCTCCTCTCATTTTTCCATTTTCTCAGATTACTTTATCTCTGCCTCTCTTTGACCCCTCTGTCTCCATCACTCTCTTCTTCGCTCTGTTTCTCTTCCCTCTAGTTTTAACTCATTGTGCAGACCACCCTTCGTCCTCCATCTCCCTGCCGTGTATTGTGTTATGTGGTGATATCCACGGTTCCTGTATGTTTAGGCCGAGCCAGAGCAGAGATTAAAAGACTCTAAAGTAACTTAATCTCTTAAATCTATTGACATAAACCCTTTCACACACAGCGTACATCTCTATTTTCCTGAGGAGATACAAACATCTGGGCTCTTCACACACACATGCACATGCCTTCCTTTTTTAAGTCCTCAAAAGATACAAACATCTGTACTTCCCAACTCTGCACAAACACTTTCACATGCATCTTTCTCTCTACAAAGGATGAAAAACATCTGCCGGCTCCGAAACACTAGCGCAGATGCTCTGCAACACGCACACACACACACACACACGCGGTATAACATGCATGCGTGGCAAGTTGATAAATGTAATCCTTATCTGATTATGTTCATCAATAAACAGCTGAGTGAGGAACTATGTGAGCAATGCGAATGATAGTTTTGGCATCCAGATGTGGATTACACTTTAAATCCAGAGCTGTTTATGTTCATCCGGCCAACTTTCAGACTTTCATCAGAGCAGCAGCATCCAGAAAAGAAGAATGATTTAAAAGACTTATCAAAAGTGTTGTGAAATCACATAAAAAACTAGTAGGAATGGGGAGTTTGGACCCACTGGGGTATTAAATATTAAAAAAATCGGCTTTTTATTGAGGGGATAAATCAAATTTAAACAGTTTTACATGCTCTTACAGTGACTGTTCTACTTTCCTCCTGTGAACATACACATGACCAAAGAGAGAAAAAAAGACAACGGCAACAGACAAAAAAAAAGGCAACAATAGTAAATGGAATGGAAAAAATAAACAAACTAAAAATAAAAATGAAGTTTACCCACCTCACCCCTAATCCTGCAGTAAAAGAGATATTGTCATGCATCAGCTATAGATTAGCAGACAGACTTTACGCTGGTGTGTCTCTCCATCAGCTTCTGTCTAAAGCCAAGTGTCTCTTATTAGCTCTTTTCCACTATCGTAACTTAATGACCCATAACCACTCGCTCTCCCTTGTCAAGTAAAGTCAGATTTATTTGTACAGCTCAATATCACAGATTTGCCTCGGGGAGCTTTACCATCTGTACACCAATACATCTATCAGTAAAAAATCGATTCAAATACTAAAAAAAACCTTTTAATGGCGAAAAGAAATGGAAGAAACTTGACTAGGACACGTCGCTCATGCTGCTCTGTGCCAAGAAATCTGTGTGACGCCAAGAAAACGTATGAGTGAAACGTTCACAGTCGTTTCTGTTTTGCCAAAATATTTGATCTTGCAGTAAAATATCCGCTAGCAGGAACTAAAACAATACCAAACCTTTTTATGTGTATGTTTAGTCACCGGCAGCGCTCGGTTCAGGTTAGGAGAAGAACTTCAGTGACTTGAAAAACTTGTTAACATTTTATTAACACCATCATCTTTCACTCAGCTTAACCAAAGTGATTTTGTTGCCTGAAGCTAACCGCACGCAGGACTCGGGAGGTTCATCTTGCAACTTCAGAACCATATATGAATGTAGCTCTTCATTCATTCATAAAAACAAACTGTTAACATCATCCAGGCCGCATTTAACCTTCGTCAACTTATTTGGGGAAACAGTTTAGTTGTATATGACTGGATTAGTCCGGAGATCCTGTAGAACTGTTATGCTTATGTTATGCCAGTCTATGCTTATATGTTGAACATATAAGCATAGACTGTATAAAAACATGGACGTAGTTACCGTGACGTCACCCGTTCATTTCTGAAGAGCGGTTTTGAAGCAGTCTGTGCTGTGTTAATGCTGTAATACCAAACAGCGCCACAAGGTGGTGGTGGCTCCTTTTTGTTGTGATGTACAGAGCTTGTTCTAGTTCGTTTTTCTCCCTCCTACGACGTGGACCTCCACACTCTTTTCTTTTTGTATGACTTTAAGAGTAAGTGAAGTAGTGACGTGCTGCCTTCGTACACGACTCATGTACGATTAGTGAACGTAGTGCCGTGAAGACCTGGCTTTGTATGGTCGACATTGCTTATTGAATAAACCTGCTACGTAGAAATCCACACTTCTGTCTGCCAACTTTCTGATGCTAAAGTTGCCAACCGGAGCCCGAGCTAATCCAGCCATTGTCCTCACCTTCACCTCACACTACCTTACTCCCAGCCAATCAAAAACGGGCAAAGAGGCGGGGCCGAATGGCTGAAACAAGCCACCTAGCGGCTGGCGGACCTGTCACTCAAAGCAGCTTTATGCAGAACTTTACGGCGTAAATTTAAACAGGTGAGTTATAAAAAAATTCACCCCCCATACAGTCGTCATGAACGGATAAATTAGCTTTAGAGACCAAAACCATTTGTTGTACGAGGCTGTAAACATGTTTATTTTGGCATTTTAACATGGAGGTCTATGAGGAACGACTCGCTTTTGGAGCCTCAAGTGGCCGTTAGAGGAACTGCAGTTTCTGGCGCCTACACATTGGTTTCATTGTTCAGCTAAGAGGTTGCTGCTTGACATATCGTCATCAAACACCATTAACATATAAGCTATAATCCACTAAACTTAACTTTTCAACAGACTTCAGTCCAGTTTTATCAACAAACTGAACATATGGAAACAACGGAAAGTAAAAGTCATAAGCCTCTGCTCCATTAAACCCATTTCACTTCCATAAATCTCCTTTTAAATCCTCATGTTTCCGTCCCGTTCTGAGCGACCGGGGAATGCTAAAGATGGTGAGCGATAGCGAGCCGCCACCCCTCATATCTCTTGGTAGCTTTCGCACCGGCGTCACGTTTCCTGGATGAAATTCCACTTTTACAGCATCTTCATAATCTTTTCAGTTCTCATTGCAGTGACGGAAATCATTGGCGTTTGGATTCATTTAAGAGACTCTGAACAGCACTTTCAGGCAGGAACAACACAAAACCTTCAAACTGGTGCTTAGAGACTGAATAATGTCCACATGCACGCAGACTGTTGGGGGGGGGGACGGGATGGCTCCAAACATGAATTTGCCTGCATTGAAACAAACTACCTATCTAAACTTATCTAAGCACATGTCCCTGCGTTATTAATGTATTTCCATGTTACCACCCAGCTGTTGCATTCCTTCCTCCTGGAGCTTGGATTTAGTGCTACCCTCCCGAGAAGTGCTGAAATGTAGGTTCGGGAACTCGCCCCGAAGCAATAGCCGCACCGTAAGTTACGGGTGTTTAAGTTCCTGTAGTGGAAAAGACCAATCTGAGACACATCCATCTATTTCTCTCACTCTCTTTCACTCTCTCTGTGTGTCTGAGTCCCAGTTTCTTATTTTCACAGCTGAGTGGAAAGAAAGAGGGAATCCCAAATTTTCCTTCGTTCCTCATCCATCTCGTTCTCTCACTCCCAGATGTGAGTTTCCATCTCTGTAGAGAAGTAACCAGGCAGATAAAGAGACGTCACTCTGTCTGCATGTACATCTCTCTCTCTCTCTCTCTCTCTCATTTCTTTCTTGCTCTCTTGCCTAATTTGTCTCTCTGAGGTCGTCTCTTCATATCGGTGTTTCTCCGCGAGGGACCGGAGGACGAAGAGTTCTGGGTTTCTAATCACTCCGTATCTCCACGGTCCTCCGCTCATTAGCCCTGCCGTCAACATCACTTAAACTGGGCCCCAAACATGCTGAACACACACTTTCCCCCCCTTCTCTCTTTCTCTTCCATTCAAACACACACTTTTGTAGTGAGGGAAGAGTTAATCCGAGGCCTGCAGGGCTGTAATTGGCTGATGGACAGATCCCTGTTTGAAAGGAGGAAGACACCAGACAGCGTTGGCAGATCAGGTTCGGTTTTTCCAGCTTTCTTTGTGATTGGACGGTTTATAAATAGCTCGTGATAATTCGGCCTACTTTTTGTACCATTGTAGCAGTTTCTGACAGAACAGAGAAGGTTTGGCTGTGCACCAATAAACCAGCTCCCTCCTCTCATCCAATCAGATTGAGACTGACAGTGAGTGAGTTCAGTCGGGTCGGCTGGATGCGCGACGACCGAGAACTGATGACTGTCAAAATAAAATGTCACTTCGGTTTATTGAAACTCAGTTGAGATGTTTTTCCAATTATTATTCTGTCATAACTCTGCGATGAAACACTTGTTACATCTGTTCCTGTGAGTGAAAGGTTTTGAAGTTTGATGCAGACTTTGTCGGGATGTGTACGATTCTTTCGATCGTCTTTTTAGTCGATCACATGTCACAACACGGACACCGGATATGAAACTCTGTGCTAGTTGATTATCTATTAGATTGATCTTAGTTAGTTAACTCGCACGCCATGCTCTGTTCCCTCTACTCTGAGAAAACCAGCCAGTCATCCATCATCATCATCATCATCATCATTATCTGTGATCAAACCTTACATCATTTGGATCATTTCCTGTTCTCTCCGTCTCTGATCGCACAATTATCGTCACCTGGACACCAGAGCAGTCCTACTAAACTCTGCCAACAATGGTGTTTCTTTTTTGACACTATAGATTTCTTTCTTTCTTTTAGTGATGCACGATATTGGATTTTTTGCCGATGTTCGATATGCCGATACCGATATATGCACGTTTTTTTTCCAGCTGGCTGAGGAGACTGTTCTGCTGCAAGCATAGATTGTACTAAGTCTGATCAAGAAAGACGATATATGAAGGAAGGATTCAGGAAGACTGGAGTTCAGGAGCTCAGCATTAAAACTTTAATGAACTGGAGCAGCAGAGTTTTCACTGAGTTTATTAGACAGTATTAATGTGTAGGATATAATCTCTGCTCCTCACTCTGGAGCAGAAGTTGGCGGTAATGCACCTAAAACGCTAAGAGTTTCCTATCTGTGCAGATTAACACAGCAGCTCCTCCGCGGACTGTTTCACCCTGACGGTCCGGTGTTTCCTCCGCAGGCTTCACTTCATTCAGCTGCCCGTCAGACCTGCTGCTTCTTCCCACTTTAACCTGAATAACAAACCGGGGCTAATGTTAGCTGAGAAGCTAGCGGAGTGTTAGCAGCAGCTTGACTGGAAAGAAGCACAGCCAGCTAGCTTCTGCTAACCTCTCAGCTAACGTTAGACCGTCAGGGTGAAACAGTCCATTGAGGGAAACACAGTCAGGTGGGGGAGGAGATGGAAACATATTGGCTGCTCATAATCAGCAGAATATGCCGATATTTCATTTTAGAGCTTATATCGGTCGATATCGTGCTGATAATATCATGCATCCCTACTTTCTTTCTTTCCCTGCGTATATGGTATATGTGTGTTTGTGTCTGAAGAAGGACTTTTGTATCAACAATTGTTTTCACAAAACAGAAAATCTGCAATAAATCACATTTTTGCTAATAATCAACAAGGCTACACTATACAGTTTACACATTATAATGTTTATTTAATAACATAAATAAGTTTAAAACCTTTTGCCTTTGTGTCTGAGTGACAAATGACAACATCCAAACTGAATTCAGTTTTCTAAAAACAATATTTTTCATTCATTAGATCAAAACATCTAACCAGATGACCAGTATTTTAGGTATTATCTATTAATATCATGTATTGTGCTTTGAATACTGTGCACTAGAAAGATGCTACACTGACAGCACAGCGCTGCAGCAGTGGGATATTTTAGTCTGACTTACATTTACAGGCTTTTTTCCAGATCACTTGAACACACTTTACTGTGGACACTTGAAGAAACATCGAGGGACTGAACTGGACACTTTGTGGTTTTAGGACACTCATAGTAACTAATGTACCGTACTGACAACTCTACCAGAGAAATAACCGGCCTAAGTGTGTTGAGTCTAATTGGTCTTTAGGATTTAAGTGTCCATATGCTTAAAGCATCCGATCATTAGTCTAAGACGCTGATAGATTCAACAGAACTTGGGAAGACAGCAGATGTATATTCTACGATACCTGAGGGTCCTTTCACAGCAGACAATGATTTATCTGAACGACTGGGTGGAAGTTTGTTAAAAATCTAAAGCTGTGATGTATTTATGAAAGCAGCACTAATAGGACTGGATTAAAGGCACAATCTGTAATTCACAAAAAGTGGAACCAACCTTTACTTCCAAACTGATGAGAGACTAAAAAACTATGCAGCTGAGTTTAAACGAATGTCTCATGGTGCCGTTTAAAGACGACAAAACAAAGAGTGATTTGTTATAAATTAAATCTTGTTATTAAGAGTGTAATTTATATGAATTAATCCTTTTTTTTTTTTTTAACCAAGCAGCAAACTCACTCACTAAAAGTTGGAGGAGAAAAAATCAAAACACCTTTTAAAGTATTATAGTGCAGGCGATATGTGAAAACAGCCATCGCAAAAACACCTCGTGGTGGCCATGGCAACGGATATAATATTATAAAGTCTAGCCTAAGTATTCTGATTTGGTGAAATAGAAGAATACAGCATCAATGAATTCACCATTAACTATTCACTAGAAGACGTCACCTGTCAAATGAAGCCTAACAGATGCATCACAGCCTTACAGTCTGTCTGTTATAAGCTTTTCCATTTGGCCAAATAGGCGAAAATTCTCCAAAAAGAGTGGATGTTAAAGGGTTAACTAATCACCTGAACAGTTTATGATGTTGTATCATTATAATCATTGGCCGTCAGAACGTGGAGGTAGACGTCACTCTTTCTGTGTTATCATGTTTGGTTCAGGAGATATGATGCAATTGGTTGCCATGGCCACCACAAGGTATTTTTGCAATGGCTCCATTTCTGAAAATGTTCAGGACCCCAAACTGTACAAGTGTGCCAAGTTTCATGATTTTATTAAAAAGTGAACATATCACCTTAAATTTGGCACGTATCACCTGGACTATTATGAATAAGTTGCTTCATTTTAGTTGATTTTTACACTTTTCAGCTGATTTTTCATGTCATTTCCAGTCCGCATCCATCCTGCTGCATGTCAGCAGTTTGCATATATCTATATATCTTCTAGCCTACACACTAAACTAGATCGTCTCAGCCTGTTCAAGTCCTCGTTTTGCCTGCTTGCACACGATTTCAACCAGTTTTTGGAGTTTGCTCGTCCCTGTTTGTCTTCTGCTGACTGCCTAAACATCACAAAGTCTCGGATGCTTTCTGTTTGGATAACAAACATAAAGCAGAAGCTTCCTCATGTCTCTTCCTCAAGCTTCAGCTCTTCCCAACAGACATATGAGAAAAGGATGCATGAAAAGGAAGACATGAAATAACAAATATAAACAATTACAATAAGTTTATTCCAATTAAAACACCTTTAAATGTTCTGAATAATATCCAAGATGCAAAAGTGTTTTTATAATTCTACACATGTAACACTGTTATTTAGGAATAATTTGAATAACTTAATATCTGGTGTTGTTGTTCTTGTTTCTACAGCTGGTTTAACTAATCAACAGTGTTACAATCATGCTGTATTATTAATATTTCAGCTCTGCTTTTTCGACAGCAGCCCTTTTATTGTTTTGTGTTGCTGTCCGGTAAGAAAGCGTCTGCAGGATAAAGCTCTTTCCTCGCTCTAAGCTCATGTTAAGTGATCTGAACGTCCTCGATGATCGATCGATTTCTGGGTTAAAGGCTGGAGGTAAGAGGAGCGCAGACAGGAGGAAGTAGCTAAAAGATAAACATACCTTTTTTGCTTGCCTCATGATATTTACCTGTTTTATGTTGTTTTTTTTGTCTTTCTGCTACTTTTTTTTTTTAGATTTTTATGTCTTTACTTTGGCGACGTTATTTCTGGATCCTGACTAAAGAGCTTTTTTTTTCTTTTGCCTTACCTGCTTCAGGATCCGTCAGCGTTTCACAGATTAGTCACAGATATAAAAACACTATCGGCGTCCCAGAATCATACTCCGATCATTTCAAATGTTGCGTGTTTGTAGCTTCACTGACAGCTTAGTGTGTTTTTGCAAAAAAAATCTTGATGACTCAGAAGGGCTTTCCAGTAGTCACTTAATCCCCGAAACATCTGTTGGACGATGAACTTCTATAAATCCAAAGTGCCTCGTGGACACGGAGTCTGATGGATTCAGCAGAAGATGAGGAAGGATGCACTTTGGAGGTTATTATCGTACTGGAGGGTCCTACAGCTGTTAGTGCAGTTTAGGATCTGCACAACGTTAAATTACCGCCTGAAAGCTTTTCTAGGATCCAAATAGATCAGCAGTTCAACTGAGATGAGTCTTGTTTAACCTTTAAGGTATAATATGTAATTATCCCACATTAAAATGTCTAAAAACAACTAGACCTATGTTCTATATGTTGTTGAGTTGTGTACTTACATTATCCCAAATGTTTCCAACAGTTTTCAAACCCAGAGAAATCTGTCATTTAATAAAAGTAACGGACCGTTTCAGAGGAACAAACGTTAGCAGCAGCTCGGCTAACAGCTAACAGCCCCTCCAGGAAACAAACGGCTGCAGAAATATTTATTTTTTTTTAGGTGAAACAGCTTTAAGTAGTATTTTTTAACGATTTTAAACTGCGTGTATGTTTGATTTTGGAGAAGAGGAGACTTCTGCGGATAATTCGGCTGCTGGGAGAAACAGGACGAACGTCTGAATGTAAAGTTATAAGAGAAATAAACCAAACAAGTGTCAGCAGAAGCTCAGCTAACAGCCCGTATCTGACGTCCGTGGGTCGCCGTACATCGTCGGAGAAACACTGATCTTTCAGATGAAACTGCTTTATTCAGTGTTTTTACCTGTAATCAGCAGGTCCGTTTGTTCTGGAGAGGAGGAGACCTCTGCGGGTAAAAACATCCTGAACCATGAACACTGGAGTAATCGTATCCCGATGACGCTGATTATTTAACAACGAAGACAACAACTCCCATGATCCCTTGCTACTTCACACCGTCATCACACTCCATCTTTTGTTTATTTCTTTTAGTTTTACTTCATATATTAATTTAATTTGAACTCCAATCAAACCTACATCACTTTTAAATCAGAGTTTCTTCTATTCTCTACTTTTTGTGGTTGCACTGAAATTTCTTCAACAGCCTGAAAAAAAAAAAAACAGAATGAATCTGGTGTCTTGATTAAGTGTCTTGCCCTTGAATCTCAGCTGTTTCATGATGCAGGGACATAAAAAAAAAAAATGTTGTGCAGAACGCTCTCTATAGCCTTGCCATGTTTTTGTAATGTATAGTCCAGATGATAGTCTGCTTCGGGTTTATTAAGGTCAGGCTGATTTCGTTTTGTGGATCATTCAAATACTGAGGCAGAAAAGGTTCTTTAATAGTAGTTCTCTTTAAAACTTTCATACCAAATGTCCTTTTTTAGAAACCCATGATTTAACCTGAAACCAATTCAAGAAAGCCTTTAACCTTGTTACTGTTTTTACAGTCTTTTAATGCGGTATCAGGTAGCTTCTCCAAAAGAAGAAAAGCCTGCCAAACCACAGGAAGTTGTGCAGTTTATGTTTCTGGTTTGTTTGGAATAAACTAACAGAAATATAAACGCGCCGCCAACAGAGACTAAACACACACAGCCTGCCCTGCCACGCCGGGGTCCGCTGGTCTGAGCTGAGGAGCAGTGCTCAAACGGAGATTCGTGGAAACAGAAAAGGAAAAGCAGTGGCAGAGTTGGATGAGTCAGACTGGTTTAGTGGCCCACAAACACAACACTTCAATGTGGTGAATGTGAACACGCAGGGCCGCAGCGGACTCATCGATGGCGTCCGTGCTTTTCTGTTATCCCAGAGCGGCCCGGTCCATTTCCCCCCTGTCTGAACTCCCTACCTGTCAATCAATAGGGATATGGATACGTACTGAGAACATCAGGCTTATGAGTTTAACAGTCGGTTCGCTGTCATCGCTCAGCTGGAGAAGGACTTTGCACTCTTTCACTTTCTGTTCACCATCAACACATCAGATATGCCTGAAGAGCTCCACATGGAGCTGAAACTGCAGGATAGTTTACCGTTGAAGGATAAATTCATGTCTGTTGGTTTTGGGATCCATCAATTATCAACGATCTTTGACGATGACAGCCTTTGCAGCTAAGGTATTTTGCATGTTTGGGACGATGTATCTAATGCGAGAAGGCTTTCTCAGTGAGAAAAAGTGTCCAAACTGTGCAATCAGCTGACACATTGAAGCAGGTCCACAATGTCGACAGGTTTGTTAAAGCCAAAAGGTGCCAGCAGGTGAAAATGTGCAAGTAGTTTGTTCATTTTCCACTTTGAATTTCACTTCTGTTGCAGGCTAAAAAGCAGAAATACTACTTGCTGCGTCTCTGAGCACGCGAGGGTCCAACATAATAATAATAATAATAATAATAATAATACATTTTATTTGGAGGCGCCTTTCATGACACTCAAGGTCACTTTACGAGAGAAAACACAAACAATAGCATCATACCTGTTTGCTCTTACTGTTTTTTATTTATTTTATATGAGTCCAGTCTGAACAGGTGAGTTCTGAGGTGGGTTTTAAATGAGGTGATGGAGTCTGACTGTCTTATGTGACATAAATTTCGTCATCAGAGTGTTTACACGTCGGCTCTGTGCAGACATCTACATCCACGAACCTCCAGTTTGTTGTGACCACATGCTGTTTTTTCCCGTAGACGTCGACCTATCGCGCGGGCGGGCTCTACTACACCGCCGTGGAGTACATCTGTGGTTTAACCTCATTGGTAGAACGACACACTGACTCGCTCCCTCTCTCCATGTCTACTATAGCACACTGGCTTCTGAAATCTACTGATCACAGAGCAGCTGGACTAACCGCCGCGGTTTTTCAACCAGCTATTCTGGAAAATAGATAATTGTTTATAACCATAACTACCATTAATTCAAATGCAGCCTCTAATTAATGAGTGACTCAGAAATTTAAGCATCATCTGTAATTATTGTTAAGAGTTGTATGAACAAGGAAAAACACTTTCTTCGAGGCTGTTTGTTCTCCTCGACAGTTTGTAAGTTTACATTGTGTTATTTTCATGTGCCAACATTCAGATGTGTAATTATTGAATGATACAGATATGCAAACACATGTGATTTACTGTTGGATGAGGACAGGTATGTATAGGGAATGCTTTCTGTTGTACTTATATTTGCTGTATTTCTCTTTTCTGCTTTATTATTTTACATTAATATTATATTTTTATGCACCAATATGCAATTTGTCATCGATTGGTAGTAGGGCTGTAGTCGACTAGTCGATTAGTTGGTTGCATAGGTTGGTTGTTATGCTCTCATCCGACTAAATCCTCATTAGTGTTACTTTCATAAAGAGAAAAGTGCTACATCAGCAGCTTTCCGGGATTAATCCATTATTTCGTGTGGAGGGGGGGGACAGACTAACAAACTACCGGTGAAAACAGCGGGGGTGTATTCAAAACACCCCCGCTGTTTTCACAACTTTGGACTCGCCCGGAGACTTCTAACCGTTATCAACGTTTATTAAAAGTATTGATCATTTACTGAATCAGTGTTTCTCCTACAATTATATCAACGAGAACCCCCGCCAGGCCAAAAAAATATGTTTTAATGCAAGAATTAACACCAAATATCCACTCATTCGGAAATATTTAGCGTTTGGGAGTCTGTGCAGCGCTGTAGGTGAGTTAACTGCTGTCTTGTTGCCTTGGAAACGAGCGTAACGAGCGCAATGTCATGTAACTGTTAAGTTACATGACATTGCTAGCACGTTTGCATAGCAAGTGAGTGGAGCAGAGGAAAGGTTTTGTGGTAAGTTGTCAGTCTGGCAGTAAATGTACAGCACAGACTACAGTGTGTCAGTTAAATGCTAAAAAGTCACGTCTGTTGTTTCTCCAAGTGCTGGAAAAGTGAAGGGAGTTAGCTCCAAAGTTAGCAACGATGGGTTAGCCTAACTGGAAGACACAAAACGGAGAAATACAGAACAGGGAAATGTGAGGCTGCTGAGTTACCGTTAACCTCCGGGACTAATGGTAGAAGATTATATAAAATATTAGTCAACTAAGGTCAAATTTGGTTGACTACAGCCCTAATTGATAGGCTACAAATTGATTGATTTAAAATAATAAATCAGAAAGGATATATGTATCTGTCGAGACGTGTTGATATTTGCAAAAAATTAAGCCCCCTCGTGATATATGTTATCAATCCATTTATGTTTTTGTCATCCTGTTTGTCCAGGCTGTTTTGCTATCTTTGGTCTATCCTGAACACACACATCTATTTCCTGCGAGTGGGAGTCTTTCCTTATTTGAACCCGACTTTCTTAGAATAAGGAACATGATAACAAATCTGTAAAATATTAAACTGTCCACTTATCATGTGTTCACCCACCTGACACATTACTGTATTTTTATTCTGACCTAGGTTCTTTTTTTCTGTTATGAAATTGTCAGCTTTTACACACTCGCACTTTCACACACTCAAACACACACACACACACACGCTGTTTGCAAAAGTAAAGATCACACAGTGGGAACCTGCATGTGTGTGTGTGAGAAAGTATTGTATTTGATACCCAGTGGCCCTGTAGGGAGTGAGGCCAGTGGGTTCAACCTTGCAAAGAACAAATTCAACTCTTCGAAACACACACACACACACACACACACACACACACACACACACAGGCCCGTTGTTTGGTTTCAGCTCAGCGGTCTGTCAGTAAAATGATCTGGAGCTCTGTCGCAGCACAACAGGCGCAGAGACTCTACTCTCAGCTGATTAAAGCTTGAGCTTCATAGCTAATTGGTCGTCAGTTCATTTAATCGCAGGGTCGGTCAGCGTCCGCTCGGCTCGTCGGGTACAACCGTGATCCATTTCCTCGCAGGAAGTGATCTAATACTGTCACAGCGGGGATGCGGCGAGTTATTAAACCAATAATTCACACATGATCCCTATAAATACATGTTGTTTTTCTTTTTCTCTGAACAGCAGTGACTCATTCTTCAACCTATTTCTTTCTGTAAATTATTAACCTCTGCAGCAGGAGTCACTGGTTCCCGACCCCCCTGCAAAGAAGCTGCATGAGTCATCAACAAAAAATAAAGCAAAATGATAATTATACAGGTTATTGGCGCCAGTAGATTATTTGTCTAAAAGAAGTGCGTCTTTAAATCTTTAGTTTCTACACTGTGAGTCTCTTGTTTGTTTTTGATAACTTGCACCTCTCTCTCCTTTTTGGCTTCTTTACTGCTTTAAACAAGTCTTTTATGTCTGATGTTGAAGTTTGATGTTGGTGCAGCCACATGACAAGCTCGACCCCCAAAACATGTACGACAGTGACGCTAAACTTCGTAGTCTGATAGTGTGATAATGAACTAAAAATGAAACATAATGCGACTGTACGTTAAAACAATATGGTACAAACTGTGTGTAGTTTATGAGGAATGAATCAGGAACAACCTGATTATCGATAAATCGTTACTTCCTTTAATAACTCACCCACTTCACCCGCTAAGCGACCGCGATCGTGCGTGACGCCAGCCACCCCCGCATACAGTCTCTTCAGCCTCCTGCCCTCAGGAAGAAGATCCCGTAGCCTCCGTGCCCGATCCACCAGACTCACTAACAGCTTCATACACCAGGCTGCTATCAGGAAGCTGAACTCTCTCCCCATCCTCCCACTCCCTTCTCACATCCTGGACTCTGAACCCTGACATCTATCCTCAATGGATGACATTTGCACTACTTCATAAATACCATTATGCTGCACTTCTTTATCACTGTTTTTGTCCTTTTTGCACTATAACTTTCTTGTCTTGCACTTTTTTGTCTTACTCGTCTATTTAACGTTGCCATTGGGGGAAACCACATGTAGAGAATTGACAAATTGAATCTTGAATCTCTTGAATCGTTTCTTAGTAACGACACTCAGTTTCGTTCCTCCGGTCAAATATCAGCGCCATGACACATCGGCACAAGTGAGCATGTTGCTTTGATTTGAATGAATCCTTCACTATTTTAAAGTGATAAAAACACAGAAGCGTATTATAACAGGATAATTATCACATTATAACGAGATCGGTTTCTCGTTATAACTATTTAAGTTTCCCGTTATAACGAGACAACAGGCATCATGGCTTCAAACACAGATTAAAGCACTGTGGAGAGTCTGTGGAGTCTGATCAGCTGATCAATAAGATATGCCACTACCTCTAAAGGGTCAGTACATCCCCATGCCTTTTAAAACCCTTCTTACTAATCACTAAACCATCCACTGTGTTCAACAATACGAGCATCTCGCCGTGCTTTAATCCGAGCAGGAAGTGGATCAAATCATGTAAATGAGCTGTGACATTTCCACATGCGTCCGACGTCAATAAGGAACTTTTCTCGCTTTTTGTAGCATTACTTTCTCCCCAAACAATCAGCATTTGACTTGTTTGTTTTTTCAGCAGCAGTCACACATGCTAAAGAACACACACGACACCTAAACTTTAAAACACTCGACACTTTAAAACTGTTGAAGAGAGAAAGTTTATGTCGAAGGTCAGCCTGGAGGTCGCCTCACAAACCCATCACTAACATGTTTTCGTCACATGGAGCTGATTATCTCCAGAAAATTGGGAATTCTGTATTTTATATTCAGACTTTTAACTAAAACGCCTTCCTCTCTAAAACTTCCTTTAACCCTCCCTCCTCGTCTGTATAATGTCGCCTTAATTTCTGCATTTCTGTCCCCTAGCCAAGACTTTGCTTTGCATCAGAGAGGCCGGCACCCTTATGGAGCAGGAAATCTGATATCTGAAAATGAGGAGAATGCATATATGCGGCGCAGCGTGCAGCGCTTCACAAAGACGAGGCTCAGCAGGATAAGGTTTGAAAAATCTGGCTGAAAAAAACCCGCAGTGCTGCAACGCATGTGGGGGTCCGGAGTTTAAAAAAAAATGTATGCACTCATATTACCGTAAATAAATCCCCCATCTGCCAAATGTCATAAGATTCAATTCTTAAAAAGCTCTCCTCTCACATATTATTATTATATATATATATATGACTGCACTTTGTAGCATTTTGCAACTCGTTCTCCTTGTTATCAGGCCGTTTGGACGAGAAGATGATGATTTATTCTCGTGTTTCAGTTTGCATAACTCACTCTGATAGAAAAGGTCGGCTGAGCGCCTAAAATATAAATATGAAGCTATATCCTGTGTATGTGTGGAGAGCTCTTTGCCAGTGTTTTTCCTCTCACATGATTGACTTTACTTGGCATAATGCAGGCCAATGAAAGGGCCCCGCGGTGTGAGCCGAGCCAATCTGGAATTTCACCCATGTGTGAAATGGAAATTCTTGTTCTGCCTCCCGAGGCCGCGAGCATTTTACTCCAAACAAATGACACTTGCGGGGGGCTTCCTGGCTCATCGACGTCTCGGCCTGGTTAAAGTGAAAATCCACGCTAAAACACAACACTTGTTTTTCATTTAAACCTGAGAGACGGATCGGCTGTGATTTGTCGTCCTGAGTGAGGAGAAGTTTTTTCTTCTCTCCTCAGCAGGTGGAGCAAAAACCAGATGCTGTAGGGAAAACCGCAGTTATGACCAGGACCGCTACAAATCTGTTTTTAGTACGCAGGTGGCTTGAAACAGGCGTCCAGTGATCCTGCATCATAATAAGAAGCTCCTGGTGGATGTGTAACGAAGTTCTCTGTGTTATATGTTGAATATTTTTGGAGCATTTTAACATGTCATCCCTTTTGGATTCGACAGGCCTCATATTCTTTTCCTGAAATCTCTCTCTGAGGTTTCCCTTTGCACAAGTGCTCCAAACCACCAAATTATCTTAACTGCACAAACTTCTCTTAAATTGCTCGTTTCGACTGGATGAACGGCACGCGGTCAGAAGTAGTGAGCATGTTAGTGAGACTTGATTGCTACGCTGCTAAACTGGTATAAAGACGACCAAGAGTGAAGTTTCAAGAGAGAGTGTTGCTTTAGTCGTCGACCGCCGTGTGATCACAGAGCTGCCTTCGAGCCATCAACAATGATGCAGCCAAAACAATACGAATTAAAAGTTTGCTTACACGAAGAGTCGTGCAGATCGTACACGTTCATGTCGCCGTTCCCAGAAGGAGGTTTACTGGATCATAAACTCAGGAATCCCTTAAAAATGTGAGCTTGAAACAACCGTTCAGGGTTTGAATCTGCAGGATTATCTGGCTGCCAGACACAGATACATGTAAATACTCTCTTCCCTTAAACATACTGCACTGTATATAATGTTAAAGCGTTAAATAGTGTTTCCTTTTTTTTGTTGTCGCACATCTTTACATCATTTCATGCTCGCATATTTGCTCTTTTTTTTTCTGCAAAAACCTGGGTTGCATTCAATGACAAGATTATTTTTACACCCAATGTTTTTAAAAATTCTCTACGTACATAGCAGTGCAATTTCAGTATTATTATTATACGAGAGAGGGGATGATTGCCAGTGTAAAAGCGTTAATTGCATTACATTGACGTTGGATGCAAATCATGAGGTGCGATAATGAGCTCTAAAGCTGCTATTTGGAACAGGCCGCACTTCGGCTTAGGAGTGTTTTTGTGTGTTTCAGTGCGACTGGCTGACACACACACACACACACACACACACACACACACACACACACACACACACAGCAGGAGGACATTATCTTCTATCAGTAGAGAACAGAGGAGAGGCTCCGAGGCTCAGTCAGTGCACCAGGCCGCATGCTGGAGAATGATAAAAACAAACCGACAAACACGTAGCGAAACTGAGACGTGAGCACGTGCGAACGTGTGCGGCCCGGTCGTACGCGTGCATGCGTACGGAGACGAAGTGGCACGCGGGTGTTACGGGCGTGTTGTCGGTGTTGGAGAGTGAATATTTGTGTGAATGAAAGACTTTCAAAGTAAAGTAGCTGCACTCGAAACCAACAATGTTCAATTTCTGCTTAAAGTTTGATGCTTTGCAGAGGAATAATCTTCTTAGTGCGAGCGTGCGAGTCTCTCCACAGCTTCATTGTATCTGCTTTGTGTTTTGAACACTGCCGACCTGTCAGGGATCATGAAGATGGGTCTGACCTTTGACCTTTGGGTAACTGCCAGTGTTGTGGGCGTTGGTGTTGCAGCATCGGCGTGTGGTGTCAGATTGGACTCGTGGGGCCTGTAGATCACTGTGGAGCCTGGATGAACTTTCTAGAGTTTGACCTCAAAGTGCGGACCAAAGTGTGGCTTTTATATAACGTCTTTGTCTTGCGTATGTCGTCCATGCCGCGTGTTCTAGCGTGTGCGTTTGCGTGTTATTGGTGCCGACAATAAGCTGCGACATGGGTGACGACAGGTGACACCTCGATATGTCGTCTTGCACTCACGGAGGCTCTGAATTTGACTTTTTAAAATGTTCCAGTTGTGGAAACATGCAACCGTTTACTCATTATTTGTTTTCCAGGATCTCTCAAACGCTGATCTTGGATGTCGGAGCGTCCTTTAACGTTTCAAACCTGTCGTCGCTCTCAACCGCATCACAACTGTAGACACTTGAAAGGACAGACGGATAGATATGTAAACACTAATGTAACTAACTGTTTCCCAGCGTCCCAGTTTTACTAAAGTGAACGGAAACCAACGTCTGTCTGGAAGGAAATCAATACAAAAACATGTTGTAAGCTTTGGAAAATGAAGTTCACACAATTTGTGTTTAATTGGTGGTGTCACATTTGAAGAATAAAGACAGACTGTGCTGGTTTATCCAATCGGAGCGCCGGTCATTTCTGCTAAATTGTACACAAATAACTAATAAGACAGATTTATTACAGCAATAACACTCAAATGTGTTGCTCTGTAAAAGGGTGGAGCACAGAGCGTACCTTGTTCACCGCTGCAGCCATTATTTCAGAAGAGTCTCATGGGGGTTTTTGCAAGTTTGTTACCAAAGAACAAGCTCCGCTGTTTAAGTTTTATGTAAATGAGTGCACATACATACATGCTCATAAAATTAGAAGCATGTCTTATAGGCTTTTAAGTATCAGCAGCACACTGGAAAGCTTAAATATTCTGAATTTAAAACAGTCAAATATGAAAAAAGTGTCTGCTAAAATATATTCAGACTTTATTTATGTTTAAACTTTCAGTTGGTTAAAGTGAAGTAAAGTTGTAGCTGTGAATTCGAGGTTTATTTATATTTCCAAATCATATTTTCGGGTGGCAAAATAACAAAAGTCGTTGGTGAAACTTTGGAAACCAAATGCCAGAATAGTTTCTTTTTCCCTGTAGTTCATTCTATAGTTAAGATGTTTAAATATGTCACTGAAGCAGACTGACGAGGTCGAGCTCCGTGTTGTTAGACTGGACACTCTGGTGGGGGGGGGGGGGGGAGTGATTTACTGATCGAGCTGTCGGGTCCGTCTAACGCTCCTGTTAAACTAATATTTTCCCAGCGGGCAGCGGCAATAGGTCAAACAGGGTTTTTTGAGAAGACCGAGGAGTTTTAATTCTGCAACGAGACAGAAAAAAAAACACATTAAATATTTTTCAAGTAGTCTAGAAACAAGATCGACTGTGGAATAACAACCGATCCTGCTCGGGGTCCCGACAGCTCTCTGGCTCACAAAAGAGTTAATTACCATTTAATTGAAATGAAACCGCGACATTTTCATTCATTTATAATTGGCAAATAAAAGAGCTAAAAGAGAACTGAGACCCCCTCCAACCCCCCCACCTGCTGTGTGTAAAAACAATAAAAATCTATATGGCCAGGGATCATAAACAGAGAGCTTATTTTTAGGACTTTTACTGCATTCTTGCTTTATTAGGCAGCGTAGTGCAGTGAATTGTGACAGGAAATATGTTAGAGAGCAGACAGGACCTCTCAGTGACTGTGACCAGTTAAAAAAAAACAAAAAAAAAAAAACACCACAATGTGCCAAGTGTGTGTCTGACTACCCAGGAAGTCCTAAACCTAATACACGAAACATTAAAATCGACTTAATTTGAAATCAAAACAGTTAATCTAGACAAATGAAACAATTTCGGATGAGGTGACATGAACGATGAGGGTGCTCGAGAAAGAAAACACTGAACATTTTTATGTATCTGGACCTCCAAGCTTTTACCGTCCACCGACTGACTAAGTTAAACTCATTGACGGGAATTCATCCAGCGTTGAAAATAGAAAGCAGAAACATTTGCCAGATCTTATAAACCCCCCCCTGCGGCTGATCCAAGAGTAATAAGCTGTAATATATCGTAGCAGTGTAGAAAGGCTTCATGATCAGTTAACAGCGAAGCTTTAAGTTACTGTTTCATTCAAAATGTGATTTTCTGGATCCAAATAAAGACTCAAGTGGTATTTAATCAAAATAATGTAAAACAAGGGGGCAAAATCATGAAACTAAAGAATTTATAATATAAATTTCTTTCTTTTTTTTTTGGTTTCACTCAATAAATGATATCCAGAGCAGATATGCTGCTGTATTGAACAAAAAAAAGGCAATTTAATTTCAGTCTGACCTAATAAATATTAAAAAAAATAAATTAATTCTAATCTAATCTAATCTTAAAAGCCCATTAACAGGATTGTTTGACATATCGTCGCTTCTAAAGCCGCTAGAACAAACCCTCATGCATCCAAAATAAGTGTTTCTGACTATAATCAGCATGGGCGGACTGTATGAATATGTCATATTAGAGATACTGGACAAAGATCTGTTTACACGTGTAAGCCAGACTATGACTAGTTGATGGACCAGTCGAGCTGATTAAACTAAGTAAGGGAGTGGAGTCTTTCTATTCGGGTTCCTCAGAGACCAGATACAAAAGTCCCTTTATGGGTCCTAATAGAAAAAAGATCTCTGTCTGTCTCCACTCCCACTTAAGAAACTGAAAACATATTTCACCGCAGCAGACGTGGAACAATGAGAAAAAAAAATATATCCGCCATTTGAAAAAGAGATCACTCCTACTCTTGAAGGTATAATTTTTCTCATTGATGCTTCGAGTGAAGTCTTTACCTGCGAAACACAGATGGCTCGGAGAGGAGGATCATCTGCCTAACGGTGTCGTTTCCCTGCCAACAGAGTCCCTTTACACCTTACGTTAAAATGTGTCCCGCGTCCGGATTGTATCTAGAAATGATTTAACCTGATTACATTCGCACCTGGTGTTAATATGCGTCTCCTGTGTCCAGCTCAGACAACTAAACGTGACCTCCTCTCGTTTGCGTGGGTCCAAAAAAACAAATAAAAGAAATAAAAAAAACAGAAGAAGAAGAAGAAGAAGGTAGTCATCCGTGAAGTTTCGCTTGTACTCTTTCGTCTGTCCAAACTGAAAGCAGATACTTCGGTCTCGTCTTGAATATCTTCAGTTTTCTTGATGCCTCCGGAGGTGGTTCGGCTGATCGGATCACAGTCTGTCCTCGATGCGTCCTGAGTGTATTTACACCTGTACTTCCACGCGGTCAAGCAGCGCTATCCAATCACGCAATGCAAGGTGTAAAGTCTGAGTATTAGTTTTATAAATGGTTGTGTCATCATTTTGAAGCATATGAACAATGTTTTATTGAAATCTGAAGCCGGTGTTTCCTCTTTCAGCGTTAGTCTTAAAGGAATAGTTTCACCTTTTTGGGGGAAGACGCTAAATATGAAGCTACAGCCAACAGCCAATTAGCTTAGCCTAGCATAAAGAGTGGAAATAGAGGGGAATTGCTAGCCTAGCTCTCTCCAAAGATAACAAAATCTGCCTAGCAGCACCTCTAAAGCTGAGCAGACGCTGCTCATTGTTGTTTATTTATTATGTGCATTGTGTTAACTCACACTTAATCAACCGTTAATCCTACAACCTGTGTGCTCACGCTGCAAACAGACTCCATGTTTGCAGTCACAACATGAGTGAACAATACTGAACACTTGCATGGAGCCTCCAATCACAGTTTCCTTGTTCTTCATATGGATTTTCAGCAGACTAGATGTCTTGTTGCACGTTGCTGCCTCTCACAAAGGGACCAAACAGGCTTGTCCGTTCACTTTTATTCAAACAAGATGGCCGCATCCTCAAAGTTGTTGTTAACAAAGAGAAAGGCAGCTTGACTTTTAGCCTTTTTACTTTCCATGGAAATCACCCCGGAGCTTGATTCAACTGGTCTCCACAGATTCTCTCCACACAACATGTGTGTTATTGTTGCTGTGCTCACGCTTAGCACACTGGCGTGACTTTATGCTGAACTTTGGGAAATCCAATCATCGAATTGCTCAAAACTGCAGGAAATCCAACAGATAGTCTGAGAGCCAGATCATTTGGGTAATTATTCAGGCGTCATGTCCTCAAAATTCATGTGAAACAACATCCGATCTGGTAGAAATGCAGCTCTGAAATCAGTCGGTGTTCAAATCCTGCTCCAAACGGTGTCTGCCCGGCTTAAAGCTCACTAAGTAACAATTTATATGAAAAACCAAAGTGTAAAAATGACATATTGTGGTTTTATGGAGGGGAGGGGGGGGAAGGAGGGGGAGGGGGGTTATGTACTGAGTTATTTCTTGGCCGGGCGCAGTAACTTCCTGGAGTCTCAGCTGGTTGCCTGGCATAGAAATAGTCTGGCATGTACCCCCCCCTGTAAAGTCAGAACTTGTAAGGATTAAACAAACAAGATACATATTTTGAATTACTGAGCTTTAAAGGTGCTAGCAGACCAGGCTAGCTGAAGCCAAGACATTAGCCACCCTTCAAACATTTACATTTGATTATTCATGCATTTCCTCACTTCCTCATTCTCCGTCTTCCACTGGGTTGCTTTTTTTTTTTCACTACATGAGCAAAGGTAATCCATTATACAAGAGAAACTTGGGAAAATAATGACCTCACAGCACTGGATATCAGCCCCGAGGCTCCCCTGATGATGAGTGTTGTTTCAAAAACAACAACCCAACAGGACTTGTTCAGCATAAGAAACTATTTGATATGTGGTTTTAACAACTGTAATGACTGCAGTCAAACTAAAGTGCCAGAATCTCCAGACACTGAGAGACGTTTGACCTCTGCGGGGTCGGCAGCTGGAGCGAAGAGGACAATGACACTGTCGAAGACGCACCATCACCATCAAACCACCAAAGCTCTGCTGAGTCAGTTGGAACTCCTGCAGCTAAAACGCCTTTTCAAATCAGGAGGAGAAAAAAAAGCTGATTATGATGTTTGAAACATGTCTGCAGACGCTGTAAGAAATGTCTTCCTGCTTCCTGAAGCAGCAGGTAGCAGCAGATTTTCTTCCTACAGCTGCAGAACCAGTATGTTCGAGTGTCACTTCAATGTTTTGCTTTCATGCAGCTCAAACTCACTGCCAACTCTTTTTTTTTTTTTAATGGAAAATTGTCACATTCCTCGCATATTATTTGAGCAAGAAATGAAACCAAGATATAGTACTATGATGAAAGGAAAAAACATCTTTATACAGGTAAAAAAAACACACTTTTTTCAGCTTGAATGATGCTGAGTTGCATATAAAGTACAAATTAAACAGATTTAAGTAAATGAAACAATGCAGCAGGTCTAAATTTAAAAAAGTTGTTCCAGGAGTGCTAAATCAGTAACATGCTTTGTAATTAATTCAATATTTTTTGGTTTTTTTAAGTTATATACAGCACCAGATTCAGAGCAGGTTCTCTATACCCATCCTGTACGTGCCGCTCGCAGCAGAAAACAACAACTTTCAGACATTTTCTCTGAGAAATATCACATAAAGAAAAGTAGATGCATGAAAAATAAAGCTCCTCTTTTACAAAATAACCTGCAGAACGTCTCCACCGACTTTAAAAAACATCAATTTGTAACATCTGAAAGTGCAAGAAGACTTTTCTTCTTCTTTAAGCGACACAGTCGAACCAGAGGCGTAATGCATTATGCATACAGCGTTTGATTTCTTTGTCACTCTTCCAGTTTCTGCTGCCTTACAATCACAAGTGAACCTCTAACCAGCCACAACAGAGATAAAAAAAAAAAAAAAACAGGAGCTCTGCAGTGATTCAGGGATTGTTCCTTTTTGGCGAAACACGCTCTTCTCGCCTCCAGAGATGTTTGTGGAAAGAATTTAACCTGTCGTCGTGCATCATCACATCTGTCGCTTTGGACGTCTGCCCCCCCCTCGATTTGTTTTGCGATTAAAACCCTTACACTTTATGGTACTTTTTGTTTTTCCCAGAAACAAACGCTTAACATTGTCCAGTGTCAGAAAGTTATAATGTGGAGCAGCAGGAACGGATTTTTCTCTCAGTTCATCATTTCTCCAGAGGATCCGCGGACCCGGAGGTCACTGAGCACAGGGCAAGATAAGCTCTCCGTGTGTCTCCGCTTGCATGTGTAAAGTGGTTGTTGGATGATGTCATGTGACTAATTGGAAGCAGCATAAGTGTGTGTGTGTGAGAGTGTGTGAGTGTGTGTTTAAGGATAGCACACGGACTTAGAGGCATCAGGGAATAGAGCTCTTTGTTGACAGCATGATCTTGTTGCTATAAATCAGTGAGGCTGTAAATCTGTACACACTCACACATGCTCACGTTACAGCACACACGCACAAAAACACACACACACACATATACAATCATGCATGTAGGACACCGCTGCAAAAAATGATGATTCATCCAACAGCTGTCTCACCGGCTGCAGACACAAACGCAGGTTACATGCAAAAAAACTCGAAAGAGAAATGCAAAAAATATTCAAAACAAACCGTCACAAACAAAGACCTGCAACATTAAGACGACAGCTCCAGTTAAACCTGCAGCTTCCTTTTATTTTTTTACTGAATCAGACAAACATGCAGAGTGTCCATTTGCCCTTCATGCTGCCATCACTAGTTAGTTGTATCTCTGTTTCTTCTGCAATCTGCCAGATTTACCTCCAAATCCAATATGATGCAGCTGCAAGACGTCTTTTCAACGAGGCCTTTGTTTGTTTACTGTGATTACGCTAATGTGTCTTAATTGATCGGGTAGAGCTTTTCAGATGTGAAAGTGCTGCATGTGTCACTCTTAATTACCCCTTTACACTCCTTCACGTTTGTCCAAAGAGCAACAACTGTACGGAATAAACATAAAAGATAACGATATGAATGATCGATTGTTCAAAAGATGATTAGTTATATCTTATAACATGTTCTAACAGGGTTAATGGTAATGTCTTAATGGCACCAGGCTGTTTTCCCACTAGAGACCGACATGTAGCTCCGGGTCTGAAAAGTGAAGCCAATGCTGGAAGTGTCTTAAACCTGCGTTCACTCTCCAGCAGGGGGCGACTCCACCGGCTCCAAAAAGAAGCCTGTTTATATGGAAGTCTATGAGAAAATAACCTTATTTATCATTTGATTTATTACCTCAGACTTTCCTAATGAGAAGAGGGTTTGCTTTAGGATGTGGCTACCTTGTGATTGACAAGTTGCTACTACGGCAACCTGTCGATCAGGAGGCATAGCAACAATAGTTACATACATATATTGGTCGCCTAAAAAGTCCTGTTCAGCTTTTCGTTTTACTAAAAGATCCTCTAAGGAGTCTCTGTTCAGTTTTTCAGGTAAGTACATGAAGGATATTTTGTTTTAAACCTGTTTTTTGCTAGCCAAAGTTAACGTGCATTACGGATGCACCTTGCCAACCAAGCTAGCTAGCTAGCTAGCACTAGCATTAGGGTTAGCTCCACCCTCTTGTCCAAATATGGTCACTTCTGGCTCCAAAAAACCAAGATGGCGACGACCAAAAAGCCAAACTCAAGGCTTCAAAATGGTAACCCACAAACCAACAGTTGACGTCACGCTGGCTACGTCCGCTTCAATGACAGTCGAACGACGACTCAAAGTGATTTATTGATTACCAAAATAGCTGCCAGTTAGTTTTCTGTTGATTGACTAATGGATTAGTGGATTAATCGGCTAATTGTTGCAGCTCTAAACCAAATCAGAGCAATGATAGTACAGAGAATAAACAGGCCACAGGATACAACTGTAGATGCTCTTTAATGTTTAAAGGCTCAACAGTCTTTGTCTTGATTCTGCGAAGGTCAGGACGAACATGGAAACAAGAGATGCTTCAGTTTTATGCATGAAACTTTTCTTCTTTCTGGATGTCAGTGTTTCATGTTCACAGTTTGAATCTGTGCGCTTTTGTTTGTTAGTTTTCCTCGTCAATATGCGGAAAAGTGTCAGTCATTTTATGAAAGAATAAAACCAAACTAATACTGCTACTAACAATTATTTCCTTTATTAGTTGTTTGATCTATTAAATGTCCAAGATACATCCTAAAATATCTTGTTGTGTCCCGACCAACAGTCCACAACCCAAAGATATTCACTCTTCTATCACAGAAGATCAAACAAACCAGAAAATATTCACATTTGAGAAGCTGGAGCCAGAAAATGACTTGAGAATGATCCAAAAATTATTAATCAAGCACCAAAAACAGCAGATCTCCTGTTGATCGACTCATTGTTGCAGCTCTAAACCGACGAAATGCCTTCTGACTCTGTGTTTTTATGGGACTTAACACACTGTGCCCTCCTTTCTTTTTGAAAAGCGCAATTCATTTAAGTGGAAAAGACACTTTCCTCTGCGATTTTCACATCACACACACACACACACACACACACACACGCCACCAGTCGACAGTGACAATAAAACCATGAATGCTACAATACCAAAACATCTGCATGCTTCATTAAACCACAAAGACAAACACTATTAATCTCACAATGGTCACAACCACTTATAACACGCCGGCATCCTCGCCGCTAATCAAGCCATTGTTGGGAAGTCTGAACCAATTACCATTGAAGCCGGTAAACGCGGAACAGATTTACACTTCGCTGAACAACAAAGACAGCTCCGCCAGCCTTCCTTATTGTTGGAAGTGTCCTCGTCGCCACACACACACACACACACACACACACACACGATCTCCTCGGTGACAAGTGTTAGCGTTTAATTCAACCACAATTAAACCAGTGACCTCATGGGGTCCATCTAATGACCCATGTAGTGAAAACCACACAATGCAAGAGCCGATCTTGACGGACTATGAGCTGTATTGAACTGTAGCAGGACTGGAAGCAGATAAAGAGACGCAGGGATGAAGAGGAGAAGAAGAAGAAGAGAGAGAGAGACGGGCAGAGCGAAGGAGGGGTGGTGGAGGGGGCGAGCGAGCGAGCAGCAGATCCTGACCCGGCTTGTTTTGTTGATGTTTTATCTGGCAGCTCGTCAGTTTGAGCTGCACTCGCTGAGGGGGTTCATGAGAAACTGACGCTCATCTGGCTCCGAGAGCAAAAAAGAAGGAGGAGGAGGAGGAGGAGGAGGAGGGCAAATGATGAAGGAGAGGGGAGGAGAGGAAGAAGAGAGGAGACAAAAGAGGACACAGCTAGATATCTGCTGGAGAGACTTGGTTTGTGTACTGAATGCAGGATTTAGGAGGTTTCCCAACAGAAGTGCTGTGAGATAAGAGCTGAAACTTATTAATCCATTAATTGATCTGAGTGGAAGATTAATCAGCAACTTCTTTGACGATTGTTTAAAAGTCGTTTCATTTGTTTCCAGCTTCTTAATTGTGAAGATTCGCTGCTTTTCTTTATCGTATGTGATGGTGAACTCTGTATCTTTTGGGTTTTTGGTCTGTTGATCAGACAAAACAAACGATTTGAAGATGAAAAATGAAAAAAGTCGACAGATTTAATCGATAATCGGAGTGGTTGTTGGTTATGATAATTACTTACGTTACAAATGATTCAATTAAAAGTCTGACTTAATGTGAAACTGAAAACGAAATGAGTCTAAATGAGTCAGTTTCTGCAGATAAATGTGGGACAGCCGGAACAAAAGGTTTGTAAAGTTCAGAAGAAGAAACTGTGTGCTGCAGAAAACACACAAAATACGATCAGACGTGTGGGAGAAATCTTGTAAACGTGAGTTTTAGAGGCAGCCAGTGTAACTTCAGTGCATGTAGACTTGACTTGAATCGGACTTGAAGCATCAGCGTCTGTCTCCGAACCCCTGAGCAGACCGAATGAATGAACGGCTCTGTGACAGCGGACCACAAAGTAAACTGAGTCCAGCCACAACGTTTCTACAAGAACAATCACGTCTCTGCTGTTTTTGATGAAACTGAAGCTCATACACGAGGACGGACCGAGGACAGAACCTGCAGCTGCTGCGTCTGGAGATCCAGCATCCCTCTGCTCTGCTCCGCTCTGCGTACGAGCGTGAGCGACAGAACCAGAGGTGAAACTGCAACTGATGGTCAGCTGTGTCTCAAAACAAAACTCAAGGCTTCGCAGCTGTGTGCTCCTAAATGTCATGGCAACCACTGAAACTTTTTTTTTTTTTCCAGCCTTGTTGCAAGAGGCTTCAAAAAATCTCCTTCAAGTCCATCTTGGAAGTAAACAATAGCGCTTATGTGCATGCACATAAACTCCAAACATGCACTTCAAACCCCACAAGAGCTCACGACAGACACTTTGGGTGTCAAAACAAGACACTAAACCTTTACATGCACTCTGAATTAAACACCAAACACACACATAAACACACCTCCGAATGATCCATCACAGCACATTTAAAAAAGCACATTAAACTCACCTGGCTGGATGAAGAACCAGTAATTCCCAACTGTCACTCCACGCCAAACTGCTCCAGCGGACGAGTCATATCCAACACTGCTGGGGGGGGGGGAGCGCCTCTGTTTGCTTTCTCTGTGAATGTGTGTGTGTGTGTGTGTGTGTGTCAGTGGGCTTGGCAGCTGCCTGCTCGGTCCTGATAGCGTTGCAGCAGCCCGAGAGGGAGACCGAAAACACAAAGTTCGTCTCTCTCTCTCTCTCTCTCTGTCACACAGCTCTGCCTCCCCTCCTCTCCTGTCTCTCTCCTCCTCAGCTCTACTCCACTCCCATTTATATATATGTTTTTTTTCTCTCTCTTCTTTCTCTTTCTCTCCTCCTCCTCCTTTCAGTACATCCCACTCTTCCAATCTGCTCCTTTTCCTTTTTGTCAGCTTCAATTAATAATAAACTGATTTTCACTGTCACCCCTCCTTTCTTTCTTTCTCTTTCTCTCTCTTCTGCACTCTCAGCTCTCGTCATTTTCAGTTTCTTATCTTCTCCTTTCACTTTTTCTGTCCCTTCCTCTCCTTTCTCTTCTGTTTTATTTACTCAAGATGCTTCATTGCCTCTCTCTTCTTTTCCTGCCAGATCTCTCCCCCCTTTCTCTTCTCTCCTTTTCTCAATTTAAAGGGGAAACTTGCTTATTGTTTTCCTCATCCTTTTGTTGTCCTAAGTGACAACAATTCTTGAAGCGGGTCCAGAGGAACGCTGCAGCCTGTTTAGCAGCTGCTGAACAGGCTGCAGCGTTAATCCTTTGGGGGCAATAGATGTATGTCCGCTGAAAGTGCTTCTTTTTTTTGCTACTGACAGACACAAAAATATGAAGAAAGGGGTTGAAAAACAGTGAAGTTTCCCTTTAAATCCCTTAAATATCTCTATTTCTCCTCCATTCTTCTTAAAGTCCCTCTTTACTTTCTACTCTTTCTCTTCTCTTTCTGCCTGTCAGACTTGTAAATGAAAATGTTTCAGAAGCTCTCCTCCTCCTCCTCCTTTCCTTTCTCTCTCTTTTTTTTTCTTCCAGTCTCCCCTTCCCCCCTCTCTCCTCTCCTCTCCTCTCCTCTCTCTCTCTCCGCTTGGCGAGTATCATGTTTTAGCCAGATTGACTTTAAACTAAAGAACTTGGCTCCAGCAACAGACCACATACATCACTAATACTGCAGCTTCACGTCTTCCCTGATTGATAGCCATAGCATTTTTTAATGAAAACAAACATCGCGTACTGAACGCAGACTCATCGGATCTACAGGTTTTCGGCGTTTGAGAAAGTTTCTCTCAGTTGTTGCACAAAAGTGGAGCAAAGCTTTTAATTCATGTGGATAAAAATAGAAGAAGAAAAAAAGTGAGCATACAAATATTGAAGTCATTGTTTGGTGGAGGAGGTTTTTTTTTCGCTGTGAATGGAGGTTTATGTGTAAAAACTGTGCGTGTGTGCAGGAAAAATGAGTCAGTAGTTTGACGGGATAATCTTCTGAGTGATCATCAAACATTTGTCTCGCTATATGAGAGGCTAAGTGTTTTTTTTTCCACTGGTGTGATTTCACATTTTACTCAAACATAGTTTCTAGGGGGCAGTGTCGTGTTGCTGCTTTTATTTCTTCAGGTTTAGGGACATCACCTCCTCTCTGAGACTCCTGCCTCCACCTTTAGGGAGAGCGTTAATAACTTGATGCTAAATTACTGCTGCACTGTGAAGCATTTTGAGTCACCTCGTCGTAGGAAGGCCTTCATGATATCCTGTTTTTTTTTGTTGTTGTTGTTGCTTTGTCTCATAAATGTTCTGTTATCGTCACATCAGACATTCGTAGAGCCGTCAGAAGCGTGCAGGATTTGTTTCACCGTGTGAAAACCCTCAGAAGCCGGCGCGCTCTGACTGAAGTCCTTGAACTTCCAATTAAGCTCAAAGTTGTCGTGTTTGTGAAAATCTCCAGATACGGCCTGCTCGCTAGGGGAGGGGGGGAACTGTGATGTGGGGACGTTGACACCAAAGGGTCATGTGGGACCAGTTAGTGGACTATAATGAGCTGAGAATCCTTTTTTTTTTTTTTTGTTTTGTTTGGTTGCTTGTCTGATGTTTGTTTGTCTGGTAATCAGCAGATAACTGTTGGACAGAGGGCGAAGGAGTAATTAGCTTTTACATGTCAAGATTATTTTCTCACGATGATTTCTCTTTTTTTTTTTTTTTTTTTTTGCATGAATGGAAGAACGTCTAGTCTTCTATGTAGGCCGATGTAGATCTGGATCCAGCAGCAGCAGCAGCAGCAGCAGCTTCCCACACAGGATGCGTTCAGGCAGAGTATCGAGTGTAGGTCACCTGTGGTTGTTTTCTATCGCAGCGCTCGTAGCCCAAACACACAATCGCTGTATTTACACGGAGAAACCGGTGTGAAAATGTGCCTTCAGGCTACGGCACGTATGAAACATGAGCTGAAGACAACTGTAATGATTAAAATAGAAAGAGAGGACAAAGGACTGAAAAATGTGTAGACATGTGTTTGTTAGAGTAAAGCTGCTGCTCACATGTTGCTCTGGTTGTATATATGGACACTGTGTTATTCTGCTATTAGAGTTTATTTCCAACATGCAGACTGTGGGTTTGTGATTTGTTCATTTAGCTCCCTGCTATAACCAAAGTAGCTACTGGCTGGTTAATGTGTCTGAATTATACTCTCTTACTCTAATTCAACAGCTAATTTATTACTTTTTTGAATCCAGTTTCCTTGTTATGATGTAACTCTTGTAATAAAACCTTTGGTCTGTCTCTTAAATCCTTTTTTCACAGCTTCACACTTGCTGTTTTCACTCTTTCAGCCTTCTGCAGAGAGACGACAGAAGATTACAGAGATATGTAAATCCTGATTAATATTTATTACAATTTATTTAAAGTTGTGTGATTTGTTTCCAGTAACGCAGTGTGAAAAAGTTTTAAAGTTAAAGTGTAATTTATCACCATGTTGATCTTACCTTTGTATCTCTGGTCATTATTAGTAAAGTTATTGCTGAAATCTGTCATTGTTCGTCTTCTGGGCGTCCTCGGTGGCACCACTTTGTTCTGAAAATGGTCTGTGATCTCAGCTTAATTAAAAAAAACAACAATAACTTTGAAAAAACAAAACAACTGACTTCACTGGGATGAAATGAATATATCAGGAAGGTTTCAGGTGTTTGGAAAGGAAGGAAATATAAACTGAGAAAACAGAAACATACACTAAATGATCAGTAAAATATCTAAATATGATGCATAAGACTTGTTCACAATGTGCTACAACATGCAAAACATGCATTTATGATTGATTTATGCTTTAATAAACTGACTTTAATGCTCTTAACATTAATATGTTAGTTCAGCTTCTGATCAGTCTTGTCAGTCAGCTGCCGGTGTTTGATATATATGAAGAGTCTGCTGAGATAAATACACACACACACACACACACACACACCTACAAACACACCCACACATTCTTTAAAACACACAAATATTTCTTGTCATAGTTTAGATCTCTTAAGTAACACACACACACACACACACACATATATACAAGTGCACATACCACACACGCCCACATACATCATGAGTTGGCTGCTAAACACAGTAACGTACACTGATATTTACTTCAGCTGGCACACACACACACACACGCATGCGCACACACACACACCGACACACACACACGCAGACACATGGCAGGCAGAGATAAGGAGGAAGAAACGAATGCATCCTGTGTATCCGGAGGCCTCCACTCCCTCAGCGCACACACACACCGTAACAGCTGACTGTGTATTTTTGTGTGTGTGTGTGTGTGTGCGTGTGTGTATAAATATATGTATGTATGTATGTGCGCTCTTACTTCTATTTTTGTGTGAACCAGTTTGAGTTTAATTGAGGACAATTTGGGAAAGTCCTCGGTTATTTAAAGGTGCACTTTGCAGGATTTAGCTATAAATAAATAAATAAAAACAAGGTATTGACTCACACAATCATCACTTATGATTCACTGGAAGTGTGTGGTGCTGTATTTATCTACAGAGACCCTTTCCTCTGCCTGTATTTCCTTATTTTCTTATTATTTTTCTGTGTTTTGGACGTTTCTTAGCATCAACCTTCGAGCAGTGGGTGTGTAGCCCCAAGCTGGGACTCGTAGCGTAGCGACCAGGTTACATCACTGTCTCCTTCTCTCTCTCTCATGTGCGCCACTCTGCTCTCTGTCTCCGTGTCGTGGACGTATAAAGAGCAGCAGGTCTGTGTGTCTGCTTGACCGAGGGGGGCGGAGCTTAGCTGCACACACGCGCAGAGCAGAGAGGCCACAGCGGACAGGAAGAGGTGTGCAGGGGTGTGGGTGTGTTTATTTGTACTTTAGAGCATAACTGCTGCGAAACAATCAGAAAATAACGTTTTATTTATCTGATTCATGCCTTTATTTACTCTTCATTTACTCTCACCGCTGCTGCTCTCTCGCTGTAGTGAGGAAGGGTCACCTTTGAATGCTGTGTGTTTAGATTTAAAGGGACAGCTTGAGGGTTTAGACTTGGTTTAAGAATCAAAGACTAGAACAAGGGTCAGGTTTAGGTGGCTGCAGTTGTATTAATGCTTAACCATAAAGAGGAAACAACCCTCAATATAGACCGAATGACCACGACGTCACGCTCGTAGCAACAGTCGCTGCTGGGTCGACAACGGGAAGTAGGTTTGAAACGTCATTCTCAGCTGTAACTAACTTTTAAAAGAAGATATGTATGCAGTTAAAGTCAGTTTTCCTACCTATTTCTGGTGGAAATACAGCAAAGTGCAGCTTCCAAGTCCTGATTGGCTGATTGGAAAACCACAAGAGAGACTCACCGAAAGCTCTGAGGGACTGACGGAAGGATTTCCACATCGGTGAGATCCCTGGTCCGAAACATAGTCCGAGGGGAATCCATGAAGACGGAAGAAATGATGGATTTAGGAGATCGGCTGTCTAATGGGCTGTAGGAAATTTGGGGAGAGCCAGAGAGTGCAAAGCTTTGGAAAAATGATCCACAGTGTTATGACTGCGTGACCTCGGGATGAAAGCGAGTGCGATGTGAGTCGGGCAGGGGAGGAAGCAGCCCAGCAGGTGGCGAGACGAGAGGGTTTTTACGTCTGCACATATAGTACAGGTGGACACAAAGGTACGAGTGTCAGCAGATGTGATGCTCCACCTGAGATGAGACTTCAGGAAGGGAAGTGTGCCGCCACTGGAGAACCTGGGAGTGAACAATCAGGCACAAAGAGACGATTAGGGGGGCCTTTACCTGGGTCTGGTTGAGTCTGTTACTGTGGATCAATCTCCTAGGTAACAGCAGCCATGACAGAGGATGGTGAGATGATGTTGATGATGAGAGAGAGCATCAGGTTTCACATTCCTGGAAGCAGGACAGAAGCTGAAGGTGAGGGTGAAGCAACCAGAAAACAGCGTCGAACAAGCTTGACGGGTGTCTGGATGTCCAGTCCAAACGGGGCCTGACCCAGCTGCATGGCTTCCTCTGCTTAGGGCGCTGGGGTTCGTTCTTGAGGGAGAAGAAGAAGACAAGCGAGAAGTGGGCGAAGACGGCAGACAGCTAGCTCCCTCCCTTTGCTCACGGAGGCAATTATTCAACTTAATAGCTGGGAAAAAAGGTGTCATCCCCAGCGGTTAGCTCATCCATCACCTGATCACTAAGCCCATTTAAAAATAACCTCCTCGAGGGGAATCATCACTCCAACCCGAATCTGCTGCTATGGTCCTAAAATCTATGGAAAGTTCTGCTGCGCTGCGGGAGCCCTGGCGGAGGAGCGAGGAAGACGTTTGGCAGCGTGTCCACTCAGGACTGGATGATAAACACCTTTTCTTATCTCAGGAATGAAGCTCGCAAAAGGAGGAGCGAGGGTGGATAGAGGTCAGGATGTTGGCAGGCGAGGGCAGAGGGAAACTGGCGGCTGGCGAAGAGCGTGGATGGATGAAGTTAGCTTGGATGCTAGTCGACGGGTCGACCAGGCAGGCGTGCAGCGATCCTGTGGTGAAGGGAGACAAGGTTATTTCAATGAGCAAAAACTACACGAGAGCTTTGAACGCATGATTCAAAGTGGCCTGAGACGTGATGGAGCAACGAGTGGATGAAGATATGCTGCTGAGTGGATGAGTTGATGGATTGAGGTGTGTAGGCTGGGAGCTGGGATAGTGAGAGGAGTGCCACACCTACATCACACACACACAGACACAGGGAGCGCATGAGACACAGGAGAAAGTTAAACACCAGAGATTATAACCTCTGACTGCTGTTGTAGTGAATAAAGATTGTTAAACCCCCCATTGAAGTGAGCTGACATGGTATGAGCTGAACAGAAGAGTTGTGTCTGTACTGTATGAGCACAATGCCCTCTGCTGTTAATTCGGTGTACTAAATAAAGAAAGTCTGGCACTTTTGACGCTCAAAGAGTTTTCCAATGTGAAGGTCGTCAGGTGGAGACACATCACAGAGCGCTGATTCAAATGTCTGGTGCACAACAGCGTGACTTCCTGTCCTGTCGTCACTTTCTAAAACTGTGAAATGAGAGTTGAAGCCTCTCAGTGACCAGTCAGAGTCCACCACACTGGTTTTTTGGACAAAAGCCATGATGTATAACACTACTGTGCACAGATTGAAATGTCCTATACACACATTGTATGCAAAACAAAAGACATCACATGCATTTTTCTTCTTAAACTTTATTTTATTTGCATGCAAAGAGCCTTTGGAGCTTTTTAAAACATGATTTTTGGTGCTTTGAGACCTCAACAAATCAGATAGAAAACTTTTCACATGGCTAGATAACTCCAAAACAAGAACAAAAATCATATTTCACGGTTTAAAATGTTTAACAGATGAAATCAGCCACGGATCTCAGCTTCCAGCAGGTCAGTGATAGGGATTTCACACAGGACGCAGTTGTTCCTTAATCTAGTTTCGCTGCTGCTCCTGTTGCAAATATGTTACGGCGTCCTCCGCAGTGGTGCCAGGGCGAGATGCCCAACGCTGGAGATCAGCATCAGTTACTATAGTAACAGCCGTGAACCATGCTGTGGAGCCAACATGGCTGCCAAGGGGGAACTGCAGCAGCCAAACCGCCTCTGTCCGTGCGGTTTCACACATGAGTGACAAGCACAACATCCGAACGCACTGGTTTGTAACCTTCCTGTATTCGGGGGAAACCCTCTTTTTTTTTTTTTAAAGAATAAAGTCTGTGCTTTGAATGCAAATGATGTGTTTTCTGTTTTGTTTACAAGATCTGCAGTGCGGGACATGAAACCTCGTGGTGAAATTAGAGCAGCGCTGTCCAAAACGTTCAGCTTCAGGAGGTCAACTGTGCTGAAAGAACATGCCACGCACCAGCAGTTTGTATGTTTACACGCACGCTTATCATTAATTCAGCGAAGAACGACAGACTGTAACACTAAAACTGTACATCTGATTATGATAATCAGTGAGCAGAACACGCATACATTCCTGTCAAACTGAGCATATCGAGCAGATCAGCGTCTCAGATTAAATGTACTTTAAAAAAAATAAAATAAAATAAACAGAATCATTGTACATGCGTGTGCTCTTAGCGTCTCGGGTTTGAGTGTGGTGTGATACTTAAAATAACACGAGACATGTGAGGGATGCTTGTAGCCCAAGCAGCTAAACTAAAAATATATGCACCGCACCGTGAGGGCATTTTTAGATTGTGGATGTGAAAGTTAGAGCTCACTGCAGTGTTAGTATGTTAGCACCATGATCTATCTATACCGTACGCAGGGCAACTGAAGCCCCCCGGACTTTGGCAGCATTTGCACTTTGTTCTACTTAGACGAGCAGCGTTCCCACAAATGACAAAACTTAAGAACAGCAAAGAAGAGGAAGAGCAGCAAATTCTCATCTCGTTTTTTTTTTTTTTTTTTTAATGCTAATCAACACAGACATTGAGGAACAATTGTCTACAGAAGCCTGCTGAGGCACAGCTTCCCTCTACCTCCTTTGAAATATCACTAATCCACTCTGACACATGTAGTCAAAACACGACTTAATCAAATAACACACACATTAAAAAAAAAAAAAAAGTGTATGTGATTGTTTTCCATAGCGTCCGTGAGCTTTGTTTTAGCTCTCTACATACAGTATTCGTGTTAGACTTCAGTCCCGAATCACAGTTGTGTTCTGCAGCAGAGAGGCTTGGCGGGGCCGGGGCCGTACGCTCGCACAGCTCCAGCAGCAGCAGCAGGTGAAAATTAAAACTTCAGAGCAGAAATAAAAAGCTTCACCTGCTGTGTGCAGCTCCCACACATCAAACCAAAGCGTGTTTTTTGAGGTTCGAATTCGTCGAAGCATCACCTCTCGCTGCTACTTTTATTAAGACGTGACACTGCGCGTTATAAACATCAAAAGACGCATGAAAATATATATATATTCATGTCATTTATGCATGTTTTGTTGTCTTTGATTTAAACTTACATGAAAGGTTGAGTTCAGGTTGTATTAGAGACTCATGGGGGGGTCCATAACACAATAAAAATATACAAAGAAGAAGAAGAAGGAGAGCAAAAAAAAAAAAATGAATTCCTTTCCACAATGATCAGACATTTGCATTCAGGCTGGAGCGCCAATGTTTCCACATTCTAGACGGGGAACCTGACGGGACTCGGCTCAGCGTTGGTTAAAGCTGAAATAACACCTTCAGAAGAACAGCTAGATAAACCCTTGCACATACATCTGTGTGTAATATTTTGGTCTTACGGCGGAGCAGGTAGGGTACAACCGACGTTAACAAACATTTTGGCTTTGTGCTGCGGCTTCTTGGGAGCCTCACACTGTCATTATAAAGCCACTGTGAGTCTCTGCATGCTGCCTTTTTTCTGTAGCAACACCACAGGTGGGCAGTATATAGTGGGGCACACAGAGCTTTAAAAAAAAGAGAGAGAGAGAGAGAGAGAGAGAGAGGTCTTCACAGTCACCGAACACACACTGCGTTTTACGAGCCAACATGTTCGCTTGAGCGTACGACTTTCGACACCGTCTGTAAATGTTCTTATCATCTGATAGATCATCGGTTATGTAACGGCCCAAATATTTAGCCTCATTACAATGCCAGAGAGGAAGAGATCAGGGGAGACTAATATTCTGTCTTCTCTACTTCTGACTGTCGTAATGTTTCTCTCATTTGCATCGTGTTTGATGTCAAAATCTACGCCATGTTGTGAGCCGCACAACCTGTTTCACATCCTCTTAACCGCATTGACAGATCATCCATATCAGACGAAAAAAAGCTAAAGAAACCTGCAAAAACCTGGTTGTAAAATTGATTATATGTTTTGTTTTGTTTTGGCCATGAAAAAGAGACTTTACAAATGACTAAATGATATCAACATCATAATTAAGGCTCTTATTATATTCATGTTTAGGCTAACTAAGGCTATAAACTGAAAATGAAAAGGTAAATATGGCTTTTTCACTCCTGTTTTAAAAAAAATATTGTTAAATTGATTCACAAATCCTTTTGTTTATTTAAATATGATCTCTCTAAACTTAACTCATTGTGTTGAACTGCTTTATTTTTTAAAAGTTTCTCACTCTTTCTTTCATTTCATCCTCCTCTTGTATGTCCAGTTCATTACCATTTATCGAGCTGCCTCGTAACCATTTGCAAGTCAGTTACTTTTTTTTGTGGTGTTTTGTTTTCTGAATTTCAAGGTTTTATTATCAGTTTTGTGTTGAATATCTTTGGGACCATAAATGTTATCACTTCGAAGCATAAGGCTGGTGATTTTCTAAACTTTACAATCAATTTACTATACAAACCAACAATGAACTCATACTGTATCCAAAGCCTGATATATATATCTGTGTCTGTATCGACACTGCTGCGCTGGGTGACATGTTTCCTTCATTATTAAGAGTTTTGATCAGGTTAGTTTGTTCAGAAACGGCTCCAGCGATCGTGTTTTCAGTTTCTAGAGGTTAGCTCTGGTTAGCGTCGCTAAACTAGGCTAACCCATTGTTGCTAACTTTGGAGCTAACCTTCACTTTTCCAGCAGTTGGGGGAAACAACAGACGTGACTTTTCATGGTGTTGACAAGCTGCAGCGTTTATTAACTGACACACTGTAGTCTGTACTGTACATTTACTGCCAGACTGACAACTTACTGCTGCTGCTAACCGTTTCCTCTGCTCCGTTAGCATTAACCGTTATTTCAGACGCTCTCTCTCTCTCTCTCGCTTCACCACTCACTGACTAAGGAGGTACGCTAACTGCAGTTTCCATGGCAACGACACAGACGTTATAACTGACGTTTCGAGACAGCGCTGCTCAGCGGCTCCCAAACGCTATTGATTTAAGAATAAATTAATATTTGGTGTTATTTTTGACATTTAAAAAAATATTGTTGGCCTGGCGGGGGTTCTTGTTGTAATATTAAAGGGGGAACACTGGCTACCGTTTGATTTAACGGTATCAGACTGTTTTTTACGTGTTACAAAAGTTTGAAAATAGACCATTCATTGACAGTGCGCCTTAAAATCCAGTGCGCCCTATAGTGCAGAAAATACGGTACTTGTAAGTAATTTTAGTATAAAGTCAAGATGTTGTTAATATGTAGAACAACAAGCCACAGCACAGAGGAATAAGATATATCAGATCATACTTGTTAGTAGATCAATGCATTGTTGGTTTGGCTCTGTGCATGGGGCTTGTTGAGAATAACAAAAATATGGAAAATCAGCAGCCATATCCTTTTACATATTATCCCTCGGATTTGGTTTTTGTGCCTGTAATCCATAAATAAATCATATCATACTGTATTATGATTGAATACTGAGGTTGTTCCCCTTTCAGCACAGTAGATCTGAGAAATACCTGCGTTGATGTTTTCAAGGAAACAAGAGAACATAAAAAGGTGCGCAGAGGTTTACCAGCGTAGGACAGATTATTAGGAAATGATGTGATACTCTGCAGCCGTGTGGGAAGCGAGGCCAATGAGTTCACAACCCTCACAACAAACGAAACAAAAAAAAAAAAAAAAAACCACACAGAAACTGCTTCATATTGTAGTTTATTTCCTCTGGTGTTAAGGTGGAGGTTGTGGTCAGTTGCCTAGGAAATACAAAAGGAAATCAACACTTTACATCTGGTAACCCAAAAAAAAAATCGACACAAGATCTGAGCATTTTGGGGAGGGAAGAAAAAAAAACCCAAGACCAAAAAAAAAAAAAAAAAAAAAATCTGTTCCTCCTTCCAGCACTCTCTGGGCTCGGGGCCAAGCGAAGGGGAGGAAGGAAGGAGGGCGAGGAGGAGGGCGAGGAGGAGGAGGGATGAAGAGGGAGGGGAAAAGCAGGCAGGAGAGAGAGCAGGCAGGATCTGTGGGGGTTGCAGGGGTGCATGGAACAGATGCAGAATAATTTAACTCTTCCTCAGCCAAAGCCCGTCCCGCTCAGTGGGCTCTGCATTCAGCTCGCCTGATTAGAAACACAGTTGAAAAGCTTTGTGCCAGACGGAGAGCTCCACTCTACACGTACTTATTCCTGAAAAACAACCGCTGCAATCACATTTGTCATTTCCTTTCTGACAATAAGCTAGTAGTTTGAGTCCTTGATTGACCGATTGATGGATTTTAGATGGTGTCTTCTCTAAAAATGCATATAAAGCATTTTAAAGTATATAATGTATTAGTCTAAAAACAGGCTTTCCACTTTGAAACAGTGCAACAGGGAGAACAAAAGCCTTCATTTCGTCTGTCTTAGCTTACATCTTTTGGTGCAAAATGGGATTGACTAATTAATTTTGATAAACATGATGCTAACGGTTGCTCTGTTCGGTCCCAGCAGTTCATTTCTAGTCCCGTACGTCTTCTCTGTGATTATTTATTGTGCATTTCAGCAAAGCCAAACACAAGATTCAGGTGTTCTGACTGACATGTTAGTATAAAATAAGTTTAAAATAGTGATTTAATCGTGGCTCACAGAGACCAGTAACGCAGGGGCAGCTGAATTAAAGCTATAATATGTAACTATTCCACATTAAAATGTCTAAAAACAGCTATTCTTATGTTATATGTTGTGTACTTACATTATTCTGAATGTTTCCAACAATTATCAAACCCAGAGGAATCCGTCATTTTAAACAAAGTAATGCTAAGTTCGCCAAAAACAAGCTGAGCTAACGTTAGCAGCAGCTCGGCTAGCAGCCTCTCCCGGACGTTCTGTGTCGGAGAAACACAGATTCTTTTTTATGTGAAACTCCTTTATTCAGTGTTTTTACTGGTTTTAATCCCTGTGTATGTTTGTTTTGGAGAGGAGGAGGCCTCTGTGGATAATTCATATATCTGGATCTTAAGTTATCAGAGAAACAAGCTGAGCTAACGTTAGCTTCCCCTCTGCTAGCAGCCCCTCCTGGATGTCCTGCGTCCACCGAACAGTGTCAGAGAAACACTGATTTTTTTTTAACATTTTACCTGTTTTAATAACCGGATCTGTTTGTTCTGGAGAGGAGGAGACCTCTGCGGATAATTCGGCTCCAAGTAAAAACTTCCTGAAGTAATCCTAACCTGGACGAGCTGGTTGTTTAACAATGAAGACTCCCATGATCCCACGCTACTCCACGACGTCATCAAACGCCGTCTTTTGTTACTGTTTTGATTGAGAGACCCCTACTGGCAGAAACTACACATCAAATCAAACCACTTTCTTATTCTCATGGAGTTAATGTATCAAGATATAATCAATAAATACACATACATTGTCTGATTGGCTGTATTTACATACAAACATAAAAATGTAAAGACTTTTTCTTATGAAACATCTTGACGATGACAAAGAATGTCAAACATCTTCATTTTAACCTTCTCACCTTCTCAAAAAGCTTCATTTTCCAAGTTTCCAAGAGGAAAAACTAACATGAAACCAAAAGCAAAACTGAACAGATGTGTTTAAATGTAAGTATGGTTGGGACAATGGTTGGGTAGCGCTGCTCAATCTGGCTGATTTGTCTCCCAACAACTCAAAGAAATGTCCTAATTTCTGGAAATATTGTCCCAAATCATGTATGAAAGACAAATAACCAATGAGAAGCCAGATGATTGTTAGCTTAGCTTTGAAAATTTTTGACCAAAATGGAGAAAAACTTACAAATTAACTGGTTTTCTGACTAAATGTGCTGTGTCTAATGATAACTGAAGGGCAATAACTCTTTTTTTATATCAATATAAATATAATCATACATCACTTTCACCCTTTCTCTCTGACAGTATGGTTATGTTAGTGTTAGTCTGGCATTTAACACCAAACCTTTCTCACCAATTAGACGGTGCAAACAACAGTCTAGCGGGTAATATTTTAATAGATGCCTGTTCAGCTCTTATCTAAAACATTTATTAAACGACAGGCTGCAGTGGATGTTCCAGTGGGAGTAAAAGGATATACAGATGCAGGATGTGGATGCTTTTTTATGATGCCAGATTTGATCAAATACAGCAGGAAAGACATGAAAACGCAGCGAAAGCGGTTGATATTCACATCCACATTCAGCCGTAACAGTTTTTTACATGCATGATGCAGCGCTCTGCTCTCATCCCTCTCTCTCCAAACCCCCCAGAAGAGACATCATTTAGAAAATGCAGGATAGACAGAGTCAGGTAAACATCTACAATGGCTGGCACACTAATTATGTATGCATGGATGGCTGTCTGCCTGAAACATTTGCTGCACTGTGACTGCACCTCACAGCTTATCTGGAATAGCAAAACCTCACCCTTATTTATAGCAAACCTCACCCTCCCTCTTAACTCGGATAAATTGATATTTAAATTGAGAAAAACAGCATAAATCTGTAATCCATAAACATTTAAAAGTTTTTTCTGCAGCACACACAATGACTCAGGTTTTCCAAGCCAAGCATTCACTGCTGTGAATTTCACAAATGGAAATAATCAGATTCTTTTCTATAAACCGGGTTTGGAGTTCAGTCGTAGGTTCCTTTTGTTGTGTGTTTTCTGTTTATACGTGTCTAAGAGGAAGTTGTTGACAGTGGTTGTCCATCATCTCATCTAACGGAGGTGATATTTTGCATATGGCGTAAGGGTTGGCGCCTGCTAAAGCTCTCAGCTCTCTCTTGGTCAGAGGGGTGATGTTTATTTTGGTATGGTGTGGTCTATTTTTACTGGAGCACATAAAAAGCGTCGGATGCAGACAGTCTGCTGCACCAATTACGCCGGTTTATTTATGTCAATCAGAAGCTCATACACTACCTAGGTTATTTGATAAATATATGCAAAAGGTTAAGATGAGGCTATAAAATAAGATGATTATAAGGTGATTATATCTTTAACTGCATGCTGTGCTCCGGTTTTTTCCACCTGACTGTAAATGGCACAAAAAAAAAAAAACCAGAAGTGCAGTTTCTACTGATTCGTTCAAGATGTAGAGCACAGGAAGTGCTGAGTTACACTGATAAGACTGTGAGTTTAAGCTGCGGTAAATTCTAACCAGAGATACTCGCAGGCTTTACATTTCATGTGGGCGGGACTTTTAATTCACATCTCATCGCGTCTCATTGGGCGTCGAGAGTGAAAAACAGACCACATCAGATAGAAAACACCCAAGAAGAAGAAGAAGAAGAAGAAGAAGAAGAAGAACTATTAATAGGATAATAAAAGAAAACAAGCAAGTCAACTGTGTGAAGCTAATTAGCCTAGCTGACCTCATGATGTTATAATTTAACTGTCGACAGCGACTGAAGTTGTGAAAGTTTTGCTGTTTGTCTTTAAAAATATGTTTTTTTATGGAAGTCCAGCTAATTAACTTATGACGAGATAAACTTGTTAACTACATATCACAGAAAAAAAAACAACCCCAAGTAATTTCATTATTAGATGTTTGTTTTGACAAAGTTCGGTGACACCAGGTTCATTTTCTTCTTCCATCTTCAGAAAACGACCTTTTGTTTTCAAGGAGAAAGTAATTTCATCATCATAAATGGTTGTTATTCCAAGATCATCAGGAGAAGACTTGTGATCTTGAGGTAACAGGATTGTAAAAAAAAATAAAAAATAAAATAAAATAAACCCGTCGTTGTAACACGGCGGCTCTCAGCTTGTGTAGTGAGCTGACCTTGAATTTACATAAAATTATATCATAAAACAGCTTCCCAAATGTATTAATTTACCTGAGTGCTCTCCTCATCCTCACGATGGAAACTCTGATAAAGACGATTTCAAAATGAACGATTTCTTAATTATTCAGGAATAAAAGCGGCTGCACTTCTAGTCAAATGTAGTGAAACGTTTTCACAGATATGGATCGTAATCGATGTGATATGAGGAGTTTACACTGTACTCACTAAGAGAGGGTTCATAAAAATACAGTATATTAAACACTGAGCTCAATCTCAAGTCAAAAATAAAGTAAAATGTTATTATTAGCGTCCTGCTGCCACCGTGACAGAACAATATTTTCTCAGTTTCTTTATATAAACAAGAAAACTATGTCGAAATAATGATGAAACCTTTTCATTATAACATGATTCATTCATAAAGAAATACATTTTCTTTGTTATAATGAGACATTTTTGATGTTTAAACTCATTAAAACAAGAAACTTCTCTTGTAAAATTATTTATAACGTTAAAATTGAGCATATTTTTCTCTTTTTTTTGTGTTTATGCCGTCATAACGTGGTTATATTTGTTACTCAGCAGCTCAGTGAGATGAAATTTAAAAAAGATACTGTTGTAAATTAACTTTTCATTTTTCATTCATGAAATTTATGTTCACAGGAAGGTCTGTTGAACACGTTTCTCTACAAATGAAGTCGGACACATTTACACCAGAAGGAAATCCAGTACAGCAACTAGATCTGGAACCACTATAACTAGATCTGAGACGACGGGGCCAGTACGTGTCTGCCTTTAAGATCACACAGTAGTTAGCAAAAGAAGAGGATCATCAGCTACTCTGTCAGGGTTATTTCATTTGATTTATTTATATTTTTGTTGTGCGTCATTGCTGTTTGTTTTTTTTACTGCACTGTTGTCTTCCTCGGATTATCTGTTGAGGACGTTTGAGTTTATTTCTGCTCATGATAACTCGGTTCTGGATAAACTGGGTCCAAACACGACGACTCCTTTTGTCCCAGGATTACTATAAAACTTCACAGATTCACAAGATGAAGCTTCACATCCTGGTGTGTTTAAACCTGAGATGACATTGAAGTGTTATCACGTTACCATTAAATATTAAAAAAAACCCTCAAAATCTCTGCTTTAATTTCAGGTTGAATGCTGTCAAAATGAACAAAAACCTTACTGTGTGTGTTTCTGTGTGTGTGTTTCTGTGTGTGTGTGTGTGTGTTTCTGTGTGTGTGTTTGTGTTTCTGTGTGTGTGTGTGTGTGTGTGTGTGTGTGTGTTTCTGTGTGTGTGTGTGCAGGAGCAGGTTCCTGATGAGCAGGACGGGACACGCCTCGGCCAGGTGTGCCGCACTCCTGTGTTGCTTTTTGATTCTTTTCCCTTCGTTCACCCTTCATACACTCACTCATCCTCTCTCTACATTACTGACTTCACACACTTATCTCACTAATTTATATATTTTTTTTTATTGTTTTGAGTAATTTGTTTCAATTAAATGTACTTTTATAACATCAAATACCTGCGTGACGTCCCTTTTTTCACCACAGTCTGTGACATAATCATGTTATAAAAGTATTCTGTGTAATTTTTTTTTATGACACACTCGTATTTTCACACACATAAAAATGTAAGTTCATGATATAACGCACGGCGAAGCTGCAGATCATAAAAAAAAAAAGCCATCTTGGTGCTCGAATCAGTGGTGCTTTTTTTTTTTTTTTTTTTTTTTTGTCTTTGTTTCATCAAAAAGTAAAAAACTAATTCCCGTCATTACCCGGGGAATTCAGACGTGTGATCGCCTGATTATGTTATTCTTTGAAATGACCCTATAATGAAATCGAAGGGGGAGAAAAAAAACATTTTTCCTAATGAGGCCTCTCAGATCTGCGAGAGTACATAAACACAGTGGAAACGGTCTGTGTGTGAATCAAATAACAGATGCAGGTCTTTGAAAATCTGATTTTTTTTTTTTATTATGTTATTGTAATAATAACAATTAGTGTAATTGTGTGTGTGTGTAACGCTTGACAAAGGGCACCGTTGTCAAAGTGCACATGAACATGAAATCACTGCTAAATATTGAAAAGGATAAATAAATAAATAAATCTTTGTTGAGCCCTGAAAAGAATTAAACAGACGTGGGTGAAATTTCTGAATATTTCTAAATGTAGAAACTCAGAAAATATATTTACATGAACTTAAAACATATTATGTATCAGCGATCTTTGCTGTTTATTGACAAATCAGCTTTATTAGCTTAACTTTTAACTTCCTGTTCTTATTAAATTCACTTGAAGCCACTTAAAGTTGCTGAGTGAACATCCTTATGCACCTGCTAAAGACAGATATCTATCGGATTGATCGCTATTATATTTTCTTCAGACATTCATGGTTCCCAGCAGGATGAATCCTGATGACGTTAGCAGGATTTAGAGTCATTTGATGTGAGGAATAAACGTGCTGAGACTCTGCAGCTACAGCATGCAGTCGTATGTCGGCACTAACAGGTCAAGATGTCAATTTATTAAACACTTGACGACAGGAAACCTTTAAAACCGACTGACTGACAATCAGCTCGTCCGTATTTCAAGAAAAATTGCTAACGTAGCATGCTAATATGCTAACAAACATTAGCACATCGCCTCATGTGCCACGTTATTTACTCTAAAGACTACTTGTTAAGTTTGCCAGTCTCATGTTAACACGCCAAAGGTGTTTCCGCTGTGTAACCATGACGACCACCAGAAACCACAGTGAGGGAAACACATTTGGGAAACGACACAGGAGCTGATTTTCACTTGTAGGGGTTTCTCAGTTTCCTGAATTATTCACCTCTTCAGAGGTCGATGGTGAGAAACGCTATCAGAGCAACATCAGTCTGATCCTCCGCTTTGAGACAATAAACAACATTTAACATTACTAGTCTGCAAAATGAATGTATTGCTGCCCCGTGTCCTGTTCTGTTTCTCTTTAGCAGCATGATAATACCTCAATGTCTCATTACTAATCATGTTAACATCCAATGTTGCCGACTTGTATGTTAATATGCTTATTGTAGGTGCTAACGCTAGCACATGCTAAATGGATGTAGGCTGATGAAGTTTATTTTCTCTGCAGCTGATGAACCGTGTAGAGCGAGTATGACAGGTAAAGTCTTTCTTCTCTGGAGCCAGGCCCAGATTTGTGCTACGAATCTTAGAAAAGTGAAGCTGGGAATCCGTTTTTCATGGATTCAACTGTTTTATTGTCTGACACGCGAGTACAGTTACATCCTAATCACAGCCTGATAGACTAGAGAGATGTGAGAAATCTCCTCAGGCCTGATTCCTGACGCAAACCGGTTCATGATAAGCCCTTCTGGACCACCGGGGCTCCTCAGACTGCAGACTCCTAGCCATCTAAATCATGCCATTCAACTTACTTTTGCATTTGTTGGACGCTTTTCAAAACTGCCAACAGGAATATTCATCACTCTCTCAGTCGGATACAAACCGTGACCTTTCGTCTAATGAACCTCAACAAACATGGCGGTGCTGGTGCCAGCTGAGGGTTAACACGGTTAAGACCCAGCGCACACTCACTGTCATGACCAAATATGGTCCAACATGCTTTTTTTTTTTTTTCCAGACGCGTGTTGTGTAATGAAGGTATCCTTGTGGTTTGAAAGGTCACTCGTTTGATTCCCGTCGCTGCGGTTCGTCCTAAAGCAGAACGCTGAGCTCCTTCCTGCCTCGTTGGATCAGCTGCACGCCTTTAATGTACATTTGTATGCTCGTCAGCTAACCTAATTACTTTTTACCCATATGGTAAAATCTACCTAATATCCATCTGAATGCACAACGACTTTAGCTTTAAACCACTTTTTACTTATTTAATGATTTATTCATGTGTTCATTTGATTAGATTGCCCTTTATTTTATTGTTTTAAAGGGAAATAAACAAATAAAGACAAACATTTTCAGCCTCACAGCTGTTTTCTTCTGTTTCTTTCTCTTTTTTTTGTCAACCTCTCGGTCAAAGTGGTCATTTCACACTCTCTCAGGTAGCAGAGCAGTTTGGGGGAGCAGTTTTGTCTCATGCTGTGCTGCTCTTAAGTGGCTCTACTGTAGTTTCACATTTACTTTCAATGGGCCTGAATTTCCAAAGATAATCTGGAATTTTTAAACAGGTGTGGTTTTACACATCTGGTTTGTTAACTACGTCTTTTTCTTACAGTGTCGTTCACGCTGTTAGCTTGTCTCATCACGCTCGACCCCTCTCAGCAAACACAAACACTTTGTAGTCCAGTTGTTAAGACAGAAGACATTTGAATGATTATAAAAACATACACTTTAAAGAAAAGGAGAGGATAACCCACTTAACTTCTTCAGTGTTTTGGCACATCGATGAGTGGATGTGAGGACGTTGAGTGACGGGTAAGGACAAACAGATTCACACCACCACTCGACTAAAACCAGTCTTCAAAATCCAGGTGTCAAATTCAGTACTAGGTGTCATATTTCTCAATATATTCCCTTTTGTTCTCTCTTCTATGTCACTCTCAACTCCTCCATCTTACTCCTATTTTTCCTAAAAACTCTACCAGACTCCTGCTCGCTGGTATATATGTGGATATCTGCATTACCAAATGGCAGCCATTCATATCATTCTTTAATAAATTGTTATATAAATGTTATAAGACAGTGGTGAATCTGTCTAAATTCATAACAGTAAGGTCTATTTACTGGACAATGGTGCCTTTATAGTGAGAATTATAGTTGTATGTGTTTTATGAATGTACTATATACCTACATGTGTGCACGTGTCCAGTAGTATCCGCAGGTTAATGTCTCACTGTACTCTGAAATTAAAGCATAAAAACAAATAAACAATCTTTTTTTTTTTTTTGGACTCGTCATAGTAACCACCTTCTGCAGATATAAAAGCAGAACGCAGTCACTGCATGCTTTTTCTAAAATGGAAATCAAAGACTGTTTGGAAAGTTCTTCCCGACGCTGTTCCTGATGTGGTTCACTTGTAGGTTGCTTTGGTTTCTGTCCAGTCATCCAAAACTAGCTTGATGACTTTGCCGGCCATTTCATGATTTTGAAGTCTACCGTTCCTGCTCTTTTTATCCTGAGGTAGTTCAGACAGCCTGGAGTTATGTTTTGGATCGTTATCTCGCTGTAGGATGAACCCCCTGACCAACTCGGTGTAGACCATAAGATATTGCACGGCTCTGCAAGAACGCTGAAATCTAGGAACCGGGCCAGGGTGCCAGTCACTCTGTGCAAGTCGCCAACTCCGGATCCAGCAAATAATCCAGCAAGAATGAAATCTGATGCTTAATTTTCCATTTTGTTTAGCAACACCAGTGAAAGGCTGGTGCAGCCATCACATTCTTGATATTTCTTAATAGGAGTCTTGTGTGCTTTTTATATTTTTGTCACATTTATACCATGAAAATAATCAAATCTGAGGAGAAATAACGTCCTTGTCACAGTTTTCCAGTGTTTTTTTTTTTTTAACTACAGAAGCCTGGAAGGTTTAGGTTCACAGGTTCACAGTTTTTCCAAGTCTGTCTTAAAACAACAGTCAGTCAATTGTACATGGAAAGAGGTTTGTTTTTCTTGCTGTTATCATTTCCACTCTAAAAGTTTATTCAGATAAAAATCTTCCAAAGTCTTTTTAGTAGAAATTTCCCTCTTTTTGTCTTGACAGACAGCTGCAGTGGAAGTATAGTAACACAAATAGGGACTTTGGCACTAAAAAGATTAAAAAGCACTAAAAATATTGACTTGATTTGATTAATTTGGACAGCTGAAACTTCATATTAGCTTCAAATAAACTTTCAAATACATTTTATACGGAAAATAAGTGCATCATGACGGGACCCTCTAATGGTCAGTATGAACAGGAGGAATGATTACAGCGAGACAAACATGTGTCAGTGCTCATTAAAAGTACCTGACAGTTGTTTTTCGGACAGACTTGTGCCTCGGCCAGACTGTACACTCGCAGCTGATTGCATAGCCTCCATTTATAACAAGACGCCGGGTAATTCTGCCGATGACCCGGTCTTCCAACCCGCAGGAACAGATGCGACGCCTCCACACTCTTGCCAAATCTTAAACAATTTGTAACACGCCTGATGAGACTGAACAAACTCTGGATCAGTGCTTTGGTGCTTATGTGTCGTTCCTTCTTCTAGTTTTCCACCTCTTATACCAAAGTACTGTCAGTTACTAAAGAGGCCTAAAACCCTCTTCCCAACACTGTCCAGCATGTTCAGACCTGGACCAATGACTCAGTGCTTTAAGGCCACTGAGTGGATTTTATTCCTCATTGACCGAGATGGCCTAAACAATTATAAACTACTAAATGACACCATTACCAGCCATGTAAACTTTGGGGCAGACTCTGGACTTAAAACAAAGGAAGTCAGAATCTACACTAAAAATAAACCGTGCGTTAACGAGGAACTGAAACATCGCCCAAACCAAACCTAAAGACAAAGGCCGTCATGCAGGGTGAGTCTCAAAAAAAAACGAAAGAACCAAATGAGGAGACGCATGATCGAAAAAAAAAAGCAAAGACAGAGTATTAAGATGGAAAACAGCCCCTCGGTGTGGTGACCCTCTTAGTTTCTCAAAACAATCTGAAGTCATTTGAGTCGTTGATGAGTGTTAGGCTGTCTGCACTGGACCCCCATACCCTATGATCCTACAGGAGAGGGAGGTCGTCTCTGTGTTTTAAAGGGTTAACCCCCCACCCCCCACCCAAGGCTCTTGGCCCAGACTCAAGGTTCAAAAGGAGCCCAACTAGGACTTATTTTCACCCAACTGTCCCAAATATCCCTCAGCTCAAACTTTGTCCACCAAGCCTGGAAGACAGAGACCATTATCCCCCAAAAACACCTCATGCCAAATCCCAACAGATCCACCTCTACCTAGCAAATGTACGGAGCGTCTAACGTGTCAAGGTCTCTCGTCTCAAACAGCTGACCCCATACAATTTGCCTACCAAGCTAATCAAGGTGTTGAAGAAGGCTACGCTCACTCTTTCTTAACAAAGTCCACTGTTTCCTCTTCTTTTAATATAGTCCAGCCTCACCAATGTCATCAGCAGTCTGGTCAACAATACCCTTTTGTCCTGAATACAGGAGTCCCTCAGGGATGTGTACCTATCTCCCCATGCTCTTCTCAATATACACAAATGAAGTGCAGCAGTGCAGGCCTTATCCCTTATCAAGTATTTGGTTGATATGGCCCTGGTTGCCTTCCAGCAGGATATGAACGGCGCCTCGGACTGCCAGTACGTCAACCGCTTCGCCTCCTGGTTTGATGACAGCTTCTTGGAAATTAATGTCACCGAGACCAAGGAGCTGTGAGCTGTGTCTGGGAAGGCAACAGGAGAGCAGGCAGCAAAAAAGTCCCACTTTTAACGAGCCAATCAGTGTGAAGGGCCAGAAAGTGGAGCAGGTCAACCCCACTTCAAATATCTGGGAGCGGTAATAAGACGATAAACTCACCTTTCAGGACAATGTCGACTACATCGACAAGAAAGCAAGACGGCGCCTCGCTCTTCTCAGGAAACTGAGGAGACTTAACAGCTGCCAGCACATCCTGTCCACGGTCTACAAATCACTAACTGAGAGTGCTCTCCCGTTTAACACCGAAACACGAAACAGGTTGTCAACCTCAAGACCAGCGAGATCACCGGAGACAAAAGAGCATCTACAATGACCCCACCCAAAAAGTCCTGAAACTCTGAAAGCCCAAGAAGAACAGTTATAAGAAATCTTTTACTCCATCAGCTGTGACCATCCTCCTGTTTAAAAAAAGGCCCCCGCCGACCTCTCCACCCACACCCTTTCCCCTAAGCACCCTCTAGTTTAAAGAGTTTTTTTTTTAAAAGCTTTTTCAAGGCTGCTCTTCGGGACATTCTGCAACCAACACCGTCACCTTATTTAGCGTTAAGTGCCACTGTGTATTATGCATTGCTGTGATGGTTATTTATGACAGCCTTACATGCCAGTGGACGAACAATCCATCCATCACTTTTATTACTTGCCACTCCGTCACTTTAAAAGACCACCTTACCTTAAAGGTGACCTATTATACTCATTTCCAGCTCTATATTTCTAGTCAGGGACTCCACTAGAGTAGCTTTACATGATTCACAGTTAAAAAAAAACCCTCCAAATTTATCTTATACTGGCCTTTTTTTGGCCTTTATACCCCTTTCAGTTCAGCCTCTGTCTGAAACAGCCAGTTTTAGCTCCTGTCTCTGTTCTGATTGGCCAGCTTGTTGTGTTAAGTTACTGCTGATGAAAACCCAACATTTCTTGCTTTACTGCTTCACACTAAAAGTTTTTAAATGACTAAATAATGGGAGGCTTTTATTGTCAAGAATTCACGTCACCAAATTAGCAGAGCTTTCTTAGTGGTGCTAAAAAAAACCAGTCGACACAACAACATGTGGAGATATTTGAAGCTGTTTGTTCAACTGATCAGTTAAACATAACGCAGTCACAGTGATGATGATGTTTGTTGAAGAGCTGCAGATGACCAGCTACACCTCCAACAGGTAAACTACTTATTTTACTTTGCCCTGCTGTGTAATGGAAAAACACTCACAGCGTGCCAGCTCAATTCCAGTCATCGCTTGGTATGACTACCCCCCACCCCACCACCACCACCACCCCCCAAAAACAATGGAAAAACACCATAATGTTAGCAGAGTGGAGCAGCGGACTGGCAGATGACCATATAAAGAAATGTGTCACGGGCTGATGTCAGCTCGGGCTGAAAGTAGAGGAAAACCGATGGGATTACTTCTACTCACATTTAATATGAACATACAACATTATAACTTTATATATATGACTGAAAATAAAGAAAAGCATAATAGGTACCCTTTAATGTGTAATTATTTTGTATTATTACTGTTGTTATTATTTAAAATAACCTGAATTTGTCCAGTAAGCTGAATTTAATTTGGACAAATGGCACATCTGTGTTGTCTCAACTGGAAAAAAAAGGTGTATTTTGTATAAAAAATGTGACTTTAGCAGCTTTCACTGCTCTTAACAACAGGATGGGCAGCAGTGACAGAAGCTCCACACACATCAGGTGAAGTTGAAAAAGAAGGCAACCCACTATAAACCAGCACTCTCCATCAGTCTTACAGCCTCCCCCCCTACAAAAAAAAAGACGCCCCCTGAAACAGAAGAGGACACTGCATGCTTAACAGACAGCTCATAAAAAAGCATTTTTAAGTCCTGCAAACAAACTGCACATCCGGGAAACGGAACCTGATCTGCAAAAGACGTGGAATGTCTCATTTCTTTTCTTCCGCCCCTCAAACCCGGTAATGATGGAGCAGTAAAAAAAGAAAAAAGAAAAAGAAAAAAGAAAAAGCGACATGATTGGTGGACGCAGCCAGCAGAGGAGAAATGTAAACCCCTTCGTTTTGTTGCATCGGGGGGGTTGAAAACTGAACGCTCCCCTCTTGTTTTTTTTTTTTTTTTTTTTTTTTTTTCTCCGTCTTCTTTCCCTTTTCCTTCCTAACAATGACAGCAGGAGCCAGCCGGGCGGTGCGGTGGGAAGCTTCCCCCGGTACGAGAAGGATTTCCCTGCAAGTCTGCGGTAAGGACACAACAACAACAACAACAACAAGAACAAACACCACCGCCTAGAATAAACAACAGGCAATGTGCGTGAGGCTCACATCAATGCGAATCAGCAGGAAGGGAGAGAGAGAGAGAGAGAAACACACAGAGAGAGAGAGAGAAAAAACCCGCACACAATACACAATGGTGTTGCCTGGGGCTGCCGCTGTAGCTCTCAGACAAACCCGGGTCAGACTCGCTCGCTTTGCTTTGCTTGACAGCTGCAGGGCCAATGGAAATATGCATGGAGCCAGCTGCGCTAGGCTGCAGCCAATGGAAAAATCTGAAATGCTGAGCTGCTACTGGATCCAAATGTTAAGGTTAGGCTGGCTGCAGCAGCCACACCGCCGCCGCTGCTCTGAAACTTCCACCAAATAAAAAAAAAAAAAAAAAAAAAAAAAAAAAAAAAAAAAAAAAAGCTGTTTGTGTTTTTGGCTGCTGCAGTGGCCATTTTAGGTAAGAAGCGTCCTTTAACTTTTTGGATGCGGCTTTGGCTTTGTGCATGTGTGTGTGTGTGTGCAGGGGGATAGCTGGTTGTGTGTGTGTGTGTGTGTGTGTGTGTGTGTGTGGTGTCTAGACTGGACTGTGGTGGCAAAACAGTGCAGGACTCCGGCATCCAGACTGAATGAACTCCGCGGGGCTGCTATAGCTTTATGTGGATTAAATAGATATTGCACGGAGTTCCTCCTCCTCCTCCTCCTCCTTCTCCTCCTCCCCTCCCCATCTCTCTCTCTCTCTCTCTCGCCCTCTCTCTCTCTCTCTCTCTCTCTCCTCTCCCCTCCCTCCCCTGCCTGCTAATTTTTTATGCATTTTTCTAAACTGTCATGGCGATTTTGTGTCCTTGGAAATAAAAAGCGCCAGTGTTTTTCGGGCTAACCGGGAGGATGTGTCGCCGGTGAGAGCGTGTGTCCGGTGTCCGGAGCAGGTGAGCTGTCCGCCGGGGAGGGTTTTTCGGCGGAGAGATGTCCCCGAGAAGGAGTTTTTAGAGGCTGTCCACACGTGTAAGGAGCGGGGCTGTTATAATGTATTTACAACAGCGATGCAGTGACATTACACAGCTAGCGGGGAAGGCTAGCTCGGTAGCCACGGGTGCTAACATGAAATAGGACACAGTGTCTCCTTTCTCTCTGTCGGTGTGTGTAGTGTGCGTTTAGTGTTTTTCATCACAAGTCGCCGTTTTTGCTCGCCGGGAACTTCTTTTTTTCCCCCTCTCTCCTCCTAGCTTGATCTCCCAACTTGTGGCAATCCAGTGGCTGGCTATACATAAGCTAGCTGAGTGTTAGCCCCTGCGTCTGCTAGCATTAATTACAGCCAAAGCCTCAAAAGAAGGTGTAAGCTACGTTGTTAGCTTGCTAGCCTCCTGAAACATTTGTAGAGATGGCAGTGTGGTGTGTGTGCAGGTGTATAGTGAGTCATGAAGTGATTGTGTTGTCCGTCCATCCACACACAATTCACCTGGCCAGGTGTAACACCCAAGACAAAGGGTGCACCAAGAGCTAAACCCCAAATCATTGTGATCTGACTTAACGGATAATTGCACCAAATGTGAACACGCAGTATCAATCAACTTTGCTGCCAAAACGGCCAAAGGATGTTTTGTCTCTACCTGTCAAGATGGTGTTGGACAGGGAGTTGCCCTCCTCTCATTTATCATGAAAAAAAAAACAAAAAACCTCTGGCATAAAAAAAAAAAAGAGAAGCTGCCGATGAGGATGAGGGTTGTAGTTGCTTTATAGATTTGTAATAAGATGAAAGGACGCAGGTTCAATTCCCAAGACTGGCTGGGAACATCTGTGTAGGTTTCAGGTAGAGTATCACATTAATCAGCAACTATTTTCAGAGCCAATTAATAGTTTTGAGTCACCTTTTTGTTTTTTTTTGTTTTTAAAGGAATAATAGTTCAAATTCTCTGATGTGTGCAGGTACATAATGAGTCATGCAAGTCACACCTTCACCTGGCCAGGTGTAACACCCCCTGGGTAACAGACGAAGGGTGCGCCAGGAGGAGCTAACCCCCAATCTCTGTGGTCTGGCTTAATGGATAATTGCACCAAATGTTAACATGCAGTATCAATTAACTCTGCTGCGAGCATGGACAAAGGACGTTTTGTCCCTACCTGTCAAGATGATGATATTGGGAAGGGAGTTGCCCTCCCCTGATTTTTTTTTTTTTTCATGAAAACCTTTGTATTTGGTGTAAATAATTAGCAGCTGCCAGCGAGAATGATGTGTTTTATTTCTTCTCGGTCGGTGGCGGTTGTGTAATAGATGTGTAACAAGGATGCCTGAAAGACTACCTGGGGGAGATCTGTGTGGTTTCATGTGGAGCTGCAACGATTATCAGCTGTTTTTATAATCAATTTATCATTTTGAGTCATTTAAACAAAAAAAAAATCTCTGACTCCAGCTTCAGAAATGTGAATACTTCCTGGTTTCATTAGTCCTCAATGACAGTAAACACAATATTTGTGGTTTGTAGATCGTCGGTCGGGACAAAAACAAGACATTTTGACATTTTATGGACCGAACGAGCAGGATGTCACCGCTGCAAAGTTTCATCATCGGGCGGCTCAGCGTCTGAAACGCCGATGAATGGAAGTGGCTCGTCTGGCTTTGCATCCTCGTGTTGTGTTTGCATGTTCACCCCCCCCTGGTTTCGTCCTCCCACAGCTAAAAATGATGTAATCTGAAGCCTCTAATCTGGATGTGTCTGTCTGTCTGTCTGTCTGTGTGTGTGTGTGTGTACGCCTGCTCGTTCGCTCATGTGTGGCGTTAGCTTGACGTTTTTACTGCCTGCTTGCAGAACTTCTGCTTCACTTCATCACCGAGAGAAGTTGCTCGGGTGACAGGAAGAACAACAACAACAACAACAACTTTTGCACCCTGTTGTTTAGACAGCTGACAATAGAAGGAGAAGACGGGACGGTCGGGTGTTTTTGTGTGTGTCACAGCGTGCTAAGTTAGCTTTACTTGTTACTTTCATTCAAAAAGTCGTGTGCAGACGAATGCTAACAGTGAAGCAGGATAAACACTGTGGCAGATGTTTTCTGCTGCTGTTTATGGAGAAAACACAGAGATCATAGAGGCGACGCTGAGCTGGTGAACATGTGACCTTTCTGTTGCAGCTCACCTTTAACCAGCTTATGATTCATTTAATTAATACCTGCTCTGTTTTTTTATGTATGTTGTTACAATTATTAACCGTTTTTGAACAGAAAAACAAACACAAACTTCCCTTTTTTTTGCTATTTTACAAATAACTTTTTAATTTTTAAACTTCAGGTGAAGGTGAAAGTTTTCAAGGACCCAGCTGTTGTAGAGAAATGCTAGAGCAGAGATGTTCCTAAAGTATTACATGTTTACTATATTTTAATTGAAGTGACTTTTCCACATTTTGTCCTGTTACAACTACAAATTAAAATGGATTTCATTGGGAGTTTTATCTAATGAAGCAGCACAAAATAGTGCATAATCTTACAAATAAATATCTGAGAAGTGTCGAGTGCACATGTGTTCACCCCCCCCTTTTGCTAAATAAGAGCAACCCGTTACCTTCAGAAGTCACATAATTAGTTAAATGGAGTCCATCTGTGTTTAGTTTAATCTCAATAGACCTCAAATAAATACACATATTCCCCGAAGACCTCGGAGTTTGTTACAGAACATTACTAAACAAACAGCATCGCGAAGAAGCTTGCAAAGCAGGTCAGGATGAAGTTGGGGTTAGGATATATAAAAATGTCTCACAGAGCACCATTAAACAGCAAATCTACCAAGAGAGGGTCGTCTACCTAAAGCGACCGGGGGGAGGGAGGGACGGCACAGCGGAGCGTTAATCAGAGAGGCAGCCAAGAGGCCGATGGACGGAAAGATCCACAGCTCAGGTGGGAGAATCTGTACACAGAACAACTATTAGTTATGCACTCCACAAACCCGGCGGCCTTTATGGAAGAGTGGCGAGAAGAAAGCCGTAGAGCCATGTGGGAGACACACGGCGAACATGTGGAAAAAGGTGCTCTTGGTCAGATGAGATCGAAATTGGGAACTTTTTTGGTCCTTAGTGCAGAAAGCTGTGTGTGTGTGTGTGTGTGTGTGTGTTTGTGTGTGTTTGTGGTGGAAACCCAACACCTCACATCACCCTGAACACACACCGATCCCCGGCAGCATCAACAGGTACTGGGAAAACTGGTCAGGATTGAGCCAAGAAAGAAAACCTGTTGCAGTCTGCAGACGGTCTTGAGAGGTGCAGGTTCACCTTCCAGCAGGACGATGACATTAAACATACAGCCGGAGCGACGCTGGAACGGGTTTTTTTAAGGCGAAGAATGTTTATGTCTTTACAAACGGGCCGCAGTCGAAGCCCAGACTTTTTTAATCCAATTGAGAATCTGCGGCGAGACTTGAAAATTGCTGTTCAGACGGTCTCCATCCAATCTGCCTGAGCTTCAGCTAGTTTGCCAAGAAGAATAGACACAAAAAAAAAAAGAAGAAGAAGAAGCAGTCTCTGGATGAGCAAAGCTGGTAGAGACATACCACCCTAAAAAAATGTGGTTCTACCAAGTATTGACTCGGGGGGTGGTGGTGAATACATCCAACAGATGTCTGCTTTTTTTTTTTGTCTTAATTATTGTTTGTGTCACAACAACAACAACAACAAAAAAAGAAAAGTATTTTGCACCTTCAAAGCATCATGCATGCTGTGTTAATCAAATGGTAAAAAAGGCCAATAAAATCAATTTGAATTCCAGGTTGTAACGCTGCAAAATGTGGGAAAGTCCAAGAAAAGGGGTGAACCATGCAGAGACAGCGCTTTACAGAAAATGAAAGTTAACTCATCCTAACAGCTAAACTTTTTCATCTGTCTGCTAAATAATTTAATACAACTTAATATTAATTAGGTTTTGGTTGCAGGTTTTGTCTGCACAGACACAAAAAAACCTGAATAAGCCAAAAAAAAAAAAAGCAGAAGAAGAAACAATTGTTTGTGGGGGGAATAAAAAAAGCTACATCTCCATGCATCTGCTTGTTTCTGAAGCACTTTGGCATCGAGATGGAAGCACGTGAAGTCAGAGAGCAGGTGACTAATAAAATCTGACGCTGAAGTTAATCCTCGTATGATGATGAGTTCAAAGCCAAAAAGGAAGCGGATGCCAATTTATGAAGCAAACGTCGATTTAGATATTTGTTGGCTCGAGCGATATCGCGCAAAGAAAGAACTCCCAAAAAAACAGCAACATAACAGACTCTGTAACTTTCCAAATTGCTGTCGTCATATTACAGCTTTTCATGTTTTCAGAGTGTCAAGAAGATGATTCGAACTCTCGTCACGATACCTCGGCTCGTCACCCCGCATCTTTACATTAAATATATAAAGCGAGCCTGTATTTATGGTTGAATATTGAATCAAAGTGTCTTGTTAAATCAACCAGAAAATTGAACAGCTGCCCTAGTTTGTCTAAAATAAGTGCAATCATTGCTTGAGTCATGCATTCTTTCCAAATGGAGCTAATGTTTTGATACTAAAAAACCTTTATTTATATGGAAGTTTAAAAAAAAAAACTCTATAAAGTGTTCAGACGTAAGAACAGGTGCATGTATGTGCAAACTTTTAAAGAAAAATCCCTATTTAAAGTGTATAAATTATATCTTATCAGCTTTTTTTTATCTCAGTGTTGTTCTGCTGCAGCTCCTAATAATTGACTTTTCCTTGTAGGCCTCATCCGCTCAGTACGGGTTCACAGGTTCGATGTCCAGCTGCCACGGCCGGTCCTAGCTTTTTGGGGGGGCCTGAGATAGAAATGGGCTCTGAGGCTACAGGATTTCTGTGTATAAATGTAGTGAAACAAAAACAATTAAGGGCTTAAAACTAGATTATATGACATAATATTAGGTAATAATGCAGGATGAACCTTAGTTGATTTATTGGTGGAAGTTTACACCTCGAAAAAACAACTGACATTTAACAAATATGGAGTTTTTGGGGCCGTTTCCTGTTTTGTCTATAATCCAAGTATAGGCGGAGACATGTGACTGTAGGAAACAGATACTCAATAGGTGGATTTTAATCAATTTAATCAGGACCAGGACCAAAATTGTAACCGCACAGACGGCTTTTGAGCGACACATCACGCTGTCACTTCGACTCAGCTGCCCTCGTTCAACACTGCCGTCGCCGCAGTTAGCGAAGGTGTTGAGGAATGTAGGAGCTCCGGTTGATGAAGTAAAATGTCTTGTTTTGCTCGCTTTGCAATCAGAAAGTGGTCGTAATGAGTGATGGGAACGCGAAACACCACACCAAAGATATCCGTTTTGAACAAAATTATCCCCCCAAAACAAAGAAAAAACCACAAAACTGAACCAGTTGAAGTCGTGATGTCAAGACTCCTGCAGAACAAATGTAAAAACAAACATTTTCAACAATGAATAACAATGAAAAACTCCGTCACACCTTTTTTATGGACTTGGTGACACAAACAAAGGTGTCACGTCTCCCATTAAAACCATCAACTTTACTGGACTTTACTTTTAATGTGGTGGAAATGTATTAAAAGTCCAGTTGAGGCAGCATTTCGAGAGTATCTGACAGGATACACATATCGTCGAGAGGATTTGAATGTCGGAAAGTGGGCGTGTCATAGTCGGTCTTTGCTCTAATGCTGTTAAAAGATTGATTGATGGGCGGACGCCATGATAGTATCGGTTGAAATTCAAGTTCAAGCCAACGTCAGCACAAGAAAACATTGGATTTTGATATAAGAACACAAAGAAGTTGTGTTTTTTTTTTTTGTATTTTTCTTGGCACACATCGTTAAATTGGTGCACAGTAAGCCTGGAGATGTGATCCAAAAGGGTTAAAAGTCAGTTTTCATTTCATCTCGACTTTAAGTGGACCTCCTAAGACTTGTATTTGAGTAACCCTGCTGTTCCCACAGCACGTTTTCACCCAGCCAGTCTGAGATGTTTTGTTATGTTTCCTACTAAAGGAAACCGGTGGGATGAGAGAGGAAAACGATCCAATATTGGTTGTCTCAGCATTCCCTCGCAGAGTTCACATTTCTCTGCTGTTCGGGAGACGTTTTCCAGTGTTTGGTTTCAGTTTGTCACTTCTCACGGTGGAGACAGGAGAGAAATGTGATTTAAGCAGATTGGGTGAGTCTCAGTTTAGTATCTCAATTAGTGTCAATCAGAATCTCAATTAGTGGGGGATGGAAAGCTGTCGTCTCGCTTTGTGTGTGTGTGTGTGTGTTTTTTTTTTTTTAGGTTGAGCAGACAGCTGTGCTCGAATGCAGTACAGTTACTTCTGTTCATATTAACAGTGATACCGACTGTTCTTTGTAAAGCTTTCCCCCCCCCCACAAAAAAAAACGTGTGTAGAGCTGTTTAGAAGAGCTGTCGGAGGTCGTCATGTCGGTCTCGTCTTCTGCTCCTGTTAATCTTTGTCACGAGAACTGAACCAAATAAGAGGAGCAATTAAAATGTGAGGTACTTGAAAATCTAATCTCGAGAAGTCGGTGTGCAGACGACGGAGAAAGTGTAAGACGTTAATGAACCGGCGAGTGTGTTCTCCGTGTGTTTACCTGCATCATGTTTGACTCCAAGTTATTAAAAGGTAATTCCTCCTCTCAAAAAAACTGCAAGTATCAGTTTATTCATTGATAGGATGGACTCAAGTTTTGATAATTGATTAGTTGTTTATCATTTATCAAGAAAAAAGGCCAAACCTTTTCTGATTTGATTGATTCAGAAATTGTGACGTATTTTACCGGAATTTTGGTGTATTATACCGAAATTGTGATGCGTTTTACTGACATTGTGACGTATTTTACTAAAATTCTGATGTATTTTACCAAACTTGTGACATATTTTACTGAAATTGTGACGTATTTTACCAAACTTGTGACGTATTTTACTGAAATTGACATATTTTACTGAAATTGTGACGTATTTTACTATATTTTACTTTTAATACAATAAATTATAGAAAAAAAGATTAATGGTTTATTAAAATACATTGAAATATATATTTTATGACCCCTTCAAAGGGAACATAGTAATAGTTTTAGTAATCGATTAATTGTGTCAGTGATTTTTTTTTCTTTTTCCAAAAAAAACAACTGCAAATATCAGTTTATTCATTGATAAGATGGACTCAAGTTTTGATAATTGATTAGTTGTTTAAGTCATTTATCAAGAAAAAAGGCCAAACCTTTACTGACTTGATTGATTCAGAAATTGTGACGTATTTTACCGAAATTGTGATTTATTTTACTTTTAATTTAATCAATTAATTATAGAAAAAAGTTGAAATTGTTTATTAAAATACATTGAAATATACATTTTTGACCCCTTCAAAGGGAACATAAGGTTGTTAATTATAAACTGGAGCTTAATCGATTAGTTGATCACAAGATAAATGACCTGTAATAGTTTTAGTAATTGATTAATTGTGTCAGTGATTTTTTTTTCTTTTTCCAAACAAAAAACTTCAAATATCAGTTTATTCATTGATAGGATGGACTCAAGTTTTGATAATTGATTAGTTGTGTAAGTCATTAATCAAGAAAAAAGGCCAAAACTTTTACTGGTTTGATTGATTCAGAAATTGTGACGTATTTTACCGAAATTGTGATGTATTTTACTATGTTTTACTTTTTATAGAATTAAAAATTATAGAAAAAAAGATGAATTGTTTATTAAAATACATTGAAATACACATTTTTTGACCCCTTCAAAGGGAACATAAGGTTGTTAATTATAAACTGGAGCTGAATCGATTAGTCGATCACAAGATAAATGACCTGTAATAGTTTTAGTAATTGATTAATTGTGTCAGTGATTTTTTTTTCTTTTTCAAGCAAAAAAACTACAGAAATCCTCCAGTCTCAGTATTTTAAATGTGAGGATTTTCTGCTTTTTTCTGTTTTATATCATTATAAACTGATTATCTTTGAGTTTGAAATGAATGAAAAGTTTCTTTTTTTTTACTTTTTGACAATTTACAGATTAAATAATTAATTAATAATGAAAATAATAGTTAATTGCATCCCTGTTATAGACAACGGACCTTCTTGTGCAAAGAAAACTTTATAGTTGTGAATTCAAACATTTTGAAATATATACACGTGTAATATAACTGTATGTAGCTTTTCACTGTCAGCTTCAAGTCTTTCCCTAAAAAAAGAAAAACCCAAAAAACGCTGTAACTTAAGCGCTGGTTTGAGTGTGGTGATGTGATTCAGCGAGTGGAAAAAGCTGGAGGATTCAGTTGTGGGCTTAAATATAGCACGCAATAGTGTAAATATGTCAATGTCACAGTAGCAGCGGACTAGGTCAGCTAGATCCTGGGCATGAGGAGGGTGGAGGAGGGGGGGCAAAAAAAAAGAAGAAGAAGAAGAAGAAAGTGTGTCATCAGGAGATCCTGCAGAAGTTGAGGTGATTAGTGATTCATCTAATGATTATTATAAGAATGCTGAGTCTCACTGTATTGTAACTCCCCTCCTCCCTCCCCTCCCCTCTCTCCTCGACCAAGACTCCCACTGACAACGGCGTCCGCTCCTTTGTTTGCTCCCTCGTGGGAGCCTCGTACAGCAGCTGAAGCCGAGAAGGAGCGAGGAGTGTGTGTGTGTGTGTGCTGCGTTCCATTTTAAAGATGCATTCCCCTCTTTTGTGCATACTAACACACACACACACACACACACACACACACACACACACGTTTAGGAAAACAGTGCTGCTGAATTTGGTTCTGATTTAGCACAGCCGGGCCGCTCCTCCTCCTCCTCCTCCTCCTCCTTCTCCTTCTCCTCCTCGTCCCTCAAGCGAGTCGTCTCCTGATGATTCTCAGACGCAGCAACAGTTTAGGCTCCTCTGCTCTCCTGTGCAAGGGCAAGTGGTTGAGCGAAGGGAATAAGGTCATTGAAAAAGAGAACGGCGTCTCTCCCCGCTGAGGATTCGCCGTCGCTGTGGCTTTCTGTAGCATCGACTTTTTCCAGGTCATAAAAATAAAATCCGGAGGTGTTTTTTTTTTTTTACTCTAGAAATGATTCCACTTGTGAAACTGCACCAAAAAAAGGGATGTTTACAGTATAAGAATAACTCAGATATATCTTTTTTTTATTATTGGTTGTTTTGTTGATGAACGGCTCGGCCTGTCACAGTTTTGTAAGGACACATGGTGATGTTTGTAAACTGTGAGCAACGTCACGATTAATTGTCACATTTCCCTCCGTGACGATTAATCAGATGATATCTCGTTAAATAGATTCTCCAATCCTCACAGTGGAGCTCTTATTTATTATTTGTACTGAAAGATAAACTCTGAATTATGACATTTATTCACCATATTTAGTAGTCAACAACACTATTTGCTATTTTTTTTTTTTGCTAAAACAGGAAATTGGTTGTTTTTAAAGTGGCTTGTGAATATCTTATGATCTTTTTAGAGTGACGTTATTTTAACAAACGCTTGTGTGACTGCTGCGTCTGAAACGAGCTGCAGCCTCCAGAATGTGGTCAGGAAGCAGAGAGGAGGCAGTTTCACAGGTTCAGGCCGACGTTTCAGTCGCCTCTGCTCGTTTTTTTTTTTTAACAGCAGCTGAATATGTCGACATATTTAACTCTGAACTTCGCTCGGTTGTTAAAGAGCTGGAGCCTTTTATTTCCTGACAAACTGTCGCTCGTACTGAACATTTAAAGACAACTAAGTTATTTTTTTGATTGATCGATCAGTCGTTTGGTCAGTTTACTGTCATAGAAGACTAAAATAAGTAGAGATAACTGGTCTAGCTCGTCTCTGGTGGCTTCCCTGCATCTCGTCCTCCTGTGGCTAGCCTCGTACGGTGGTTGGTGATGATGCTCGGTCAGTTTAAAACACACCCGTTCGAGCACTTTGTCACGCTCACACGTTTAAACCCTCCCGGGTCACCGTGTGGCCGAGCAGGTATGGAGATTATTCCCTATCTTTATTCAAGAGTGTAGTATATAAATTTGAGAGCAAACTTTATTGATTTTACGTTCAAATTTTGTAATTTGTCCCTCAAAACCCTCCCCTCGCACTCAAACAGCCTCCGCTTGCACTCAAACTTCAACTCTTCTCCTCGCACTCAGGTTTCTTCTCCGCGCTCGCTAAGTTTCTGCTCACGGATTTCTCCACTGCGCTCACATTTTTTTTGTGTAGCAACAAGCATAGCAACCACCCTGTCAGAATCATCCAATCAATAGAAGGCCCGGTTTTGAGTTGACCAATGAAACGGAGCCTGCCTCCTTGCGTTAGTCAAAGTCAAGGATCTCAAATAAGTTTTGTTTTTTTTAACATTTTTTTATGCTGCTATTACTTCCTTCAGAGCAGAAACTTAGCGAGCGCGCAGAAGAAACCTGAGTGCGAGGAGAAGAGTTGAAGTTTGAGCGCGAGCAACATTGTATCCGAGTGCGAGCACACAGTTTGAGCACAAGCGGAGGCTGTTTGAGTGCGAGGGGAGGGTTTTGAGGGACAAATTACAAAATCTGTATCAATCAATAAAGTTTGCTCTCAAATTTATATACTACGCTCTTGAATAAAGATAGGGAATAATCTCCATCTCACCGATCGTACAATCTAAAGGCGCCTCCGGCCAGACTCCAAACTAAAGCCGTAAGCCCACGTTGTTGCTTCCTGTCGTCAGGTGCTGCTGCTTCATTCAGCTGAAGACTGACATGCTTTGATTGTCACAAAAAGAAGGAGCTAATACGACACGTGACCGCGTGCCCGCCCCTGAACGCTCCTAAAGAGTTCCCCGACTGTATTTCTCTTTAACTAAATTCTGCTCATATAACCTTTTTTTTTTTTTTTTCCTGCGCCTGCTTGTTCTCATCTGCTGCATTTCTCCGACACGTCTGGTTAATTACATCGCTATGAACCACAGCTGGACGTTTCACATGAAGGAACGACTTTTATCGAACACGTCAACATGACTAAAATAAGCTCGATCGGAGTCATAACGTCATTAATTTCTCGGCTTCATACAGAGTCAAAGTCAAACCGGGGAACCTCTGGATTAACAAACACCATCTCCCATAAGCCCTAGATGTACACAGAAAAGGCCGATGAAAGAAACTCCGAATGAGAGTGACGTCATGACCGAAGCTGTCGATGACTAACAGTCCAAAACTCGAGACGTTTTAATTTGCAATAATATAAAAAAAAAAAAGGGTAAATCCTCTCATTTTGACTCGTTCTGTTCTTTTGCCAACGTAGAAATGAGTTTCCATTCAGATGTGGCGGCCTCCCTTTTTTCTTTGTACACATGCAATCTGCTGTGTGTGTGTGTCAGTGTGTGTTAGTGTGTGTTTGTGTGTGTTAGTGTGTGTGTTGCACGAGTTCTGCCTCACAAGGCTGCAAAATGAGCGAGGGAGCAGACGGTTGTTTCAATTCTGAAAACAGCATGTGCCCCCCCCCTTGCATTAATATTCATGGGGTGACAGGTGTGTAAGGGATAAAACAACTTAACACTAAACTTAGAAGAAAAACACACACACACACACACACACACTGTCTGTCTTCACTTTTCAGATTTTTTTTTTTAACTGCTTTCATTTTATTGGAGGGTTAAAAATGGAGAAGAGGAAGTCCGCACCTCCTTTATACCTCGCCGTTTCCCCTTTTTCTTGCTCGTCTCTGTTTATAGATATTTACATGAAGGGAGTATTTTTTTTTTTTTTTCTGCTCACTTTCTACTGTAAAAGCTGACGAGGAAGTTGTGACATCAATGTCTAAAATGGTCAAAATGTCCTTTTTTTTATCTTTTAGATGATTTAAAAAAAAATAAAAAAGCTCTGCTGGGATTTGATGTGACACCAGTAGGAGTCACATGATGCAGAGTGTGAAGTGGGAAGTGGGAAGGGACGCTAGGTGTGTGGTTGAATCTACCATGAAACCGTCTCCTTGTCATTTTAAAGGTCATTTTTGTGGCCTTTTAACTGGACTAGATTTCTGGCCTTTAGCAGAGAGTGACAGTAAGACTTGTTGACACGCAGCAAAGTAAAGCTAAATGTGTTTAAACTGTTTTATTTATATATATATATATATATATCTATTATTATTATTTCCTACAGTTGAAGAAACAGATCAGAATTGAAGATAATGAAGCCGTTTATTTTGAACGTCTGGTGTCGCTGGAGACGGTCGAGTTTCCTGCAGTGTGTTTATCGTCTCGACAGATAAACGCAGCGGGACGCGCTTCTTATATTGAATCATCGTGGTTCTCGACTCTAAAAAAAAAGTTGACTTAACACTGACGGATGATAACTTAATGCACACACAGAAGAATAAATGTCACATCGAGAGGTTTTATTACTTAAATGTTTGGGAAAATAAGTGGATAATTGAATTAATAAAAGGAGAAAATGTTGCGTTCAATGACATGAAGGTCAATTTAGCTTTTATACAGTGTGATTTTTAAATGGTTAATTACAGAAACATTATGGTTATGATTCATTAGAAGTTGTGTTTAAGTCCGCCTGGTGAATATAAGTCTAATAATCTCTCTCTTTTAACTCTTTTAACTGTTTTTAGCAGCTTTTTAGAGCTTTTATTTTGAAAACGACGCTATGAGAGCCGCTGAGAGTGAACCAGAGCGGTAAAAGTTGCAGCCGGACGGATAAACAATGAACTTAAACTCAACTATAAAGCTGCAGAGTCGCTGATAATTCTCTGTATCACTACGAGCCACAAACCAACACACATCAGCTCGGACGTTATCAGGAACGATGTTGATTAAAATGCTTTAAAGGAGCCGAATCTAATGTTCTGAATGTAGAGTCATGTTTACTCCATATCAATGTAAATATAGACACCTGGTTTACATTATTAATAATCGTTGCAGTAATGTAAATGCAAGATTGTGTCACATGTCACACTTTAAAGACGACTTGAATCGCATGCGGAGGAGACGCAGCCGCCGCTCCAGACAGACGGAACAAACTGCAGCGACACAAACTTGCAACCGAAGCACTTTATGATGCAAATATTACTGACATGATGTTTTATCATCATAACTAAGTGAAGATTATTTCAGCTTTGCTTAAATAAAAATGTCTCACAGTCGAGACAATAAAAAGACATAAAAGCAAATGTTTGACTAAAAAAGTTCAGGACGAGGAGAGTAAACTATTGTCAACTGATAATAATATCAATAATAATAATAATAATAATGATAATAGAGCAGTAGTGGAATAAAAAAGTTACTCAGAAAGATTCACAAAAACTATAAAACTTTCATTTTTAAACACAAACGACCGAACTCTTGATTGACAAGTTGTACAAACTCATTTAGAATCTCCATGGCAACAGGAGATGACGCCGTTTAGAGCGTGGTGTTACGTCTTCATGCCCCCCAGCGTGCCCTCCGGGTGACATAACGCATCACACAGGCCCCGCCTCTCTCAGCGAGAGCGAGCGTAGCGTGTGTGTGTCGGCGGGCCTCGGGGCGCCGTGTGTCCCGTATACCTCGAAGCACTTTAACTGATCACACTTGTTTCAGTCACCGTGTGTGTGTGTGTGTGTGTGTGTGTGTGTGTGTGTGTGTGTGTGTGTGTGTGTGTCGCTGTGGTGTCGCTGCACTACGTTTCCCAGAAGTCACCTGTGGGAATCTAACAGCTTCTCTCCTGTGATGCTCCTTTTATTTTTTAAATCATCCATCAACTTTTTTTTTTAAATTTCAAAGTAAAACGCTGATGCTCGAACTATCAAATCACTTCCTGTTCTGTCAGATGTCTCGTATTTACATCTGCAGACTGTCATGAGTTTGGTTTGAACCCCTGTCAGGATGCATCAGGCGGTAATGGAGCGTTGTGAAACAGATTGTTTTCTATCAGGAGGGACGAATCCTGTAAATTAAAAATAAAAAATTCGCTTCACTGATGAGCCTGACAGTCACGCAGCTACCTTTTTTTAAAGCGCTCCACTTCCTCGTGCTGCTCAGTCGTCCTGCCAGGTGTACAGGAGGAAATGATTTGGCACAATAACCAACACAGACTGTCTTCTTCACCTGCAATTAAATCCCTTTTATTGACACAAGATAATGTTTGGCGTGAGGATTAAATGCCACCCTTTCTTCTTCTTCTTCTTCTTCTCTTTTTAAAAGACGGCAGTTATGAGTCAGAGCTAAACTTCTGTGCAGATGCAGCAGTAATCTTTGATGGTACAATGAGACAGGTGGTGGGAGCGCCTGACTGTTTGCTGCTGCTGCTGCTGCTGCTGCAGAGTAACGTAGCGTTTTATCATCCATGTGCTAAGCAGGGAGGAGGAGGAGAGAGGGAGGAGGGACGCCTCTAACTGAACGTCGTGTACCGAGCGTACAAAAAAAAAAAAAATATGAGGAGCACCTGCTCTTTCCATCAAGTGAAGTGAAGCCGGTTGACCTGCTGTTATCACCTGTTCATATCTGGACAGCGAGAGAAAAGAAAAGACACTGCGATCGTTTTAAGTTCAGCCAAACTTCTGTAGGTACTTTCCATGCTCACCTGGATTAAAACATCATTAAATTAGCATAAAATACTCGATTCTGGTTAAAACTAACTCTGATTTTCACTCAGGATTGTGTCCAAACCCTTGACTTTGTTCTCTATATTAGAATATATTAATGTAACGCAGGCAGAACAAACTATAAATAATTATTAACTCCTTGTAAAGAGACTTGTTTGCTCATATGTAGCCGCATCAAACGAAAACAACAGCTGATGTCCGCCGTTTATCAGGCTCATGTATGACTCCGTACTTCACCTCGATCATAAATCAGCTCTGGCCTCAGAAAAAAATGATGCATTTTTCACATTTCTGTCTGAACCGCCGCTCCACACCTAACAACAATAATGTAAGACGGGAGCAGGAAGCACAACATGAAGAGAGAGAGAGAGAGAGAGAGAACAGTTGTGGGGAGACTCTGAGTGTTTGTTTCTTTTTATTCTTCTCTTGTGAAGCGGTGACCGAAGCCAAGTCTGTGGCTCGTTGTAGTAAAAAAGTCTCAGCCTCCTCCGTCGTCTTTTTTTTTTTTTTTGAATGTTTTGTTGGCTCTTTAAGTGGCCGGGAGACGTTTTTCCGGCCTTTTTGTGACGCTTCGGGCGGCTGCAAAGTAACGGACGCGCTTTTGACACACAACAGAAGAGAACTAAGTGTCTGATTCATCTTTATTACACCTAAAAACTCATATTTAACTGCCCCGGTCCCTCCTCCCTCCTCTTCCTGTACACAGTTCGTTATGTGTTGATGCAGCTCAGGGAGAAATTAGAGCGTTTTTTTCTTCTTCTTTTGACACAAACACTTGCAGAACAGTCACATAAAAAAACAAAAACAAAAAAAAACGAGCGGAGATCGTGATCTTGTTTTTCATAATTGTGCATCCTTATCCCTCTAGCGACCGCAGCTGCTTCACTTTATATGTAAAGATGCTGCGGTGAAGTGTTGAGTTTGCATTAACGGTGGCGGCGGCGGCGGTGGCGTATAAACCGAACACACACACACACACACACACACACACACACCTGATTTCTGATGATTGTTTTCTGCTCCTCTCAGCACTTTCTGTGCAAATGTGTTGTAAGCAATGTTTCTTTCTTTAACTTTAACGGAGGATAAAAAAAAACAACCTCAAGCCAGCCTCAGATTTAGATTAGAGGGAAAACCCTGAGTTTGTTAAAACAGCTGGAAAATCAACATCTGTCCAAAGTAACCGATGATACGACTAGAAGCACGTCACCCATCTCAAACTACAAAGACGTTTTTAGCGTTTGTTGAGTTTACGCTCTTTAAGATGTTTCTCCGCTAAGCCGTGATATATTTGCATTTTTTGGACCCGAGGGGGAGTTTCATAACATCCAGGCGTCGATATCTGGAAGATGTCGTGAAGTAATAAGCAACTCATTCTCATCTTCCCTAGAAAGAAATGAATGGGATGAATCGGTTCCACCTCGACTCTGTGACAACGACTGCGGCGCCGGTACTGAAACCTGTGCTGTGTTCAGACTGCAGCATCAGCAGCTCGCAGTCAGACCTGAAAAGTGCTCCGTGTTCCCGTTTATGTTGTAGAGGAATAGTTTGAAGAGGTGAAACAAGCCTCTACTAGATACTCTGTGTGTGTGTTTGGAGAGCTTTACAAAAGCTAACTGCAAAAAAAATCATCTGCACTGCTGTGAAACTGAAGACATGTCGATCTATTTACTGTTAATGAAACAACTTTTCTCGATGTACATGTGTAATTCATCACGAGTCTACACTTTTTTTTTTTTCCTTTCAGAGCTTTAGATGAATGATTATATCTATTTTCAGGATGTAACCCACATATTTAAAACAACAAAACAAGTTACACCAATTTATGTGTGTGTGTTTGTACCTTCACCTCTCCTTTTCTGTGGTGCAGGACTGATTCTAATATTCAGTGTCCAAATGTAAGTTGCATGTAGGTCACATGCCGAGGGATCTGAGTCTGTACCTCACACCCTTGTGGTCCAGATAGAAAAAAAACCAAACAAACAAACAAACAAACATGTGACTCAATGCAGATTTTTTGCTGCTCACTGATTAGAAAACATCAGATCTGTGTGACGGAAGCTGCAGTCTGAATGTTCTCCCCTCAGTGTTACAGATAAAATATTATTATTATTATTATTATTATTTATAACACTGCTGAGCTGCTGCAGGTGGGAAGAATAATTTAAAAATCTGATAACATTAGAGCTTCAGTGATTAATAGATCAGCAGAAAATGAATCGCCAACTGTTTTCATAATTGGCTGAATCAAATGTGAATTTTTTTTATTTTTATTTTCTTAATTAGTGATTAAAAATATATATTTTTTGGGTTTTTTACTGTTAGGTGGGACACAAGAACACATTAGAAGACGTCATCTTACTCTTAATGAAACAATGATCAGCAGTTTTCACAGTTTTCTGACCTTTATAGAGATGAAACTGCTAATATATCACGATAATATCCAGAAATGATTCATTGTAAAGCTAAATAACACACAGCATCAGCTCAGTTAGTAGCTTTAATAAGCTGGTTTTTACTTTTAATAAGCTCAGGATTCATTTTCTGTAATGTTGAGGTTTGTATATTTGGATGAAGTAATCCATCCACCAAACATAACTGCACTATATTGATAATAATAAGACATTTTTCAAGCTAAAACACAACATATTGTCTTTATCCGGCTTCTTAAATATGATTTACTGGGTTTTGTTTATTTAAGTGGAAGTAAATTGAACATCTTTTGAGTTTTAGACTGTTGGTCAAACTGAAGACACATTTTTCACTGTTCTCTGACATTTTTAGTGATTTAGTGAGCCGTACATGCGACTCAGCTTCATTTCTCTACAGTTTTTCTGTCTTTGTTTAGCAGAAAAAGCACGTTGAGTGTATTCAGTTGTTGCTTAATACATCCATATAACACACTGAACTGAAGCCCTTTTTATTATGTGTGTGTGTGTGTGTGTGTGTGTGTGTTTCAGGCTGACGTTACATTAGTGGTATTCGCCTTTAAGGCACAGAGCTGAGAAATGTCACTGGTTTTTGAGATCCTTGTTGAACCAGTTGCTGTCCGACAGTCTGACCTGTTCTCGACGTAAATGCGGAGGGGTGGGACTACCTGATAGAGCTCAGCGGAGTCACTAGATTAAAAAAAAGTTTATTAAAAGGTTTACGACACCTGACATTAGAATAACAACCACAGCTGAGATATGAAACTACAGATTAGATGAGACGCGCCGCTGCGTTCGAGCACAAGCAAATAAACCCAAGTAGAGGTTAGAATCAGATTTCTTAAAGCCCCCTGAGGGGAGGTAAGACAGGAAAACCTTTTACTCTGTTTTAATTCAAGCTTGGCTGCTCTTTAAGACTGTGTCCACACGGTGTAAACGTCCACATAGTTCACCTTGAATCTGCTCCCCGTGCTCCACTCGCTGAACAACCAGCTGATGTTTTTATTAGCAAAAACATCCAATTTTTAAATGTTAAATCTCAAAGCTGGAGTTGTGAAGCAAATCAGAAAAATTAAAACTTCCTCTATCGGTTGGTAAACAACAGATAACACGTGGTTTAAGCCCCTCGATGGGAGGGTCAAACAAGTCAAACAAGTGCCGCTTTGCCGCTTTAATGTCCTTTAGCAAGGTAACGTACCGGACAGCAGACGACTGGAGTCTCGTGTGTGTAACGGTAATGTGAAGAAGGCCGTTGCTGGGAAACGGTCTCCTAATATGGGTTAGAAAGGATGAAGTTGTAATCTGCATTTGGCTTTTCAAGGATACATATGCTTAATTTTAGGGGAGGGTGGGTGGGTGTAGGGGGGATTTCAGTGCTTCATACTTGTGGGTATTTATTTTATGTTGCAGCGTATGAGGTACAGAAGTATTCCCGTCTCAGTCGATTCACCCTCCCGTTTATGTTTTAGCGTAACAGCTCATACGTCCGAGTCACCGGAGGGCAAAATAAGGTTTTCACTTAAAAAAAAAAAAAAAAAAGTGTTGTGTGCGTTTTCACTGGAGTAATATGAATGATGTTGTTTTGTGTTTTACAGATGCAGTGAAGGGATAGAAGATGAAAATACACAAGAAGGACAAGCAGCAGGTTTGTATTGTATTCACACACACACGCATGCACGTGCACACAAGGAAAAAGTAGGTCATTTAAAAAAAACAACCCTTTTGTACACACAGGAGCTTTGAGACCAAATAGAAGATGATTTTTAAGCTTCAATCGTTTTTTTTAGCTTGTAATATTTAGACGTTTGATTCTCTAATGCAGCTTAACAGCGGAGTCTGTTGTACGTTTACGCCGATATGACGTAACGCCGTCAACTGTTTTAATGACCGCGACGGTTGAAACTGTGACGTTAAGGTCAGAACTAAACGGTTTGGATGAAGGCGGGAATCTTTTTTAGATCTGAGGCTGGTGTTTGTAAAGATGAGGTGAGACGCGGTCAGTCGTATGAACGGGAATAAACGGAGTCCCTCCTCGTGAGAAGCGGGAGATGTAGTTGTGTCAAGAAGAAGAAGAAGTTTAATGCTTATCTCTGATTTAGTGGTAAAGAAAAGTTAATTATTTTATGTTGATTGAAGGAAAAAGGCGGAACGTTTTGGCGCATTTTTGATTTAATAAGCTCACACTTAGCTTTGCAAGGTTCAGTCTGTAATCAGTCCTGATTTGCTCCTTTTTTAATAAACTATATTTACTTTTAATTGTTTGAATTCTCAGTGTAAAATTAATGCCACACAATAAAAAAACCATCTTGTCCTTTTTAGTTAAGGATTTCCTGATCCTAGTCGGAGCCCTTTTTAATATCTGCCGACACAGAATCTGATCTGATATTTACACGTTCACAGCAGCGGAAGATTTAATATGTATCTAGCACGTATTAAATTATTGATCCGGATATGAAAGGAAGTTGAACGTTTGGAGAGTGTGACTTGTGATATCGAAGTGAAGAAGTTGTGGAGGGGTAAAACACTCGTGTGGAGGATCGTCCTTCACAAATGATCTTTGTCTGAGACTCAGAGAGAGAGAGAGAGCACAGAAACCAACAACAGACAATTTGACGGTCAGTGTCTGATGTTTTTTACAAACCAGGATGTCAAAATTTAGTCGTTTGAATCATTTCTCACCGTCACACACAGTAAAGTAGAGCAGCACCTGACGACTCGCTGCGTCTCGACCTCAGAGTCCCGCCCCTCCCCACTTCATTCACTGTGCCCCCCTCACTTGTATAAAAGCAAATGTTTTCTCTCATCAGTGTAATTATAGTGATGACTGAAATCCATTGTGACTGGCCGAAACGCTAAAATCTATTGTAAATATTCAGCCTTACATCTCTGTGACTGAACACTGCGACACATTTTTACGTTTTGTCTTCAGTTGAGCAGGAAATTCAAATTTTGAAAACTAAAAAAATTTGTTATCGCCGGGGAGGTTTAGTTTAAGTATCAGAATATTTCCATGGATTTAAGAAAGTTATTGATTATTATTATTATTATTATTATTATTATTATTATTATTATTACCTTTGAGTCAAACATTTCAGTAAAACGTGCCTGTCCAGGTCTTTATTTACACCGAAGTGATTTCTCATTTCTCACATTTTTGTTAGATTATTAGGAAAGTGAAGAGGATGCACTATTTTTGTAATTTGGTTTAACTTTGCACAACTACGCTGACACTTGCCAGTAATTTGTAAGCCTCTTGGCCCCCCTGTGATATTTGTTCTAGCTCCGACACTGCTCGACCTATCAGCCGCCAGAGGGTGCGTCGAGCCGCCTGCCTCCGTTTACATCGTCCGGGTCCTTTTTTTTTTTTTTTACCCACATTGTCGTCTAATTTTTTCTGTCGGGGGGGGGAGGAGAGATATTTTTAATATTCCTTGTTGCACTCGGATGATGGCTCACTGTTTTGTAATATTTATGAGTCAAGCCGAGCAGAGTGATGACTCAGAGTTTCTGTTAGTGCGAGGTGACACAGCAGTCTCTCAGCCGAGGCCTCCATACTGCAGAGACACAGAGCTAGCACTGTCACAACAGCAACACAAACATCATCATCATCACATTATATATTTATAGTGCACATATATGCTGCAGTTATCTGATTTCTCTTCATCATTTAACAGTTTTCAGTGTATTTATTGTGATTTTTGCTCATTGAAAGCTGAGAAGAAATAACTGTTTCTTCTATATTCTATTCTTTGATTATCTTATTAAAAAAAGAAAGCAGTAAACATTAATATAGAGTAACAGGTAGATGATTTTTAATGTCTCGTGCACAGTCGTGGCGGCTTTGCTCCTGGATCTACCTCCTTGTTGTTGTTTTTATTGTGAACAGACAGTAAAAAAAAAAAACAACAATAAGAAGAAGAGGATAGATTCACGAGTGCCGGTGTTTTTTTAAAGTCTTCACAAACCTTCCTTGTACCTTTTTTCTTTTTTCTTTTTTCTTTCTTTAGTCGACAAGAACAAAACCCACAAAGAACATCCAGGACATGTTTTCCTAATGCACAACATCTCTCTTAACAAACGACACATTTGTACAAATGGAGCACATGATTTTTTATTTATTGCTGTGGTGCATGACTTCAAAGACGTTGCACTTGTGACATTTTGTGAGATTTTTTTTTACAAAGGTTTAATGCATTCAATCTCAGCAGTTTTTTTTTTTTATGACGGTTGAAAGCTCAGCGTTGTACTCCCCGAGCAGCACGGTGAAGTGGATTCCTGCTCCGACCGCAGTTCTAGATAGAAAAGTCCAGAGATCACCATAAATTTTCACCAGGAGACACACTGGATCCCTAAAAAAAAAAAAAGCTCTGACTGCGACTGCGTATCTGAAAGTCCGTGTGTGTGTGTGTGTAATTTGATTTGAAAGCTTTCCTCTTAATGACTTTATATCGTCACAATGATTAAACACACAAATATGAATATAAAATAAACATTGTGATTACAGCGGAAAGAAAAACCCACACGCTGCTTATGACGGCTTTCATTTTCAAGACAAACAAATAAAACAAGTTTAAAACTCTTTTCATGAGGCTCAAATAGTCCTCAAGCCTTTTTTTTTAAATGTTACTTTCCATGATTATTCTTATTAAAACTGTTTTTAAGCTCGTCACATCCAGCTAGGACTCTGCTAGACTGTGGTGGGTCGACCTCGGACCAATCTGGAGCACTGTGAGAGCAAAGTGAAAGAGGTTAGATCTTAAAGAAATGAATCATAAACACATCGGTTGTATAGATGTGAATGAACGGTGATGACACAGTAAATATAACCAAATATTAGAACGATTTTCTGACATTTCTTTGTGTTCGTTGTAACATTTCTGCTTAAAAAAAAGCAAGTAAGTAAGCAAAGATGAATCAGAAAATCAGTTGGCGACTATTTTCATATAGAGATAATTTTTTGAAGGCAAGGCAAGTTTATTTGTGGAGCATATTTCAACAACAAGGCGATTCAAAGTGCTTTACATTGATCATAAAAGGCATTGAACAGAATTTAAAAGCAGGACAGGTAAAAAGACAAATAAAAACAATTAAAAGTTACATTTAGAAGTTAAAAAAGAATCTAAAAAGGACATAAGAAGGATAAAAGAAGAGAATAAAAGTAACAAAGCAGCGTAAAATAACCCTTAATGTGGATTAATGAATGGATTAAAGGGAAATGTGTTTGTTGCAGTTTATCAAATATGACGACTTCACGCTTTTTTTATATCATATATGATAGGAAACTGAAAAAAAATGGCTGCCAGTGTCCGACATAAGGTCAAGGAACCAACCGCAGGGGCGGCAGCAGCTGCAGAGGACGCCACATCGCCGTCTGGTTAAAAAATGAGTCCAGCTTGACTTTGCAGCACCAGAGCGCATGAAGAGAAAAGAGGCGTTTGTTTCCGATAGGGCTGGTTTTACTCTGAGATAACATTAAGATAAGACTTTAATGTTTATATTTGATCATGTGTTGCGAACTGATGCTTGAAAATTCCTCTCTTTATTGGTGAAATATGACACTTTAACCCTTCTAATGTGTTAGAAAAGGGTTTACACCTTTAGTGTCAGCGGGTCAAATTTGACCCACATTTGAATTCATTAACAAGCACTGAAAAAAAACCTAATTATCATCCAGAAACATGTTTTATCTGCTAAGTGACTTGTTATTCAACCATAATCATAATATATATATACTTACTTTGATATTTTATGTACTTTAGACTACATTCAACTTACAATGTACAAATAATTTTTAGTGTAAAATAGGCAAAATTAATCTGTTTGTAAGGATTTTGGTACTATTATATTTAATTTGTTGTATTTTTTTGTCGTTCATAATGGTTTGGCATCATTTAATATGTAATTCTCTGCATAAACCACCGGGTCAAATTTGACCCGTAACACAACAGGCATTTAAAACAAAGAAAAAAGATCAGAATGTGCTTTATCATATTCTGTAGGACATGGTAGAGGATGTAATGAAGCCTTAAAGTATGTTTCACACATCTAAACTTTAAAACGGGTCAAATTTTACCCTTAACACAATAGAGGGGTTAAAGTTGCAGCTTCGTGTTAACTTGTGGTGGTTAGCTTAGCATACCTATAGGTAGCTGAGGCTGCTAGTAGCTGAAGCTAACCGTATTGCAAGCGACACGAGCTTCAACGTCGGCGCAAAACACAACGTTGGAGATGTTTTTATGTTTATTATGAGAAGAGCAGAAGCATCTTCAGCACTTGATGAGGAAACGCTAGTAGACTCAGACTCAGCTGCATTTTAATTAGCGCTTATTTGATCTGTGTAGACTTCACTCGTCGAGGCTCGAGAAGGATTTTTAATCAGTGTCTTTTCAGGTGAAATCAGTCTACGTGATGTCGGCTATAATACCGGTCGTATCGATCGTTTCCTCGGTCACATGAGCTGCCGTGTTATCCCAGAAGGGTTAAACGATTATAAAGGCCTACAGCACATCACATCAAAACCCTGCTGTTTAAGACGGGAGACCATAAAAGAGCATGTCGGGGCAGAAACATCCCGCTGGCTGCATCCTTAAATAATCCGAGCCTGTGCGGAGAAGGTTTACAGAGTTTGCATCAGATTTGTTTCGCTCATCTCGTATCTCATCTAGGTTTCAATCGGCCGTCGAGTTATCTGCCCGCAACATCTTCAAACAAACAACACGCGATAGTGTCATCGTGTAAAGAAGAGGCCGCGCCACCATGTCGGAAGGAATGACAACAAAAACGCGATGGGAGGTGTTGTTAACGTGTTGCCGCGGCGGCAGGTTGTTGTTGTTATAGAGGTGATGATCTAACAGGTGGAGCAGGAGAAGGTTTTCCTGCCTTTTTTTTCATATTTTCAGTCTTCGTGACTGTTTGTCGCTTCTCTCTGACGTCTGTTCGACCGTTTTTTTTAAGGCTTTGATTGACATAATCGGCGGGAAGGTGAAGAATATCGAGCTGCTGCACGGCTGTCAGGAAATGTGTGTTTGTGTAGATGAATATTGTGTCCGTGCGGGATGATATGCTTGATCTGAAAGAGGCTTTTTGTACTTTTTTTTTTCTCCTTTTCAGTGCTTGAAAATGTCAGGGGAAAATCCTTGTGTGTGTGTGTGTGTGTGTGTGTGTGTGTGTGTGTGTGTGTGTGTGTGTGAGGAGGCTTAAGAGGTTCAAGCTCCTCCTTTTTTGACAAAAAAGAGGAAACGATTTTTTCTTTTTACATGAAATCTAGTTTTTGTGCTGCCTGATTATGGAAGGCTTAGAAACGACTCTCACTAACAGGTGCTCACAATGATCCGCTCTCGTAATTAATTGTAGGGATGAAATGTTTTATTTTGTGTATAAAACGATAGAAAACAATGGAAAAAAACTCCTGAAAACTCAAAGGTGATGTCTTACAACAGGATACAAAGTGATTGTCGGCTTATAGTAACATTTATTTAGCTCTGTTGAAGAAGTCGACACACAGATTTAAGACTTTAAACACATGAAACAATCATACATGTGGCATCACATCCTCAGAGACTGAAAGGATCCTTCAGCCTGTTGTGTTTTTTTTTAAATTGACGGACTCTAAACTCGCTTATTAGAGGGCAGAAGTTGTTTTTTTCTGTTTAAAACGTGCAAGAAGTCAGAAAAGATGCTTGTTTCTGTCCTGAAATTCAGTTTACAGTGATATAAAAAAAGAAAAACCTGCAAAAAAATGACACGTTTTTCTTTTGATAAATGAAGGTGAAAAGTGTCGGCGGCCATTTTTTCCGTCGCTCAGCTAATCAAGTCATTGATTCGTTGCTTCGGCGCTAATGAATCTAAAAAGCTTTAATCACCTGTATGAGCGGGTGGCAGCGTTCCCGCCGTAGTGCCTCCATACTGCGATACAAACACAAAGGGAAAACTCTTCTCATCACTCTGATAGCAGCTTTTCTGTTTTTTTTTCTCTTTTCTTCCCTTGAATATTTTTTTTTTTTTCCCACCACAATCTATGAATCAGCGAACGCTCCGTGTGAATCTGGGTTTTCTTGCACTTCAAGGTAAAAAAAAAAAAAGCAGCAGACTGGATTCCTTTTGTCTGTCTGAGGCCCAGATTCAGTCACTTTGATCATCTTTCTGTGCTCACCCAAACAGCTGAAACGTCCGTCTGCGGCGGCGCTCTTCCTCTCCACCACCACCACCACCACCCTTCCTCCTCCTCCTCCTCCTCTTTTCCTTCCATCTTTTTTTCCAATAG